>CM023202.3:40091809-40166249 GCA_004115045.4 Sinella curviseta | reverse complement strand
GGTCTTGATTAATTGCATCATGGTTCTGTGTCATGGACCTGTGCAAGTTTGAGTTACCTCAATTGTACTCGCACCTCAAAAACTTGTTCAACCAAATTAACAAATCTACAAGATATGTTTTAGCAATCTACAGAGCTATGCAATATGACAACTATATGCTAAAAATGCTTAGAACAATATGATATGAACTGGAACGATGTAATCCAGTTTCATCCATTGGCAATGGGTCGGTGATAAAAATAAATTGAAGTATGCATATAATCTCAAAAACAAAGTTTCATAAAAGATAGTCATTACCATGGCAACATATCGTTGTAATCACCTCGCTAAATATAAAATATATTACGTGCTCGTGAACTTTAAAATGCCCTTCTGTACTTTTCGATCAGTTTTAGCACGATCGAATAAAGCAAAAATTTGATTGGTATTTTTTTCCGTTTCGACTTTGGTCTAGTTTTATGATTTGCATAGCAAAATTTCGACGCTTTTACCTAATGTCGCAGGAGCAGAGGACTGTTAGAGTCGTCGATGCTCGTGTGTCGGGCCTATTTCTGGTGTTATTGGCTTCTTGTATGTGTTTTTAGACTCTGTTTTGTATGATGAAATGTATGCGTATGCGGAACGGATCAACAAACAGAAAATAGTATCCTCCAGGGCATGTATATTTTAAGCTTTAATTCAACATTTTACCATTTTTGGAAATTCTGTAATGACAAACATACATAAGCAAAGTATAATATGCGTTGCGTATGCATTATGAATATTATGCAGAATAAAACTGCGGCAGTATACACTTCACAAACCTATTTTAGCATGACACATCTTCACATCAAAGAAAAGCATCCTCGATTTTTTCCACGGCCTACTGAGATATATGTTAACATTTGCAAATGGAAAAAATATTTTCGCTTCAATATACATGTATTCAAATGAACTGCCAAATGTACACAGTAGTTTTAAAATACGCTTATTGAAAATTAACCTACAATCTTTGACACTATAGTTTGGGAATCTGTTGGCTAATGCTATTATTGCCTTGTTTTTCGGAAAAAAATAATATTTTTGGAAGTGATTTTAAGATTTCAGAATTATATATTTTACATTAGCATTTATCTGCTGCTAAAAAAATTGAAAAAAAAATTGTGACAACGTGTATAACGTTGTATGTGATAATGTGTAGTAATTGTAGTATGTCTTGATATGACATTCTACAATTGTACAAATAAGATCTTTTAAATGTTTTACGCAAAATTGTATTCCCATTTTCCCATTCATCATCATCATCAAATTCTTCGCTTGAAGGTAAAACATATCATATCTCATATCATTGATTTCTAGGTATACATATCAATATAGCGTGGAATTTAAATCCTTCCATAATTTGAACATACATATTTAAAGTTAAATATCGCATTTAATATTGCAGACCAATTTGATAAAATAAAAAAAAATGTTTGATTAAAGATGACTTGTATCGTGCAACGCAAGAGCTCAGTTTTAACTGTGCTGTTACTTATCTTAGTACAGTCGGGTGAGTGATTATGCTGGTATGTGTCATGGAAATGGGAAACATAACATTAAATTTGACCACTCTAATCGGAATTACTTTGTGCTAACGAAAGTGGTGACCCAATGGAAATAGTTCCTGGTATCGAACTGTGTAGAAAAAATAAACACAGTCAAGATTTAATTCAGTGTGGAGTTATTGTGCCTGTAAACGAAATCCGTTTTCAATTACATCTATATACTTAATACAAATTGGATTTTTTCTTTGTGATTCCTAAAACGTTTTAGTTTCAAATCGTAGAAAGACGTGTAAGGTATCGTTTTGAAGCTAAGAAGTTGGGGAAGTGCCATGGGGGTATCACAATTCGATACTACAAACCGTGCAGTGCCAGTTGTGAGGTCAAAGGTCAAAAACTGAAAATTGTATTCCTTTCGTACGTCAACTCGAAACATAATACATCATTGGTGTCCCAATGAGTGCAGAAACTACAACGACCAAGTTTCCGCTCATAACTACGTTAACCGAATTTTGAAACGTTAACAGTTTTTGAACTATGTTAGTAAAATTATGGAAGATACTATGTAACGGTTTGTAAGGTTACTATTTTTTTAATTGCGCTGAAAATAGGTTCACAGATAGATTTTGATGTGTGGAATCTGAATCTGCCATTTTTGTAAATTGACATTGATTTTGGCGCCCCCTAGAAGATAAAATAGCGGGAAATCTTTTTATATCAGAATTAAATAAAAAATAGGTAATTGGTGCAATTAAGTAAGCTGATTAACATGGTGATAACCGTTTTCAAACATACTGATCGTGGCGCGCCCAAAAATAAAAAAGGCGGGAAATATTTTTCATTAGAATTAGTTTAAAAATTGACAGTTGGTCCTATGCAGGACGCTGATAAACATAATGGAAATTGTTTAAGCCAAAAAATGAACAACAAATTTTCTTTGCAATTCCGCGTATGAGTTTATATTTTATTGACATGTTCTTCTTTACAAATACGTTATCACGTGGAGCCCCAAATATGTAAGTACATGTATATTTACTTTACATGTATACTAACGTGCGCTCTCTCGAAATCTATACCAACGTCCCTATTTAGGGACAGGTTGCTAGTTTCATTTTATTTCAAATTGCTCAGGACCACCAAAGTTAAGAATGTGAGATTGTGTACCATTTGATATGTCTAGAATTACGTGACAAAATTTATACAACTTCTTTCCATCTGGAATGTCTCAGCTAAATAGCTTTTAAATCATCCATGATGTATTCCGTCTCACATGTAAGTGAATAAAATTTGCTATTACTCACTCTATATTAGGCTGCCCAATGCCAAATTCAATTTCAGCCATCGCAATACTACCAATTTAACTTTTATTTTTGAAATCGAAAGAATTAATTTTTGATTAGCCTTACAAAAGCATATACATGGAACTGAAGTACATACGTAGATTAGTTTTGTTAAACAACAAACTACATACATATTAACTGAGTTTTTTTATACCTTTTATATAAAATGTCATTCCAATTTTAGATAACTCCACCGCTCATTGCAAACATAATGCGCAAAAAAATAACTTCCTTCAAACCTAACCATTAAATATCTAACAGTCGATCAAGCGGTTTTGCAGTCTTGATGAAATGATTTGGATTTCAGGGTAATCTAGGATAATTGACACTCTCACAAAATGTTCAGTCAGAAATTTTACAAACTGTTTTCAACTGTCGCAAATAAGGGTGCTGCCCTGGGATCCTATAAAGTGCAATTCGATCCGAAAACAGGACAACGTTTTCGCTCTACCAATACAGTGCATCTCAAAAGATTTAAATATCACATGGCAATGGCATCGATATGGGTAATTGGAATACTGGCGATTGTTGTCGACGTCAATCATCACGGAGATGTAAATGCCAAAGTTACAAAGCTGCTGTATGGCATGGGATTCGGATCATACCTACTATTCATTTAGGTTGGTCATCGTCACGCGGATAACCTTGTGCACTTTGTAAATCCTGTGCTAGTATTTGCACGACACTTTGAAGGTAAATACAATTTAAATTTCAAGATTGAAATAATTAAACCAAATTATTACAGATTTTTTTCTTCTTTACTTCAGAAACTTACATGCCGAACTTCAGCGGATCAAAAATTGTCAAATCGTTCGACGCAGCCGTACTGCAGCATACCATGTCGTGTTTCAATGCCGGTCTACGGTTTTCTCTGTACAGCATTTACGACCCTCGCGAATGTATATTTATTGGCCGACTGATTCCTCTCGAATATTACAGCTACTTTCCAGTTCGTATATGTATTGCAGTCTATCACATAGATATGATGATTCTCTACGAGATTCCCATCACATTTCTTGGAATAGTCGCCATAGCGTACATATTTCTGCTTTCCGTCGTCCAAACAAAGGAATTTGTGATCAAACCAAATCTCACCTACAGAACGGCAGAGTATTTTAGAAGTTCCGAAAATCTTCGAAATTCTTTCCGAAGTTTCCAGATCATACACGCAAGTGCAATGTGCTTCATGGGACCGTTTATATTTATACTACATTGCTGTGCAATTTTGTTCCCAGTTTTTTGTAACATCGTGTTCATTCGGTACTGGCGTGAGGTGGATTGGGATGGACGGGCGGGATTGTTCGTTGGATGTGTAACTTACGTAGCATTTTGGTTGATACCTTTACAGGTTGGCAAGGACTTGTTCCTGTGACAAAATAAGACGTTTAATTCTTGGAGTAGGCATACTTGGAATGGGAGTGCGAGAGAACGAAAAGTTATGAGCATGTTTCAGAAAAGTTGTAGGAAGATGCTACTGGGAAACGGAAAAATGTTTGTTATGGAACGAATGACTCAATTCGATTATGTTAAAAGTGTAATGATTTTTACGTGTAAGGCACTCATAACGCTACGTAAAATAAATGCTTCTAGAGTATAAACTACCATAAAATTGATGCAGACTATTTATGTATTTGAATTTGAAATTTATTTCAGGGATAAGCATTAATTACTGCCCTACTTCCAGGATGAACCGAATTCATGAGAGTTTGAAATATTATCAATACTACAAATACATAAATAAATACATTCATACATTCACTCATTAAGAATACATATAATTAACATATACCTATATACCTAACATCATGGCAGTTACACGTACCCCAGAAAAAAAGAAAGAAACAACAAATGACGAACTCAAATACCTCATGGAAACTCACTTTGCAAGTATACACAAATCGAACAAAGACATGCTAGAAAAAGTGAATATAGTGAGTAAACGTGTGGATGACATTCCTGAAGAATTAGTCGAAATACAAGAGACACAGCAAACACATGACAAAGACATAAGTGCTATGAAAAAAGAAATATCTGAGCTACGCTCACTGTGCCAAAGTTCAACCACCAAAGCAGTATTAGACTGGAGAGCACTCGATTTAATAATGGTATATGGTATATATGAGAATGAGAGAGCACTAGAAGTATTAAAGAATCTTTTCACTATAATATATCCTGACAATAATCTTAATCTACGTGAAGCAAGAATAGGCATAAGGAAAGACGGCAAAATAAGACCAATGCGTATAAAACTTACAAACAGTGACGAAGTGTATAAAGTTCTGTGCAACTGCCATTTACAAAACACCACCCCGAATACAGATATGTGTCTATATCCGGTGATATGACTCCAGCACAGCAAATAGAAAAAGAGAAGAATACAAAAAGCAATTAAATGAGGCCAGCACACAGCAACACACATATACTTCTACTTCTACTACTACAAGCTCACCACTCACCAACTATGATACTAACGTCAATGCAACAAACCACTCACAACATATAGATAAGTCAAGCACGGACAGTTCAATCACACAAACACAACGCAGTAAACGAGCTAGACTGACAAATATAAGCAATGACGGTAACAGCGATAGTAGTAATAATGATGATTAGCCTATGCAAAACTCAAAGTTGACAAAAAAATATAATACACGTTCAAACAGACCAAGCCCTGACATAGTGAACAGAATGGAAACCTGACTAACCTCAACAACTAACTTCAAGAAAAATAATATACTTGCAATGCACCTGAATGTACAAAGTTTGTATAATAAGTTTTTTATTTTGACGAATCTACTTCTGTATAAAAAATGTGATATTATATGCATAACTGAAACTTTTCTAAACTCTAACAAAGCGCTTCCCCACATCAAAGGATACCAAGTGTACAGACAAGACAGAAATTATCTACATTCGAGCAAAAAGCGTGGTGGAGGTGTGGCTATTTTTATTACCAATGCATTAAAAGCTAAGGTATACAAACTTGAGTGTTGTGATATAGTTAATAGTACCTCTCAAGTTGAAGCTCTGACCCTACATGTAAGTAATGGCTTTCGGAAATCATTCTTTATTACATGCATTTACAGACCACCTAAATATGACATGAACACTATGAAATCAGACATATTAGCCATTGAACATATATGTGAGGAACTAAGCAAAACAGGCAAGTTTTACACTCTCATGGGTGACTTTAATTTACGACATGGATGGTCATACAGCATGCAAGAACATGTTATGATGAAATATGCACTACATCAACTTATTAACAAGCCTACAAGAAAGGATGCCATACTAGACCTAATCTTAACTAGCAATGTTAGTGTATGCAGAAACACAACGGTATTCGAACCTCATATTTCCGACCATCATGCTACCAGCACTTTCCTACACATACAGAAGCCAAGACAGAACAGAGCTACTTTTACATACCGTGACTACAACAACATGAACAATAACTGGATACATACAAAGCTACTTCAAAATATAAATGAATACAAAGACAATACTAACGTAGATGAGATATTTGATGGCTTTCAACTCATGATGAGTGAAATTGTAAATAAGCAGGCTCCTTTAAAACAGAAAACCATTACTGTATATGACAAAGTAGTGAAGTTAAGTGAAAACACCAAAAGCATTATCAGGGATAGAAACAGTGATATATGCATAAAATGCCTTAAAAAAGAATGCCAATGATACACTAATCCAGCAATACACTGAGTTAAAGAAACAAGTAAAAGCTCTAATAATAGGTGACACCAAAAACATGTCCAGAACTATGTGGATAAATGGGGAATATGGCCTACCATCAACAAGCTTACTAAACACAGAAAGCAAACCCAAATTCCCTTCACTGCTGAGGAAATAAATAACCACTTTTATCCATTTGCAATAAAGCTACAGTATGCAACGGCAATACTAAAACCAAGCTCGTAATGTCAACCGCTTTACCATAAATGAAATAAGCACGCACCAGCTAATGTTTGCATGGAAAAAGATGCAAAACAAGCAAAGTATAAGTGTAGATAGTGTAGGCATGTGCAACAGGTTATTCTCAGTTATGTTGAACCATGATTTGTTCCAAGACATTATTGTAAACATCATTAACCGATCAATAACACAGTGTATAGTACCACGCAAGCTCAAAAAAGCCAAAATCATTGCCATCCCAAAAATACCTAAGCCTGTGACACCTAATGACTTATCAGTATATTACCTGTACTAGCCAAAATCATGGAGAAGTGCATTTATTACCAGCTAAGAGTGTATGTGAAATCAAGCAACATTTTATATACAAACCAATTTGGCTTTCGATCTGGCCACAGCACCGTTCATGCTGAGTTGTACATGCTAAACAAAGCAAGGATAGCCCTTCAAAACAACAACATGTATGCTGTAGCAACACTAGATGTTAAAAATGCCTTTGACACAATAAACCGTGAGATCCTATTCACAAAATTAGAAGAACTTAACATTGACTCTGATTGGTTTCGGGAATATATGGATGGACGGCAGCAATACGTGGAATGTAATAATACATGTTCTGACACTGCTAATACATTACGAGGATTAGTGCAAGGTGGGTGCTTAAGCAGTATTGCATTCGCTCTATATATAAACGATTTACATAAAGTTGTGTCTAGCAGTGGTTTAGTTCTGTTTGCTGATGACTGCCAAATAGGAAAACCTATATCGAAAAGCTCAATAGATAATGACATGTGTGCTCTAGAGTATGACTGCAACGAAATCTGCAATTGGTTTACACAAAACGACATATCCCTTAATATCAATAAAACAGATCTAATCATTCACTCTAAACAAGTAGATAAAGACATAGCAATGAAACAATCCATTAAAGTAGGCAACCAGATAGTGAAGTGCAGTGAAAAATAAAATCGCTTGGTCTCATAAAAGACCAAGCCCTAACCTGGAATGCCCATGCTCACTACATCTGCAGAAAAGCAACCAAGTCTTTATGGTCAATACGGTCTATTAAACCCAAGCTTTCAGTGTCTCAGCTTAAGCTTGCAATAGAATCCCTAGTTCTCTCGCAAATGTCTAGTGTATGGGGTGAGGCATCAGCTAAGGTGCTTAATTCTGTGGACAAAATCATCAAATATTGTAAAAAATTAGCTCAAATACCAAACCCTGCACCTGAGACATGTAATGATTGGCTTCTCATGAAAGAAATGCACGATCTAGAACTAGTGACGATATGCATTCTATCAAAGCAAGGCCTAACTTCTGATGCCTTTAATTACATACAGTGTGAAAGTTCTATTCAAAAAATAAACTCAAGAAGCAATGCTATTGAAACTGTATGCAAGGAAATTTGCGATGGATTCATGCAATATAAATGCACTTGCATTTGGATTACATTTTCGCCTGACATCCGCAATACCATACCTTCCAAACCTTTTAAAAGTCTAGCAAAGAAACACATTCTCTTCAAAAGGCATAATAAGAATGAATGTGGATGTGATTTATCATGTATTGATGACGTCATTGAAAACATTAGAAACCTTTATAATCAAGTGTAATAATGTTGCTATAATATAAAAGTGTATTTTTGCTATATGTGCGTGCTAAATATGTGTGCTATAAATACCTAATTAACTAAAATGTGAAGTGAACTGTGTCTAATGCCAATCAGCGTAATGACCCAGGAAGGGGTGCTGATTGTAGAAAAACTAACTAACTAATTATGTGCACATTGGTTTAATCGACCTAGCTAGAAATGAGCAGTCAATTCCTGGAGTAAAATGAACAGAGGATATCGATCATTACCTGATAAAATATTCATATGTTTTAGCAAAGTTTTTGCGTGCTGATATCTGATGCACACATACGTCAGAATAAATGGAATTATACATTCGAGTAGGCAACCTTTACATATACCTACGTCACACTTTATAGGTAATTATGATTGCTTTTATGTAAAAACTGTTAACATAGTTCATATGGATGATGATAATAAGTCATCTGTAACGTCTCATTCTCCTCGTCTTAATTTTTTTACGTCTGATGTTTTGAACGATTCAAGAAATGCGGTATTTACAAGTATTGATCATAACAATGACATAACATAACAAAAACTTAATATATTGATTAATGTATGATTATATAGAATTGAGGTATATACAAATAGTTAAATCTAACATTCATATACTTTGACAGTACATATATTAAATAAATATAATATTTCATACTTGGGAACTACCAAAATTACATCAATTACTTTTTATGTTAGGATATTTCTCAAAACGCTATGCAGGTTCTCACACCGTTTATTCAGGCTAAATCAAAAACAGTGGTTGCAATATCGTCCTGGATAACTACTTGTGTTGTTGTATACCAAGTGGTGTACTTATATCAAGAATAGGCCGTAAAGCATATTCCTTCAGAAATAATGAGGATGCCAATTTTTTTAAATTAGGCCAACCTTCAAACATTGTAACTATGTCTATGAAAAATGTATAATACAGAACCCATATAAGCATGTGAATCTTCATGTTTTATATGTAATGCTTAATTCAGGTTGTTGTTTCTTGCTCAACATTCTTTACATGAAGTACTTCCACAAAAGAACGATGCCTCAATATACTCCGCCGGCTTTGAAAGCAAGTTTTCATGATGCCGACAACGTGGGTCCACCGCCCAACACATAAGGCCGTTATTTGATGAATAAGGAATAACAGCAATGCTGCAACCAAGCACCAGATTTCTAAAACGCAAACTCTGCCAAAAGTTGATTCCAATGTTAATGGTGAAGGCTTTTGAAAACTTGTGCTAGACTCAGACCAGGTTAGCCCCTCTTTGATAAACTTATTGAAGCTAATCACATTTTGCATAAATAAATATATTGCAGCCTCCATCAATGCTGCGAGCCGTTTGGCAGTCAAATCGGATCCCACACCTGCCACACTGAGTGCTACGACATTCTTCGAGGGCCGAAATTTTGTGTGCGTCAGATAGCCACATAAGTAATCCTTCTCAACAACCGCCTTATCCGCTATCATAAGAGCCTGATACAAACTTTGAAACACGTTACGGTACACGATTGAGCTCATCAACAGCACTTTGTGCTGCACCATGATGGACAATTTCTCTGTCGAGTTGTCCCCGAATGGCAACTCGGTTGGATATATTGCGTCAATGTAATTTTCCACGCCTGTTTCCTCTTCCATGTATCTCCTGTGGTTCTCATTGAAGCCATTCGCGTTTCTCAAAACAAAACCGTGGCCAGGCATGTATATTCTATAAGAGCTTCTGACAAAGTCTCTTAGTGTACGTTTGTCATCCGACACAAGCATATTGTTGGCCGAGAGTGTGCCTCCATAGTAGGTAGATATGACAACGGCCGCTATAAGATACAATGCTGAGAAGCTGGTCATATGTCGAAGTCGTAACTCAACTCCAATCAATGGCCCAACTAGATCAATTGATTTCCATAAACTTTTGCAAACAAGCAGTCCGTATAGTGAAACCAGTGAGAAGTAGACAATCCAGACAGTGGAGTCCATGATATGAATGAAATACGCCATGTTTTTCGTGTATACTTTCTCTTGTACTCCATGACAATACAAGTATCGCTTGGAATCTTGAACGATAATTAGTATTTTCAAACGTCTCGTCAGATACTCCATTGGGTCCGCTCTAATTACAATATGATGAGCTCTGATCCGTAGGTTCCACATTTCATTTCGGGGATCCATGAAAGGTCTAAATTTTGACAAGCTCACATTCACAGACTGAAGTACCGTCTGAGTAATTATCACCGTGTATCTGGTGCAGTTGTTAAGATTTGAGAAATGTTGGTAGTCGTTCCATGATTTACATGACTCGGGAACGCTTGTGGTCGGGGCTTTAATGTATTGTGTAGCTTCCAATTCGTTGAGATTTTTGTTAAGTCCAGCGAAATCCAATTTAAGTAGTGTGTACAAGTTTTCAGAAAATGGTTTTTCTGCGGAGATGGTTATTTCGGAAATTGGATTAATCCTTTGTCCACACGTATAACAATACAAGGCGAATATTCGAAATGTGAATGGTACTCCTACTCTCTGGATAAATGCCACATCTACATGAAATTCGGAGTATGAAATCCAGATTTTTCTGAAATGACTAATTCCAAGTTTGAAATCATGCATAACGAGTTCATTCCTTTTGTCCATATAAATAAATACAATTCCGTTTCTTGAGGTGCCGTATCCGGAATTTAGGATGGCTTGTGCCGTTCCGTTGAATGAAACTGGGTGAATAATGAACAAAATGCAGGAGGGTCCTCGCTGAAAGTTGAAACGAAAGTGGCCGGTGGAAGTATTTGGCTGAAATAAGCTCATATCCTTTCGTAATCCGAAACTAAATTTTGTCAAATCGTTGTAAATGGTCCAGGTATTCTTGTCCGTCGGCGATATAGGATGTATCATGGGATTTTTAACTTCATTGATAATGTTGATGAAACATCCGGGTTCGTGCACGCGTTTGGGCAGCTTGTAAGATGCGCACGTACTCACAAAAACAATCCAAATTAAGGCAAGTAAGTCAGTTAAAGCATTAAAACATGGCATCGTGACTGTATTTCGCATAAAGCTGTTACTATGGTTATCGGGAAATGTTTGACGATGGTTATTGTTTGATATCAATCCTTGGATGCTAAATTCTTTTAGAGTTTTGCTCAATTAATCGTCTAAGAATCATGTGCTCATGCTTTATACAAAATCGGTCAATCCGTATTTCAGTTACGGCATGAATACAAATACAGGCAGCTGCACGGACGAACAAACTCAATGCAGCGCTTCGGTTCATCTGCGATTCAACAACGTAATAAAACACAATACGTGTGCAGATCAAAAAAAATGCGAAAGTATCGAGATGATATGGTGGCTCGAAAGATTTCAAGCTATTGTAAATCTCGAAACTAAATATTATAATCCGTGGTTTATTGCCAAGGTATTTCTGTATTTGGATATTCGCTCTTCGATGGATCCTAGATTACGACGATGACAAAAGAACCCTCTAAATTCATATACAAATATTCAGGCAATGAATGGGAATACCATAATGGAGGAGCATAGTTCCTCCAAAGGGAACTTACGTACATTCGTTTTGAATTTTTGATATTTTGAATGGCAAATTGTATGGCAAATGTTCAAAAACAATGTTTCATGTCACTGCAATGAAAATGAAGATATGCGCAATATGCCAACGATATGCTTGGCACAAGAGGACAAGAAAGACCGGAAGCACCAAGTTTCATCGATTGGCAATTTATCGATTATAAAAGCTCAATTGAAATTTCCAGACAATCTAAAATAATACTTCATACAAGATATTTATTAGCATTGCGGCATATTGTAATGGTTGCCAAATACAATATACGGTGTGCTCGTGTACTTTACAATTCTATAGTGTGAGTCGTTATCAGTTTTTGCACGATCGCATAAAACCAACGGTTTTATTTGTGCTTTTCTCGTATCAACTCTGAGACCTTAATTTAGCTCGTCTCGTGATGATGATGGTAAGCGGGGAAGAGGATGATGGGGGAAACAAATGGGGGACGAAAGAATGCCTTAACTGCTTATACTTTATTTACACCAAGACAATAACTGACTTGACAAGACTTAACTAAATGACTCAGGAACTTCCCGAAAGAAATATAATATATACAGAAATGTTTCTATCTGGAACAGACGGGGAAAGGGAAAGAGATATGGATGGACAAAGGAGAGCCTGAAGAGGCAGCTCATCCTCTGTCCGACGTGACGAAAGAAGAAGTGCTGGCTCTGCTCCAAGAGCAGCCAGAGTAAGTGGTGCTAGTCGCACCTGATTCCCATGCCTCACCAAAGCTTGTCTGGCGCATGGACAATGGGGGAAAATGAGAATGGGAGAAGGTGATGGAAGGGATACCTCACACGCCGTGACTGAGACTAGGTTGGCGGATGTGAGATGGGGGAAAGGGAGAATGGGAAAAACACTGTGGGTTATTATGCCCACACTACTTTGTCATGGAAATAATGCCAAAATACAACTATGTTAAAAGTGTACTGAATTTTACGTGCAAGGCACTCTTTACTCTACCTAGAATTAATGCTTCCGGAGAATAAATTTACAAAGGATATAAATAAACTTACTCAAGTAAATAACTTATTGTGAGACATTACCAAAGTGTTTAATACAGTTAAAGTCATATGAACATTTAAAGCGTTTGAATTGCATGTACATATGTGGTGATATATATTAAATTTGCGCAAATTTCCGAGATGACATTAGTGAATGCGGCTTTTGGTAATTTATGTACACATTTGTTTTAGTCGATATAGGTAACCATAGTATATTGATTCCATCTGATTAAATATTTACATGTTCACGAAAGTTCTTAGATCGAGCTCTGATGAGCGTGACGCACAAAAACATTGGCTTATATATATGTATGCAAGTAGGCACATTTACCACAATAAGGTTAGTCTTTGTACATAGATTTTTTTCTGATAGCTTGTAACAATCGATGGAATATTTGGATGCATGAAGATATGTGAACGGATCATTTACCGTAGCTGAATTGGTATTGATCTCTCCAGTGTATTTTAGCGGTCTATTGATTTCTTCCTAACCTAGTATTCCGAAATCATACTGCAAGTGCTAGTGAACATACACATACATGCTAGAGGTACAAATTGTATTCGGTTTCCGGTTACTTCTGAAAATTTTAATTGGATTACATATGTATTTTATTTTGTGTCTGTACATTTAATTATGATAACATTAGCTTAATCAATGTAAGTACTTTAGGTTACAGGAGTCATGATTGCAACACAAGCTCAATATTGCCGGTTTCACACGAACTGAACACCTACATTATGATTTGTCTTTCACTACACTTTCCACGTGTATTACTTGCACATGTGTGCGATTCCTTTTGATGCAGTACAGTGCCGCATACCAACTGCCTAGCCTGTTCATCAAATTAAGGAACTGGCTGCAAGGAATTTGTGTGCATTGCAGAACGAGATATACGCCGAACGCTGCAACCAGCCACCATATATACAAATAACATGCTTTACCGCAAGGCGATTCCAAGGACAATGGCGCTGGCTCTTGAAAGCTTGAACTGGACTCGGTCCAGCTGAATCCCGTGTTGCTCATTCTGACGAAATTGTGTATATTTTGTAGAAATACAAGTATCCCAGCATCAATTAGATTCGTAATTGTTTTAGCCATTACGTCGGATCCCACACCAGCCACATTGAATGCTATTATCGCGTTGGAGAAGTCAGGTTTTGCGTAAGTTAGGAGCCCACACAAATAGGAATCCTGCACGACAGCCTTATTCACTTGCTTGAGAACTTGAAACAGGCTTGGGAAAAGGTGATTTTCAAAGGTTGTGGCCAATACGAGCAGTTTGTTTTGAACCATCATTGACAGCTTCTGGGTGGCGTTCCCCTCGAATGATAATACTGATGGGTAGAATGCGGCCGCCAAATTTCCAACACCTGTCTCATCCATAATGTACCTCTTGTAACTGTCGCTGAAAATATGCATGTTTCTAAGGATGAATGCGTGTTGGTAAATGTATATCTTGTATGAA
Source organism: Sinella curviseta (assembly GCA_004115045.4). Classification (NCBI taxonomy): domain Eukaryota; kingdom Metazoa; phylum Arthropoda; class Collembola; order Entomobryomorpha; family Entomobryidae; genus Sinella; species Sinella curviseta. Next base: position 40,151,799 of record CM023202.3, on the reverse strand, counting down.
TTCCCGACGTAGATCCGTAGCGTTTGTATGTTGTCCACGACAAAGATGTAGCTTGTAGAGAGCACTCCACCGTAGTATATGGAAATGAATACTGCTGCTGTAAGGTACAATGCAGCAAACAAACGGACATGTCGTCTGCTTAACCCTCCGCCAATTAGCGGTCCGATTAGATCGATCGCCATCCACAGACTTTTGTATACAAGTACTCCATATGCACACATCGCAATTATGATAGCAGCCCAAACCGTGTTGTCAAATAATTGCAGATATGACGATATGGTTGCCTTGACAACATTTTGTCCGACCATTTGGCAGTAAAGAAATTGCTTCGGATCCAGATCGATAGTGAGCATTTTCCATCGTCTCTTGAGATATCCAGTTGGGCTGCCAAACACTCCTGGATAGTATCCTCTGATCAGGAGTTTCCACAGGTCCTCCCGGGGATCAAAATTTTGTCTAATTTCGGACAGGGTCGCGTTAGCCAAATGTAGTGCAATTCGTACCAAGAGATGGTACAGATCGGTACATGGATCCCGATACAGGTAATGTCTGCTGTCATTCCATTGATTACAGGCTCCGATTGGCTTCCCGTTTCCGTCGCCACTGTACTGGACAGCTTCCAGTCCATTGAGATTTTTGTTCAACTGATTGGAAACATATTTAATTGCTCTATAGGTATCTTCGTTTATAGGTAATTTTGGCGTTATCGCTGCAGTTGATACTGCATTTATCCGTATATCGCAGGTATAGCAGTATACGGCGAATATCTTCCACTCTTCTCCAAATTCTGATGTCTCAACAAACGCAAGGTCGACATGAAATTCCGCGTCATAACTCCAATTCTTCTTGAAGTGACTAACTCCGTGCTCGAAATCGCGTAATATGTGGGCATTTCCTTTGTGCACATGGATGACAGCTAAGCCGTTCCTTGAAGTTCCGTATCCCCAATTTATAATTGCCTGAACGGATCCGTTAAAGGTGACGGGCTGTATAAAGAATAAAATACAAGACGGTCCAAGTTGAAAGTTGAAGCGAAAGTAGCCTGAAGAAGCGTTGGGCTGGAACGACTCAAGCCCATCGCGGATCGCAAAATTCAGTTTCCCAAAATCGTGAAATATGGTCCATGTGCTCCGATTAGTTGGTGATATTTGATCAGGAACCAAATTCACATCTTCAATTAACACGTTGATAAAACAGCCGATAGAACACTCTAATGATGTGATGGAACTTGCCAATTTAATGGTAGTGAGGACGATGTAAATGATCCTTGTGATGGATGGAATCATGGTTTTATGTCCTGGTTAAATGAAAATATGTGGCATCCTGATCACAATCGCAGGCTGAAAATTATTTCCACTGTTCCAAGTTTGGGTATAGTGGTGTTTAAAAGTGTACTCCAGTATATCGGCGCCATTAATCCTGTGTATAGTAAACCCGGTCATTTCACCCACTACCGTATACAGATATTTTAATACGAGACCGCACCCTGAAGCAGCGTCAATTGTGAAATGAAATGTATTATTCAAACATATAATGTGTCATGGTATGGTCTTATGTCGGATAAGCTTCCATACGATGGATAGCTTTACTCCAATTTCGTATAAACACCCGCAACTTTAATATATAAAAGCCATTTGGCTAGGTGGAAATTCCATCCTGTAATGAGGTGTCGACGAACTTCTTCCGGGTAAACATGTTTTCATGTCTCCGGCTTCTGACAAAATCGATTTTGATGTAGGTTGAAACTATTTACAGGAAAGGCTGTACCACCGGAATATATTGCACAAATTCCTATTTATATGTTATACTTCAATTTGCTATCTTTTTACGCATCTAAATGATATATTTTTGACTTTATGGAAACATTCAGCTTCATACTGACATTTTGACACTTTGATCGTTTTGTGAATATTTTTATAAAATGGCGTTATAGTTGTCTTGAATTTAATGATTTTCATACACATTGCAATATTAAAATAAGATTGTATGTGGTGCTGTTCAACAGAACGCTTACATTCAAAACTATGTGTTATGCCAACTGTTTATTCAGGACATGTTTAACAAATGACGGTAGCAAGAAGATTGATGGCTACATCGATCGGCAGCCGTTCGGTAAAATTAATAAGCTCAGTGGAACCATACATATTATCTAAAAATACAATTTAAAATGAGGTGGTGATTATCAAAAACATATATCGTTGTAGTAGCGTCGGCAAATACACTTTTTGATATTGCTCGTTATATATGGGTTATGATACAGAGGTGTAAAACGATGTCGCAGTGGACTATCGAGAACACATGGTATCAATTTTACCACGACTGCATATAACATGAACGTGATTGTGGTTTTTCACATCATATTCTACACATCAAATAGAGACAGCTTCCGTGGTTTCGTTTTAATTTAGCCAAGACTCCCACTTTTACATTTTCTTCTCATAAAAATATGACCATTTAGCTGCTGATGATGATGAAACTGATGATGTGATAATCACATGAGGAAATGCTGCTATGCTAAAACATTCGCAGGCATATCATGAAGTATTCATAGAAACGGCAAACTCGGCATGACCGTCCATCGTGTTGCTAAGTCGTTCCATGCCAAACGTCTTCTTTTTATTTAAAATAAATTTTACATGTAAAACCATTTCCACTAATTAAATTATTCATGGATATTTTTGGTTATGGAACATATTTGCTACATTTCCTGGTTTCGTAAGCTCTACCAACTATCTCTTTCTCAAATAGCTTATGAAATAATATGTATGCTTATTTTATTAAGGAAATGACGGTAATGCATAATCACTAGCAATATGTTATCCTATTACCCAGCTAATATAAGGAAACCTATCATAAATTTCCCAGTAAAAAATATTTAATTTCCATGGAAAATTCTAGTAACTTATTTTTTGAACTACCTCATTACATATTTGACCAAAACTAAATTTAAAAAGTATTTCAAATTAAAATTACATTACATATGTGATATGTAGAGGTAGATAAATGTAATACTTCACAAGCTTACATCCTACAATATCAATTGATTTTATCTGCTACGTAATAATACTTCCTTTGGATTGCCGAACTGTCAGAGACTGTCGTTTTACCTGGAGTTGCTTAGACTGGACATATTCTTGTTAAACCCGTATCATTATTCTATCAAACCGTAAGCACATTAGAGGAACGAATCTTTGGAAATATTGAGACAATTTTAAACGTTGAAATATATTTCTAAGTACATAATTCAGAAATGAGCGTGGCAGTTGCGGTGTCAAATGATCCAGCACCGACAGGGAACTCCACTAAAAGAAGAAAAACATCTAACCGAATTGGTCACACAAACATATCACCACAGCCGTGGATAACGCCATTATACACACTGGCTCTAAAGCTTTACCAATTCTCGCTTGGGCAACTGCCTAGCTTCTCATTGAACATGCTGTACAATAACGGCAAACCAACATTATTAGAACCCAAAATCACCAACTCCACGGCTTGGTTTCTGAGAATCCAGCTACTCGGAATAGTCGTCATATCCATCTTCCTGCTGAAAGAAATTGTGTTTGATAGTGATCCACAGCCTCGCATGGAAATAATTCAAATCGCAGTTGCGATCGGCTATCTATCTGGAATTGCAATGATATCTGTTGTGGTACGACTGGATGTACTAAAAGGAGGCAACAGCAATTCAACAACCATGAACAATTTCTTGCACAGAAACATCGCAAACGACAAAAGAAAAAATCCGAAAAATGACCTGGTAGGTTGGCTGCTTGTATATCTTGTATATGCGTCATCATTGACAGGTCCAACGTTTGGCTTCGTTTTACGATACTCAAACGTTGACGTTGGTCTCTGGATATTCGAGAAGCTGCACCTACACCCACGAACCAATTGGCTGAGTTGGCTCATTTCATTTGGATATTCAGAAATAGCTGTAGTATACCTTCTCCGGGATTTGGCTGTGGGAGCAATATTTGCCGCATCAATCTGCCTTTCCGTTGTCGGGTATCTAGATGCTCTGCTTTTGCTGCAAAACGAGAAGACAAACTTGTCCCAAATTCTGGACGCCTACACGGTTATTCGACTGTCGCATGCCAGAATTGCCACCGTTTTTAATGATATCACTGTCACGGTTATTGTTTTCAGTTTGGTCATGCTGACGGTACTTATCTGGGTTCCGGTGAATTGCTCACATTTCGTTAACCTTCCGCTACAGATATTCTTCCTGGCTGGCTTTATTGGTGGTTTGGCGTTGACAGTATTTATTCTACACATGTTGGCGTTCACCAGGATAAAAAGTGAAGAGTTGCTTTCGCGAAGCAAAACAAGGCTGAAAAGGACGAGGAGAGGGCCTGATGGCATTCTCAGGAGACAGTGGCTGGCTCAACGCCCTTTACCAATTTATTGCGGAAGTCAGTTTGTCATTGGAAAGGGCACGGTCATGAACTATCTAAACGCGCTCAGCAACAATATCACAAATGCGATATTGCTTATTCGAGTAGGATAATATGTATTCTCTGGCGAGCAAAATAAAACATACATCCCATATACGTATTACGTACATATTCTGCATAATATACAGATACTAGTAATATTAACAGTATATTTATATAGTCGTTTGTGGATTCTATTCTTCTAATACATCCCTCATTGGGGCTATTTGCTAAAGTTACATGTAATGTCAAGAGAAATGTTCAGAAAGTTACGAAGGTACAGCGGCTTAGTCACTTGTGCAGAATAAAACGTACTGTTTGCACAAAGCTTGTTTTAACGATCATCCGTCCTGAAACGCGGGATTGAATTCCAGAGAACAAATGTTACTGCACGAACTGTTACAGTTACTTATCTCATTTTAGTAATGTGCGTGACGTCACTTGCAATCAAACTTCAAATTGCGTGTGCAATATATCGTCCAATTACATCTATACAATCCTGAATTTTATGGATAGCGATTTACGTTCTGAAAGTCCAGTGATTCCTTGAGTAAATAGAAACTGTTTTCATGTGACATCCAAACTGACCGTATATTCGTACTTGCCTTTCATCGAACCATATGCTATGGGACATGCATTTTGAATTGAAAAGAATCATGGAAAGATACCATCATCATGCTTGAACGATTAATCGATTATACTTCAACATTAATACACGAAAACTGGAAATACAAATCATGCAAAATGTATGTGTTGATCTTGGTGAGCTATTTCCCATATTTTCAAAATTTCTATTGTGCTTAGTATAAGTCCTAATACATCATTTTGTTGATCATTCATGTGATCCTGACTGAGCTCAGTAACGTCACATTTTGTGTGATAAACTTCGTATAGGAAGCTTAATTGGATGATCAATTGATGACACGATATTGCCAGTAATAATTTTGCTCTTGTATCTCACTAAACCAAAAATTGCTCTCGGGTACCGACTGTTTTTTTAATTACAGAAATGGAGGACGTGAATTCAATATCACTCAAAAAATGCAAACCTGCCTCAAAATGCAGGCATTTCTTGCCCCGACTCCTGTTAGTTATCTGCGCACTGTCAGTAACAACTTTTGGCCTTGTCGTGGTTATTTCCAGCAGGATCGACAAATCTGATCCCGACCCATATTACCGTAATATTGTCGGATTGAACATCAGTGATTTCACAGGTACAAGAGATAAAATGACGCATTATTTCTGGTTGGCCCCCTTTGAAAAAGAATATCACCATATAGAACTATATTATTGTCTACAAACGATCATTTTTCGAATGTTTAGATGGAAGCTTGCGAGCGGATATAGAGACGGGAAATTGCATGAGTGCATACCGGTGGAGATATAGCGACCCTCGTCCCTGTGGACGAAATTTTACAAGCTGCCTGATTATATATTCAACAAATCTGTGTAGGATGGTGACGGTAATAATGGAAGGCACTGACGCTCAAATGTCCAGAAGTTTAGCAAAATCCACCGAAGAACGTGTTGAGAAGGTGAATAATTTGCAGCCATTTCACTTCGTCGCATTCGCCAACAATTCCTTGAGAAAGTCGGAGCCCTATTTATGCAACATTTTAAATGGCAAGCGCTCGACGGAGGATTTTGACGTGACTGTGAGCAGCTTGTTTCTGGAACTCGTCAGTAATCGGATACGAGGAGTGGATGATATAGATAATACAGAGAGAGCAGATGAAGTGGCAATGGATCTTCAAAACGTTGTTAACGGCTACATTTCATGCGCTGTTTCTAAAATCACTGACCTGAACACGAATTGGAGGCTTTTTCTAAACTATAAACCATTTAATGTGAACATTTATAAGCCATTTGGAGTATCAAATTCTATCCGATGGAAAAGTGACATGAATCAGGGTCCACGTGTAAATATCCAGTACGATTTTGATGGCAGGGAACATCTTTTAGATGTTGACGCGTCCAAGATGTACCCCGCGTTTTCTTAGATGTATTGAGTAAATCGGCCTGCAGTAGTTTTTGGAACGTGTAATGGTACCTGTGCCCACATATAATGTATTTGGAGTCGTAAATGTTTAATTAAACTACAATATGTTATAATATCATTGTATTTTCAATATACAAGTTAATTCCGGTTATCCTGCATTACTCATGAACTATCGGGCAAATTTATTGACAGGAATTGCATGCATGCAATAAATGTGATTCTCACGAGCCATTGTGACTCTAAGCATGTTTTCAAGGCTGAGATCATATCACTAATTGATTGCAACACGACAATCCTCAGAAAAAATTTATTTTACGCATAGCTGTTTAGATATATTTTCTAAAATCAATGATATTTTTAAACCCTTTATTGATTACTCTTTCATTTGGTCGCATATATTCATTGGTGAATTATAGTCTCCATTTGTTACACTTTTGTTTTCAGTATTTCATAAATGTTCTTAGTGTTCCAGGGTTCAATGGTTGTACCTAGCACTGCATGTAGTTTCAGTTTATCATCCACTTGATGGTTATCTAGATGTTTGAGTATTATTCACAAACGGTAATGTAGTCTATTCAGAAATGCAGGGCGCAGTTGCAAGACTCAAAAAACTTCCGCATTTCCCTTGGCATTAATGACAGCATTGTAAACCTGATTGTGTCGTCGTTTACTGTGTTGATAATCCATTATTTTATGAGTACATGATAATTGCATCAGGCTTGTGACTGCACCGCTACAAACACAAATTCCGAGTTGGTGGGAGGCGAAGCGAAAATCTTTATTCTTCACATGTTGGCTTTTATCAAGATGATAGCGAAAAGTTCATTTTCCAACGGATAGCCAAAGCTTGGAATGGCAAGCAGAGGGCTAGAAGGCGTTCATATGGGACAGTGGCTTTCGCAGCCCCACGGTTCACATAATTCATTTTTCAATGGGAAGGACAGGGTCATGGATTTTGTTAGATGCGCTGAGCAGTAACATCACAAGTGTAATGCTACTTATACAAATATGAGCGCAATGGTTTACCTGTTACATACAAAATAAAACACTCATCGCATAATAATTATTAATAATAGTAATTGTTATTGTGATAATGGTTCGTCAACATGATCGCGTATCACTCTAATGACTATTTACATGGTGTAAAACATTTGATTAAATGTGTCCTCACTCAACCGAACAATTCGTCACCCACTCGTTGAAATTTATGTTATTCAACCAATAACAATAACATATGCACCAACACGCCATACGTTTTATTTGAAGGTAACACTCCATGTCATGGAAGCAATACAACATACATGAAAATGTTTGAGCAAATAACAAAAAATAAAACAAGTACTTAATATTACCCTTCAGTAAAACCTGGCCTGTTGGATACAGTGCATCATATGGTGCAAGTACCCCATCTTTCGCTGTACCAATGGAGCTGACATCTTTTAATTGCAGCAGCTGCCGTCGTCGTTGCCATCGTGTTATTACTCGAATTGGCGTATGTGGAAACAACACCATTTCGGAAAGAATCAAGCGCTTTTCATACGCATCTTTACTCATATTTGATTTAATCAGCATGTAATCAGGGGAGCAGTGAAAATGTTTGCTATTGATACAATACCACCATGCAGGAAAAATACAATTTTGTTCTCACTCTTCAAACATGGATCGCCTCCACGCTTAATTGTTGTGGGCTGCTGTGCGACATAACCTATAATATTGTTAGTTCGCAAAACACATGCTACCATATGTTAATTATACAATCATAACTGACATCAGTTTAACAATTTCCTGAAATAGAATTTGATAAATTTCTCCCTTAATGAATAACATAAAAATCCGATGGTTCGTAAAAGGATAGCACATATAGCATTGCGGTGAGATATTGAGCGTTTTTCAACCTTCTATTGGTTGATATTTGTTTATCGATATTCTTCCGATATTATACATGCCCTTCACGCAAGAATAATTATATGTACTTCCTGAATGCAGGAAAATGTAGTAAATGTTAATAAATAATTAAGTAAGCTAACATATTAATGACGTTTGTACATTTTGTTTAATACATCTTGTATTCTGATGTAAATAGAACACTTGAATTAGTTTGCTGCGTCTAAAAAGCCGTTGCTTACTGAGCTGAAGAAATAGGACTTCAATACTGTATTTATCTTAAAGTATATTAAGATTACATGGTATCTTTTGAAAATGTAATAGACTGAACCAGCTTGCATGCTAGAACGTATTCAGAATTAAAATGCAACTTGAATTAAATTAAAAATGTTTTTCTTAGGATGCACGCGTAATGGTAACGAAATCAATTTACATGTATAATGACTTGACGAATTTAGCTCCGATTGCTTATCCCCTTTTCTGATAGCTTTTCATAAGACTAGTGATAACTATCCTGCTAGAAAGAAGAATATAATGTTACGAAACATATCATCTACCCCATCCATCACGCAAAAAAATTAATACACAAGAATCAATTATCATTTCGTTTAGGTATTACGACAAAATATGATAGTCATATTTTAATTAGTAATATGGCGTTTGTGATGTTGTCGCTGAGCACGTTTAAATAATTGATGATGGTGTCTTTTCCAATCACAAAATGACTTCCGCAATAAATTGGTAGAGGGCGCTGTGCTCGCCACCGTCTCCTGAGAGTGCCTTCTAGTCCGCCTCGTACCCGTTTGAGTTTTGCCTTGTTGCTGGAAATTAATTGCTCGCTTTTTATCCTGGTGAATGCCATCATGTGCAGAATAAAGAGTATCAACGCTACACCTCCAACAAAGGCAACAGCAAACGTAATTTGCAGCGGTACAGTCACAAACTTGGCGCAATTCACAGGCACCCAAATAAGGATTGTCAACATAATCAACGTGAACACAATCATGCTCAGAGCGATGTCATTTAGCACAGCGGCAATCCGATTATGCTTGAGTCGGACAACCACATAGGCGTCTCGGATTTCTGAAGAGTTTCCTTTGCCACCTGTCATCCATAGCAAAGCATCTAGATACCCATCAAGTGCAAGGCAAATTGAAACTGCAATCTGTGCTCCCACATTCAAATCTCGGATTAGGTACAACACTGTAGCCTCGGAATACACCAATGACAAAAGCCAAGTCACAAAATTATTGCGTGGATTTAGATGTAGCTTTTCGAATATCCAAAGTCCGACGTCAAGTTGAGAGTATCGATAAAAGCATGCAATCGTCGGTGCTACAACGACTGAGCACAGTGCAGTATAAATAAGTATCCAACCAATCAAGTCATTTTTGACATTGCTTCTTCTAATTTGGATGTTTCCATGCATCAGCTGGTTCACTATTTTGGCGAAACTTGTCCCTCCTTTCAGCAACTCAATACGGGATACAACTGATACAGTTACAATTCCCGATAGATAACCAATCGCAAACGCGATCTGAACTACGTCCATTCCTGTGAGGTGATTACGTTGGACTACCAGCTCGGTCAGCAACAGCCCTGATATTATTACTATTCCAAATATTTGAAGTCCCAAAAAGCAAACGGTGGGTTGGCTAAGAGTTCGTGGCGGTTCTAATATTGTTGGCTTACCGTCATGGCACAATATTTGCATCGAGAAGCTTGGTAGGCGCCCCAGTGAGAGTTGACATATTTTCAGAGATTGTATGTACAAGGGCGTTGTCCAAGGCAGTGGCGATATGTTTGTTGATCCAATTGTGTACGGCGTTTTCTTATTTTGTGCAGATTTTTTTACCGAGGAACGATCAACTGATATCGTAACTGATCTATACATGTTTGATATAATTTCGGTTGTACTCATGATTACGTTCCGTCAATACGGTGCACTAAATATTGTAATAAGATGTTCCCGTTCGCCCTGACGACGCTGTTGGATTTGAGCCTTGAAATATTTTGACATATCGCTACAACCGAACACTTCCATCTCGCCAACAGAACTGAATAAAATCTATTCTGGAAGAACTGGCATATGTTGTTGCGATACAATTGGAAGTTCCTGGTGGAATATAAGCCACAAAATTTTAATATTTAATTTTACATTAATGTATTTTTGGGCAGATATGTAAGACCACGTTACGAAAGAAGTAGTTTTCTATTATCCGTAGCTCAAAACTGCTGTGTTTATTCGAATTTTAAAATCTACCATTTTAGTTTTATATAAACTTTTCAGGCCATGTTCAGCTTACAAAAGTTATCGAGCATAGCTTATGAAATGTAGGAAGTGTGGCGGTCAAGTTGGACAACTACATACATTTTACATTTGAGAAATCCAATTTTCCATGTATTTTTTTACAAAATGATATTCGTTGTTTTAAAATAAAGATTGATAAAATGAACGCGGATATGGATTATATATATATATATATATGTGATTTGCCTGAGGTGATTAAAGCTAACCTGAAGTGCTCATGCGATATAGAATATTGTATGCTTGGAATATTTATCTGGTAGTCAACGCTGATGGTATACAACCTCCTTCCTTATCACCGTCATTTGGAATGTAATTTTAAATATGAGCAACTGGGAAAGCGTCAGCAACTGCACCGTTAGGTGCAGTTACATTTTCTAACCGTTACATTTTCTGTACACTATTGTGTGGGAGCGTTATCCATGCCGACTTGCAAACTTGGGTAGATACTCTGCATATGCATATGAGTAGCCTTTTTTCGCTTAATGCAAATCCGGGATTCGGTTTCGTCAAAGTAAAACACATGAAACGGTTCAATTAGTATGCATACATGCTCGTGTTGTTTGGCTTGAAATTTCGAAATTACCCAGGATCAAATAGGAAAGTGACAAGTATCGATAATTTGTAGTGTTGGAAAAGTTAGTGCCACTTTGCTTAACCTAGGCAACAATTGAATACAAAACAAAATAGGGAATTGTTAGCGAGAGCTTCGAATAGCAAATATCCATTCAACTGCGATTTGGGATATGATGGAAAGTGCAGATGACACAGAGATGAATACAGCCAGTGGCAACCAACTAGGGCCGCACGATGCTCTCGGAAACAATGAAACGCATGATGTATGATCATACAAGTATCAATAGAATCGTCGCATTACCGGTCGACTGCATTGGTTCGCTTTTGGTTCATCTGATTTCGTCTGCAGCTTTTGTGGCGCTGTCTCTGGGATGCGTATTCCTATATTTTGACTTGGAAGCAATGAAATTTTTGTTCTGGCCCGACATGGCAACTGCACACTACGCCAACAAAGTGACACAGTACCTTAACGAAGTAAGTACTGACTTTGTACCAAAATCTAAAAATGCCCCCAACGTTCCAAAAGCGAGGGGAATTGAATGATCTGGGCATTATGTAAATCGGAGTACTCCAGAAGACCCAACCCACCAAAAAGTTTGAGGGGATTCAACACTTTCTGGACAATTATCCGCAAGAAAGTGTCGGAGCAGTCATGAAAAGCCGTGATGGAGAGCGCAACAAAAAGACTCCGAGAAATGGAATACCATGGGATTCAAAAATCTTGAATAGTGTAACATTTGTAGCTGAAGGTGTGTAGATTTTAAATATGCAAGAATTGTAGACCTACTTTTTACCAGTTTTGAAATATTAAAGTTCGAATTTTGTCACAGAAGTTTTCATCAATGTCTTAACATACTCGCAAAAACATATTTGTGAACTTATGATATTACATATGCGCACATGGTCGAAGCATTAGACCTAACCGAATAGCAAACACCGAATATGTACATATAAATATTCACTCAAGTAGAAGCAGATTCACTGAGTCGGATCAAACATGATCGTGTCTTAGCAGACACTAGTAAAAGTTCATTGCACACAGAACCATAATCATTGAGAGGCATATGGGGAGCACGCATATCTGAAACTTGTAGAACCAAGTGCGAAATGCGAAAAGGCAAATTTTAATTGGCAAATCAAAATTTCGGAATGATAGACAGAGATGTTCACAGAGCATTGGTGCAGCAGCCAGTACCTAGCCAACGTAGGTTTGCATGGATCAGACCAGTGCATTCCGTGGAGAATGAACAACGCCACGCTAATGGTGCCGGGCGTTACAAGGTAACCAAAAAGAATGTGTGTCCACTCATGTATTATGTAGTTGTTTCGGCGGTACAAACGTAGCACATGCCAAATACCCTGGTGGCCGTTGAAGTAGATTTGCAATTGATCCCAATGAAAACGAGGACGGGTGTAAACCCGAAATAAAAAACTACCGGAAGCGCAATTTATGTGAAATTGAGAAATGTGACATTTAGTTCAATTTTCCAAACACTAATCTTGAATTTTTCGATCAATTTCCGAAATAATATATTTTGACCCTTTGTTGACCCCATGACCCGTGAGGGTCAATGGAGCCACCACCGAAACTTGGCCGAATTGACCCATAGTGCCGTGACAAAAAACGATCAGCATAAAATTCTCTATCAGATAAGCAGATAACATTTTTTTGCCATAAGGATGCATGGTGACCTCATCCTCCACCGTACCCGTGCGGTTGACCCACGGAGGCCCAAAATCAATACCGAATTTTATCATGACCTGGGGTACCTCTATGCCAAGTTTGGACCAAATCGGTCAATGTTAACAAAAGTTACAGTGCTTACAGACTTACGGACACACAGACAGACAAACACATCAATCGCAATACTACCTTTATAAGCATTTCATGCTTCCGGTAGTTAATAAAATGTACGAATGCATACGGCGCACAATATTGCCAGAATTATGGTTATCGTCGGCAGGACGAGATTGTGGAAAAGCGACATTGCTTGATTTCGTTCCCACTGTCCACATTCTTGTGGATCGTTTGCTGTATCAGAACTGAAATCTACAAGCAAAGAAGTCTGCACCATTTTATGAACTGATCGTATTCCCGGTTTGCGTTTGTGGCTTTGCAAAATGAATTCAATTATCTGTGAAGCCGAACCGGGTTACCAGTTGAGATTGCAGAATATCGGAGGCTGAATTGGAAATACTTGTTATGCGTTAGCAAGGCCATATCAAACACAATCATGTTTATTTGTAGAAAATTGTACTTTCCACATTTGTAAATTTTGCAAATCAATAGAATGCCGAAATCAAACCTTTGGATCCGTTCCAGTGTCAAGACACGTTTAGGTCAACGGGAGGCCATTTTTCGAATACATTGATAGGAATGGTAATTGCTGCTATAAGGAGTTATAAAAATTGAAGTAGCAAGAAATTTGTTATCTCGATTAAACGTGTTCGGAATGCCGACTTTCGTATGCTATACGAATACGTTGCCCAATCACGTTCCCATGCCCGCGTACCAGTTGTCGGGTGAAAATTTATTTATGGTATAATTGTGTAGGCTCCATGTTGTGCGTACGATATGGTTGGAAAAAATAAATTGTTGAAATCAAGCACAACAGGGCATGGCTTGGGTTATTAAAAGAAAGCCTTTTCAAATCTCATTTTGCAATGTTTGATGTCATGGATGTAATATTTCCAATTAATTGAGGTATCATTTGACTAATATCTAAATAAATAAATAAATATTATATGAATGTGTGTTGATGACTGAGTCCACCACAACTAATTCTATTTAATAATCGGATGTTTCAGCAGCAAACCAAACAATATTTACATGTTTTGATGTCTGGACAAGCTACTGGGTGCCGCGACAATAGTAGCCGTAAAAATACTTCTACTTGTTTTTATGTGGCCGTGAAAAAGCGACTGGAATTACATGTTATAATTTTTAACAGGCAACTGCACTATCCTTAATACATTAACTATTCAAAAGTGTTTAGTCAGCTACAACATGAGAATGTAATATTGTGGAACATTTCGTCGTCGATTAACGCAGCGATTAATTTTTTGTAATCAAGTGTCGGGATAATTAGCATCAATAATCACAATTCTAATTAAATATATACCAAGATTCTAAAGACGTACAACATCAAAAGCGTTTACCAAATTGAATTTCGTAATTGCTCATTCCGTGGGAACAGTACAATAATTCCAGTTGATACTGAATGGCCGACGATTTGATTAAAAATTGATATGATGACGGTGAAGAAGTTGACTGTTTTGAGATTCTGGATTTTGAATTTATGCGTTGCATTTGTTAACATGAGTGTTTGTAATACTTTTCGGATAAGTTTGAGAGAAATATAGGCAAAGAGTATGTACAATTTTGAACCAATAATGGGATATTTAAATTGCTTTTGTAACCGGTTTATGTTTGCTGAAAAAAAGGAAGAGTATTTTATGTTATTTAATATTAAGTTTATTTAAAATCGTAATACATTTTAGCAAAATTATTAATTTACGTTTTACATATGAAGTAAATTAAAGTAATCCTAGTTGTAAGAAAAACTATAAATTTAAAAATTTAAAAGTTATTTCGCAAGTTCCTTCTGCTGCGCCACATTAGACATTGGCAAACTTATTTTATTTCTATTATTTAAGTCCTAATATTAAAAAGTGTAACATTTCTAAAGCAAGAAAAAAGCCAAATCCTCTCCATGCAATCATTTTCAAACCATTTGCTTGAAGCATTCGATTTCAATTACCAACCGGTGTCCATATTACGTCTCTTCTGTGAGATCGGTCATAATGTCATCAGTTATTGTAACACCTGTGTCATCGCCCGATCAGATGTCAGTTGTTGAAACGCTTGGTAGATCCAAGATGACAGTCCAAACTTGTCCTTCGCCTGTTTCACCAATGCCGTGGATCACGCTATTGTACAGCTTAGCCATGAAAATATATCAATCCACGCTTGGACGTGTCCCTAGCTTTTCATGGCAAATGTGTATAATAAACGGTAAACCTACAATGTCAAATGCAAAACGTTCAACTTCCACGATTATCTTTCTGATGGTCCAACTATGTTCAACATTCTTGTTATCTGCCCTACTAGTACACGCATTAGTGTTTCAATCTGATCGTCCCGACGGAGTGCAAATAATTCAAGTTGCAATCGCCATGGCATACCTAACAGGAATATCACTCGTATCAATTGGATCCCGAATGGACATTCTCAAAGGAGGCAAAACGTTCTCCGTGGCAGTGAATCATTTATTGCATGAAAACTTGACTATCAACACAAACGCTCGCATTACGAACGACTTCATCGGCTGGCTTTTGGTGTACCTGGCATCGTGCTCCGCATTTGTAGCGCCAACATTGGCACTAATTTTTCGATACCTGGGCTTAGATGCTGGCCTTTGGATGGTGGAAAAGTTGGGACTAGACCATGCTTGGTGGACTTGGATAATTTCGTTTGCGTTTTCGGAATTTGCGGTTTTAATTCTCATACGAGATCTAAACACGGGAACACTTTTTGCCGTCTCATGTTGCCTCGCCTTTGATAGTAAATTATCCACCATGATATTGGCAACCAAAAGCATCCAATCGTCTTCATCACAAATACTTGACGAATATATAATTGGTGTAATTTGGTTCAAAAGAATTGCGACCGTAACAAGTCAGTTGACGCTGAAAGTTACATCATTCAGTCTGATCATGCTGACAATTCTTATTTGGGTACCTGTTAATTGTTCACATTTTGTGAACTCACTCCTACAAGTATCTTTTCTGGTTGGTTTTGTGGGTGGTTTAGGATTAATGATATTTATACTGCATATATTAGCTTTCACCCGGATAAAAAGTGAGCAGTTGATTTGGCGAAACAAAACAACATTTAAAATCTCGAGGGGTGGGCCTGAAGCAGTTTTGAGACGACAGTGGATAGCTCAGCGTCCACTGCCAATACAGTGCGGTCATTATTTTGTCATTGGCAAGGAGAGCGTCATGATTTTCTTGAGTGTGCTAAGTGGTAACATTACAAATGCAATATTGCTTATAAAAATTTGAGACATTACATTCCAGTACTAAATCATCGCATGTTTTCTTAAATATGCAGTAATTACAATTTACATGTTGGATCGATTCAATAAATAGGAAAAAAAAACTAAATTATTATTTTAATGAAACATAAATTTTTTCCACAAAAACAACTGCTAATATTAGTATTTATTACTTTATCTCATTGACGTTGCAGCCTCATAATAAACCGTCCGAATGTGGGCTAGTAATCAGTGATAGCGGCAACACGACTAAGACGACATATACATTCTCCATCCTGCCCCAAATAACATCCGGATCCACAAGTTTTAATGGCGCGTTTAACATCCTGACAACAAATCAATTCATTTATACAATCAACTGGTGCAGATCTTGTTGTTACCTAATATTTTAATTGCTATGAATATGATCATGACAAATTTGCGTCAAACAACCCGGGCTTGAATACAAATTGTAATATTCAACTTACCGATGCCCCGACCGCTGCCCCAACTGATCCTGTCGAGATGGTTGAAGATGAACTGTGATTACAAGCGATTGTACACTGCATACATATTGTGACCAACAATTTAGCCAGAAGTATTATACCATACAATTTAGTGTACTTCATTTTGACGAAATCGAATGATCAACCCTCATTTACGGCAAATAGAATAAAAATATTGGCCCGTGATTCCAATTTCAGGTGTCATTCCAAGACATTTCTTTCGGAATTGGACGATTTCTAGCAAATTATTTTACAGAAATCAAGCAGAAATGTAATGTTATTGTGTGCTGAGAGGAGAATGAAAGAATTTTCCTGATGTGCGTTACTTTATATTTGGTTGTGATGAATCGGTGTACACACTTTGAGTTCATTTAAGATAATTCAGCAGTCAAAATGAGCATTTTCGGCGAACTCTTCCTCTTATCGCTTACCTAGTAAAGTGGAGATAAATCACAATGACCTTCGTGTTAATTTCCGAGTAATCCTGAACAGTGATTTTGATTATTTTGCAGATACTAAAACCAGTACTGCAATGAATGTTAAATTAATCACATAAACAAGCTGTAATGGTCAGAGGTGGATTGTGCTAACTCACTTATCCAGAGTGATTTTGTCCATCGACAGATGGGCAAATGTAACGTCACACTTAAACTTGATAGATCTGAACTGTTCACGTAACTTTATGTCATTGGCGATCATAAAAAAACATTTGCCATCAGTTATGAGAGGGGATCAGTCTTTAAGCATTATACAGAGTAGTACGGGATCTAGCGTCTTGAGTGCATGACAATTTCGTTCGACTTTGATCCATTCATTTCAGTTCAGTTTCGCGTTCATGTGGAACATAACATGACGACTCATCAGCACAGCGGCCACAAGCTTGTACCCAATTAATTGCACTGTTTTACTTGGTGATGTAAAAATACATTTATCTACATATCGATTCATGACACAACAATTTCACATGCATCATGGCACTCTGCCTGGTTTGAATGTCTTATTTTATTAATTCTAAACAAGGGCCTTGTTCGTTACTCAACTTTTCTACAAAAAAGAAAGAAAAAATGTGTATTAGGATTTCGTCTTTACTAATTATGAGCAGTTTTCAGTAAACTCCATGTAACTGGCTAGTTTGGTACTGCCCAGCCAAATCACAAGAATATTCATATATGGTTACGCAGCATTGGATTCATATCAAGTTACTGCAGTCCGAAACGGGTAGCAAGTGGTAGAGTTATGCTTTATATCATGATTTATATTAATATATATGGCGACACTTTCTTAGTGAATACGGCTACACAAAGTACAAATTCTAACTTAATGCATAAATCAAAGTATACAGGAAGAGAAAACATACATAATAATCGTTCGACACTTTAAAATCCACACCAGCATTTCATACATACTCCTTCTTATAATTGCTTATTCAATGCAGTCTTCATAGTGTTCATTTATATTATTAAAAGAGCAGGAGACGAGAAGCTCACAAGTACAATAATACACAGCACTTTTATCCTGGTAATGACCAACATAGCAAGACTAAAGAGTATCAACCGTACACCTCTAAGAAACTCGGGAAAAAACACATTTGCAGAGGCACAGTCATAAACTTGGAACAATTCACAGGCACCCCTGTAAGTATTGTTAACATATCCAAGGTGAACACAATCATGCTTACCGTGTTCTCATTAAGTGCGGGGCAATATGCGTAGTTTTCGTTGCCGTCTGTCAATAATAGTAAGCATCTTGATACCCATTAATTTCAATTACCAACCTATTCCATTTCTCATCATATACCTGAGCGAATGTGCTGTCCGGTTTTACGGAAGCTACAATGTATGCGGATATGAATATACAAAAGTTAATCGGTAAAGTTATGTTAAAAATGCATGTAGATAGTTTCGAATTATCTCTTTCCAAAAAAACCCGTAAAATATCTTTTGAATTACGTACAAAGTGTGTATATGCTCATTCCAGATGGAAATATTCTTTGAAATATTAGTGCTTTTGTAATGCTGGATACTTATTCAAAGTTTCATGAGTTCTCTTCAAAAGTCAAAAGAATATCTTTGAAGCTACAGTTCAGCTATAACTTGTATTGATTTAAATACAATTTTTCTGAACATCCCATCCATCACAATGCATAGTTTCAGGTGAGTTGAGATAATTCTAACATATATTGTAGGAAATGTGTAGAGTTGAAGTAATTTTGCAAAAAAAAAAAATTCCGGATTTTTATATTCACACAATTTAATATAAATCATAAAACCGCTCATGCTGGTTCGTGCCAAGTCATGTATTGAGGTGGCACGTTATGGGCATATACGAATACATATATTCCTCAAAAGTTACATCCATTCGCTTTTTCCTCCAAACTCCAAGGATAAGTAATGTGGGCGGTTTGATCGTAGGCTCAATAAATAATTTATGTAGTTATGGATTCCATTAACCTGGAAGTATCATACACTTTACGAAATACTGAGGAGTAGAACATTTTTGAATTTTTTGAAAGCTGATATATTCTGAAAAAAATGTAGTTCGTTATAATCATTTCGGACGTCTACATTTTATGCAAACGTTCCTTCGTATAGGCTAATAAGCGTAATAAGAAAACTTGCATTTAATTGTATTCAAATTGTGCGGAATTTGATTAATTTTAATTCGTTTCCTGTGTATATCTAAACGCATTGCTTAATAGTTATTCATCCAATTATATGTGAAACATTTCTAGTACCGTAACTCAACCTAAGTTTCTAATTTCCTTTCAGCAAAAATACAAGGTTAACTGTTGTAACGTTTCATATAAAAAGTATACTCCAGGTAAGACAAAATGGCAAAAGCTAGAGTTGACCCTACAGTCTCGTCCTGGTCTACCTTAGGGGCAGTCACAATCAGTTATCCCAAAATGAAGCATCCAATTGCTGGTTTGCAGATATTACCAATACCCTGGATCACCACTGCATACAAATTGGCCCTGACAATATATGCTTCATCACTTGGCCGCCTCCCAAACCTTTCACTACAAATCGGTACGGTACACGGAAAGCCAACATTGCAGGATCCCAAAGTTACAAGTGCAACAATTACCTTTCTGATCCTGCAGACATGTGGTGCCATCCTAGTGTTTTGCTTGTTGGCGAACACTCTGGTATTCGATTCGAATCGACCGGTTGGAACGGAGATCATTCAGACTTCACTCGCCATTGCTTATCTCACAGGAATGACATTTGTAGTAATAGGATGCCGCTTGACCGCGATTAACGGCGATAGAAGCTTCTCCTCTGCGCTGAACCACTTGCTTCATATAAACACGAATACAAATAGAGGGATCAGGGTATTCAATGACTACATTGGTTGGCTCTTGGTCTATATTGTTGCCAACTCAGCCACTATACACAGCATTAAAAATGTGCTCATAAAATTGCCAAGCATCACTGACAAAACTGCCTAGCTTTTCATTGGTCCTGGTGTAAAAGAATAGTCGGTTCATATTTTTAGACCTGAAAGTTGCTAGATCCTCGACATGGTTTCTGTGACCCGAAATATTTGGAGTGTTCATCATATACATCTCTCAACTCAAATCTCATTGCATGAAGTTTATGAAGCATATCGACTCGCCGGCACAGAGCTAGTTCAAATCGGATTAGCTGTAATATTATACAGTACAAAGACTTACGCTGACTTACATAGACAAATGATTACAATTTACGCAGCAAAACGCTTTTTCATGAGATATGTGAACTGATTCATTAGGACGTAAATCATCTTTCCTGGTAAAGAACATGGGTTGTTTATATTATATCAAATATGCTATCCAAGTTTCAAAATCAACACGGATAACGCTACAAAACAACAATGTAATGGAAATGTACACGTCAAATTTATGAAGACCTCCCAACCTCTCATTATTACCAATCCGATTAGAATGACGATGATAATGAAAGTGGCTTAATTCAATAAGTACCCATGGTAACCTCGTAAACATATCCAACGTGTAACCATCGCAACCTGGTAACCATCGCAACCTGGTAACCATCGCAACCTGGTAACCATGGCAACCTGGTAACCATCGCAACCTGGTAACCATGGCAACCTGGTAACCATCGCAACCTGGTAACCATCGCAACCTGGTAACCATCGCAACCTGGTAACCATCGCAACCTGGTAACCATCGCAATCTGGTAACAATCGCAACCTGGTAACCATCGCAACCTGATAACCATGGCAACCTGGTAACCATCGCAACCTGGTAACCATCGCAACCTCTGGTACCATGATTACCTCCCGGGTCGGATTGTCATTATTAATGATTGCTGATAGGTTCAAATGCGAAGGGTCTTCGAAGGGTCATCATCGAAGCGTCTTTGAAAGGTCATCATCGAAGCGTCTGCGAAGGGTCATCATCGAAGCGTCTGCGAGGGGTCATCATCGAAGCGTCTTCGAAGGGTCATCATCGAAGCGTCTGCGAAGGGTCATCATCGAAGCGTCTTCGAAGGGTCATCATCGAAGCGTCTTCGAAGGGTCATCATCGAAGCGTCTTCGAAGGGTCATCATCGAAGCGTCTTCGAAGGGTCATCATCGAAGCGTCTTTGAAAGGTCATCATCGAAGCTTCTTCGAAGGGTCATCATCGAAGCGTCTTTGAATGGTCATCATCGAGGCGTCTTCGAAGGGTCATCATCGAAGCGTCTGCGAAGGGTCATCATCGAAGCGTCTTCGAAGGGTCATCATCGAAGCGTCTTCGAAGGGTCATCATCGAAGCGTCTTCGAAGGGTCATCATCGAAGCGTCTTCGAAGGGTCATCCTCGAAGCGTCTTCGAAGGGTCATCATCGAAGCGTCTTTGAAAGGTCATCATCGAAGTTTCTTCGAAGGGTCATCATCGAAGCGTCTTTGAAAGGTCATCATCGAAGCGTCTGCGAAGGGTCATCATCGAAGCGTCTTCGAAGGGTCATCATCGAAGCGTCTTCGAAGGGTCATCATCGAAGCGTCTTCGAAGGGTCATCATCGAAGCGTCTTCGAAGGGTCATCATCGAAGCGTCTTCGAAGGGTCATCATCGAAGCGTCTTCGAAGGGTCATCATCGAAGCGGTTTCGAAGGGTCATCATCGAAGCGTCTTCGAAGGGTCATCATCGAAGCGTCTTCGAAGGGTCATCATCGAAGCGTCTTCGAAGGGTCATCATCGAAGCATCTTCGAAGGGTCATCATCGAAGCGTCTTCGAATGGTCATCATCGAAGCGTCTTCGAAGGGTCATCATCGAAGCGTCTTCGAAGGGTCATCATCGAAGCGTCTTCGAAGGGTCATCATCGAAGCGTCTTCGAAGGGTCATCATCGAAGCGTCTTCGAAGGGTCATCATCGAAGCGTCATCGAAGGGTCATCATCGAAGCGTCTTCGAAGGGTCATCACCGAAGCGTCTTCGAAGGGTCATCATCGAAGCGTCTTGGAAGGGTCATCATCGAAGCGTCTTTGAAAGGTAATCATCGAAGCGTCTGCGAAGGGTCATCATCGAAGCGTCTGCGAGGGGTCATCATCGAAGCGTCTTCGAAGGGTCATCATCGAAGCGTCTTCGAAGGGTCATCATCGAAGCGTCTTCGAAGGGTCATCATCGAAGCGTCTTCGAAGGGTCATCATCGAAGCGTATTCGAAGGGTCATCATCGAAGCGTCTTCGAAGGGTCATCATCGAAGCGTCTTCGAAGGGTCATCATCGAAGCGTCTTCGAAGGGTCATCATCGAAGCGTCTTCGAAGGGTCATCATCGAAGCGTATTCGAAGAGTCATCATCGAAGCGTCTTCGAAGGGTCATCATCGAAGCGTCTTCGAAGGGTCATCATCGAAGCGTCTTCGAAGGGTCATCATCGAAGCGTATTCGAAGGGTCATCATCGAAGCGTATTCGAAGGGTCATCATCGAAGCGTCTTCGAAGGGTCATCATCGAAGCGTATTCGAAGGGTCATCATCGAAGCGTATTCGAAGGGTCATCATCGAAGCGTCTTCGAAGGGTCATCATCGAAGCGTCTTCGACGGGTCATCATCGAAGCGTCTTCGAAGGGTCATCATCGAAGCGTCTGCGAAGGGTCATCATCGAAGCGTCTTCGAAGGGTCATCATCGAAGCGTCTTCGAAGGGTCATCATCGAAGCGTCTTTGAAAGGTCATCATCGAAGCGTCTTTGAAAGGTCATCATCGAAGCGTCTTCGAAGGGTCATCATCGAAGCGTCTTCGAAGGGTCATCATCGAAGCGTCTGCGAAGGGTCATCATCGAAGCGTCTTCGAAGGGTCATCATCGAAGCGTCTTCGAAGGGTCATCATCGAAGCGTCTTTGAAAGGTAATCATCGAAGCGTCTGCGAAGGGTCATCATCGAAGCGTCTGCGAGGGGTCATCATCGAAGCGTCTTCGAAGGATCATCATCGAAGCGTCTTCGAAGGGTCATCATCGAAGCGTCTTCGAAGGGTCATCATCGAAGCGTCTTCGAAGGGTCATCATCGAAGCGTATTCGAAGGGTCATCATCGAAGCGTCTTCGAAGGGTCATCATCGAAGCGTCTTCGAAGGGTCATCATCGAAGCGTCTTCGAAGGGTCATCATCGAAGCGTCTTCGAAGGGTCATCATCGAAGCGTCTTCGAAGGGTCATCATCGAAGCGTCTTCGAAGGGTCATCATCGAAGCGTCTTCGAAGGGTCATCATCGAAGCGTCTTCGAAGGGTCATCATCGAAGCGTCTTCGAAGGGTCATCATCGAAGCGTCTTCGAAGGGTCATCATCGAAGCGTATTCGAAGGGTCATCATCGAAGCGTATTCGAAGGGTCATCATCGAAGCGTCTTCGAAGGGTCATCATCGAAGCGTATTCGAAGGGTCATCATCGAAGCGTATTCGAAGGGTCATCATCGAAGCGTCTTCGAAGGGTCATCATCGAAGCGTCTTCGACGGGTCATCATCGAAGCGTCTTCGAAGGGTCATCATCGAAGCGTCTGCGAAGGGTCATCATCGAAGCGTCTTCGAAGGGTCATCATCGAAGCGTCTTCGAAGGGTCATCATCGAAGCGTCTTCGAAGGGTCATCATCGAAGCGTCTGCGAAGGGTCATCATCGAAGCGTCTTCGAAGGGTCATCATCGAAGCGTCTTCGAAGGGTCATCATCGAAGCGTCTTCGAAGGGTCATCATCGAAGCGTCTGCGAAGGGTCATCATCGAAGCGTCTTCGAAGGGTCATCATCGAAGCGTCTGCGAAGGGTCATCATCGAAGCGTCTTCGAAGGGTCATCATCGAAGCGTCTTCGAAGGGTCATCATCGAAGCGTCTTCGAAGGGTCATCATCGAAGCGTCTTCGAAGGGTCATCATCGAAGCGTCTTCGAAGGGTCATCATCGAAGCGTCTTCGAAGGGTCATCATCGAAGCGTCTTCGAAGGGTCATCATCGAAGCGTCTTCGAAGGGTCATCATCGAAGCGTCTTCGAAGGGTCATCATCGAAGCGTCTTCGAAGGGTCATCATCGAAGCGTCTTCGAAGGGTCATCATCGAAGCGTCTTCGAAGGGTCATCATCGAAGCGTCTTCGAAGGGTCATCATCGAAGCGTCTTCGAAGGGTCATCATCGAAGCGTCTTCGAAGGGTCATCATCGAAGCGTCTTCGAAGGGTCATCATCGAAGCGTCATCATTAAAGCGTCATTATTAGTTTATCAGGTTACGTTTACTATAATATCAGGTCACCATGGTTACCAGGTTGCTATGGTTACCAGGTTGCTATGGTTACCAGGTTGCTATGGTTACCAGGTTGCTATGGTTACCAGGTTGCTATGGTTACCAGGTTGCTATGGTTACCAGGTTGCTATGGTTACCAGGTTGCTATGGTTACCAGGTTGCTATGGTTACCAGGTTGCTATGGTTACCAGGTTGCTATGGTTACCAGGTTGCTATGGTTACCAGGTTGCTATGGTTACCAGGTTGCTATGGTTACCAGGTTGCTATGGTTACCAGGTTGCTATGGTTACCAGGTTGCTATGGTTACCAGGTTGCTATGGTTACCAGGTTGCTATGGTTACCAGGTTGCCATGGTTACCATGGTTACCTGGTCGCTATGGTTACGTCGTTGCTATGGTTACCATGGTTACCAGGTTCCTATGGCTACCAGGTTCATATGGCTAACAGGTTGCTATGGTTACCAGGTTCCTATGGTTACCAGGTTGCAATGGTTATCAGGTTCCTATGGTTACCTGGTTGCTATGGTTACCCGGTTGCTATGGTTACCTGGTTGCTATGGTTACCATGGTTACCTGTTGCTATGGTTGTCATGGTTACCAGGTTGATATGGTTACCACGGTTACCTGGTTAGTTTAGGATAAGTCGCTGTCACTGGATAGTTGACTAATTTCCAGCCAAACCACAGGAATATTCATGGATGATAACGCAGCATTGGAGTCATATGAATTTTAAGTTTCCGCTGTCCGCAATGGGGAGCAAGGCCTTGGTGCTTCAGTTATGCTCTATATTATGATTGCCGAAAAATTCTTGGTAATAATATCTTTGATGAGACTTTCGTAGTGGATCCGGCTACATAAAGTTCATAATTCAGACTATCCGCATAAATCAAAGTTCAAGAAGTGAAAACTCACATAATTATCATTGGACACTTTAAAATCCACGCCATCATTTCATACATACTGCTTATTATAATTGATTCTTCAATGCAGTTTTTTATAGTGCACATTTTAGTTTATAAAAGATCAAGAGAGGAGAGGCCAACAAGTATAAAAATGCACAGAACTTTAATCCTCGCAATGATCAGCATAAGAGGAATAAAATGTGTCATCCATACACCTCTAAGAAACACGGCAAGAAACACATTGGTTGAGGCACAGTCATAAATTTTGAACAGTTGACAGGCACACGTAAAAATATTGCCAACATAACAAAGGTGAACACAATCATGTTCACCGTGATGTCGTTAAATGCAAGGGCAATACGGATATTTATGGGTCTGGCAACTATGCACAAAGTTTATGTATAGTTTAATTTACCGTCTGTCAATACTAGTAAACTTCTTGATACACATCAATTACAATTACCAACCTATTCCATTTCTTATCACATGCATGACCGAATATGCTGTCCGGTTCAGCGGAAGCTAAAATTTATGCAGTTATGTATATGCAAAAGTTGAAGTGTAAAATGATGCTAAGAAAATATGTGTAAATAGTTTCGAATTTTCTCGTTCCATAGAACCGTACAATATCTTTTGACTTACGTACAAAAAGCACATATACCCATTTCCAGAAGGAAATATTCTTCGAAATATTAGTGCTTTTGTAATGCTGAATACTTGTAAAAAATGTCATGAATTCGCTTCAAAAGTTAAAACAATATCTTTACAGCGACAATTCAGCTATAAACTAATATTAACTGAAATACAATATTGATGATGCCATCCAGCATAATGCTAAATTTCAGGTGAGTTCAGATAATATGTAATATGCATGTTTTGTAGGAAATGTGGAGAATTGAAATACTTTTGGTAAAATATTTTTGTGCTCGCATATTTTAAAATAAAGCCGAAAACTGCTCATGTTGGTACGTACCAAGTCATGTATAACTGTGGGACATTATACGGCACGTCCGAATACATATTTTCCGCAAAAGTTACATCTATTCAATTTTTCCTAGAAACTCCAAGGATAAGTAATGTGGGCGGTTTGACCGTAGGAAAAATAAATATTTGATGTAGTTATGGATTCCATTAACCAGGAAGCATCATACACTTTACGAAATACTGAGGAGTGGAAAATTTTTGAATTTTTTGAAAGCTGATATATTCTGAAAAAAATGTAGTTCGTTATAATCATTTCGGACGTCTACATCTTATGCAAACGTTCCATCGTATAGGCTAATAAGCGTGATAAGAAAACTGCATTTAATTGTATTCAAATTGTGCGGAATTTAATTAATTTTAATTCGTTTCCTGTGTATATCTAAACGCATTGCTTAATAGTTATTCATCCAGTTATATGTGAAACATTTCTAGTACCGTAACTCAACCTAAGTCTCTAATTTCCATTCAGCAAAATACAAAACATTTCTAGTACCGTAACTCAACCTAAGTCTCTAATTTCCATTCAGCAAAATACAAGGTTAACTGTTTCAACGTTTAATATAAAAAGTATATTCCAAGTAAGACAAAATGACAACAGTTAGAGTTGAACCTGCGGTTTCGTCATGGTCTACCTTAGGAGCAGTCACAATCAGTTATCCCAAAATAGAGGATCCAATTGCTGGTTTGCAGATATTACCAATACCCTGGATCACCACTGCATACAAATTGGCCCTGACAATATATGCTTCATCACTTGGCCGCCTCCCAAACCTTTCACTACAAATCGGTACGGTACACGGAAAGCCAACATTGCAGGATCC
Organism: Sinella curviseta; assembly: GCA_004115045.4. Taxonomy (NCBI): domain Eukaryota; kingdom Metazoa; phylum Arthropoda; class Collembola; order Entomobryomorpha; family Entomobryidae; genus Sinella; species Sinella curviseta. The sequence goes on along the minus strand of CM023202.3, from coordinate 40,124,659 downwards.
CAAAGTTACAAGTGCAACAATTACCTTTCTGATCCTGCAGACATGTGGTGCCATCCTAGTGTTTTGCTTGTTGGCGAACACTCTGGTATTCGATTCGAATCGACCGGTTGGAACGGAGATCATTCAGACTTCACTCGCCATTGCTTATCTCACAGGAATGACACTTGTAGTAATAGGATGCCGCTTGACCGCGATTAACGGCGGTAGAAGCTTCTCCTCTGCGCTGAACCACTTGCTTCATATAAACACGAATACAAATAGACGGGTCAAATTATTCAAGGACTACATTGGTTGGCTCTTGGTCTATATCGTTGCTAACTCATCCATTGTGGCTCCAACTTTGACCTGCATTTTTCGATACTTGGGTATAGATGTTGGGCTGTGGATATCCGAAGAGTTGGGAATCGACAATTATTGGTTTACTTGGTTGATCTCGTTCTTGTATTCCAAAATTGCGTTGCTAGTCCTGATTCGTGATTTAAATGTGGGCGTTCTGATGGCCGTTTCATTTTGTCTTGCTGTAGATGCTCAACTGGCCGCCCTGCTTGTAGCTACTGGCAAAATGGACAAGACCTCCTCGCAAATACTTGACACTTACATATCTACAGTATTGTGGCATAAAAGAGTGACAGTTGTTTTTAATAAGCTGACGCTGAATATGTCCTTATTTAGTCTCATTATATTTACTATATTGATATGGGCACCTGTGAACTGTTCCGGTTTTGTGAATGTGTTCCTTGTAATATCATTTCTCGTCGGATTTGTTGGTGGTTTAGGACTTGTATTATTCGCGCTTCATGTACTCGCATTTACAACTGTAAAAAGTGACCAGCTGATTTCAATGAACCGGACAGATTTGAAAAAGGCGCGAGGTGGATCCGTCCTTATTCTACGACGACGGTGGCTAGCTCAGCGCCCACTTTCCGTTTACTGTGGTACTCTCTATCCAATTGACAAATCTACTACAATGAACTACATGAATGTGCTTAGCAGCACCATCGCAAATGCCGTACTTCTCATTCGAATTTGATGTGGTATGACAATCCGATGGTTAATATTAATTGTACGTTTAACAAAGCTATATTTCGCCAGGTATATTCTCATTACCTTCCCAAATTTAATAACATTACCATGATTTCTCATTTTCCACTAATTTCAGCTGGATACTTTAGAATCTGTGCAAGGCGACTACTGTGAGCATATGAGCATGAATGTATGAATATGTTAGCAAATTTCAATATTTCGTATATAGATATCATTTTGAAAATTTATGAACGTTTGTATGTTCGTATGTATGCATACACATTGTTTCCTGCTGACTAAAACTAAATAAAAATAAGCGATATATGTTTTTCAAGCCAAATGTTTTATGTACAATTTTGCCCATTATATTCAACATTCGTACATAGCTCTCAGTTTGCGGATATCCGTGTCTTGCAAGAACCTACCACCTTCCACCAACCGGCCGATCTTAAACAAAATATATACGCTGTTCATTAAATAAACATTATTTTTAATTGGCTTGAAGAATTACGCACTCCACTACCTTAGAAACAATAGTGGCTCGGCGGTTCCTGGAGAACGCGAAACTGTGGTAGTGCATGATTGACCTAGTGTTATAAGGAACTTGGATTGTGGTGCTGTCAGGCCTGGTCAGCTTGTTAAATTGACTTAGGCGCCCTACATACGAAGATGCAGATTAACACAAAATTATTAAAAATTATATTTTTTAGAAATTCTGAAAGGATTACCGGCCAGAATATTTTCCCGAAATATTTTAACATGGTCATCCCGGTCGTGCCGATTGTGTTCATGATTAAGTCCCAGAGCGTGAAGCAGTTCATGCATAATCGTTCCAATATTTATGCAACCAGGGCTCTCCAGATTGAGATTTTGTCTTCCTCCCTGTCGTCCAACCTAGGACCAGCAACCACTTCTGACACGCCGGGTAATATTTATGTAATCTCCCGAAGGAGTTGCGTTCTGTGGATAGATTCCAAACCGGATGCATGGGATCGCCTGCTGCAGATTCCACATGGCATCGTTGATGGCGTATAGTTCCCACGGTACTACAGAACAAAATGCACACAAGTTAACATTGTATTGAAACCATGAAAATATTATAAAGATGAAATCGGACGCTTACAAAAATTTATGTTAGGGTAGATATTAAATTGTCTCCATGTACTAGTCTGACGAATTAGTCCGTTTCTTGTTGTGGTATTCAATGTATCTTCTATATCTAATGTGCTGCATGGAATGGCTCCAAGTGTTCGATTCCTAACAGATGAAGTAGATCCGATCCCTGTGTTGGTTTGTAAATATTATAGTTCAAGCTAAGTTTAAATATGATAGATTACGCACTGTAAAATAAGTTATGTGACAGCTCTGTACTTGTTAGATGTCTTGGACGTGTTGGTGGCAGAGGAAAATTATCGTGACTTGTTCCCGTAACCATGCCGCTGAAAACAATGACAAGTAGTAACAAAAATAAATTTCCGGCCGGACCGAAACTTAAAACTTTTGATGAAACCATTTCGCGCAAATCCCAGACGTACGGTCTGAATCTGCTCAACAATATGGTTAAAATTAAGGAACTTGTGTAAAATGTGGCTGACAAGTAACTAGCGGATGCAACAAGTATCCCGAATTAACATTATGTGATTAAGTTGTTATATGATGCGATGTATGATCTTGCATTTTATTGTATTGAAATTCAAATTATTATACACACGTAATCAATGATCAATTGTAATCAAAATTAGGGTAAAGCAGTTATAAAATGTGGCGCATAAATTGTTCATTATGGTTTTTAATTGAATAGTACCTATGAACTGTACTTTCAAGTGTGTGATTTCAATGCTACGTTTGCCCAAACTGCAATGAACCTGATTGGAATAATGAATCAAGTATAATTGTATTAATTTCTGATAATACCAAATGCTCGTATGTTGTCGTTGCATTTGCATTCATCTGCGTGACGTACATTGCCAATCATTTGTATGCATATGTAATCAACCTTAATGAGGTGCCGAAATTCGTAGGAAATTTGTTGAAGTCTGGAATATCACATTGAATAATTCATTATTTAACGATAATACTTTTTTAATTGGCAAATGTGTTTCTCGATTAATTACATCAGAAAGCAGATTCAATAAACATATGTTACCTATAATTCTTAGTAGGGACCGAAAATATGCTACATAGAATCTTATGATGGATTACTTGTGTAGAATGAGTTTGTTTTCTCCGAATAGTGACTGCACTACATGACTGAAAGCATACATAATTGGCTCAGCTAGATTTGTGGCATTCAGGTCAAGTTCGGGTAAATTATGTACGCCATTAATGCGTCCTCTAAATGGCATTTGAAGTGTGTGGAGTTGATTGTGAAATCATATCTCTTTCTGTAAGCATTTCTTTTATATTGAATTCATATCATTGACTGTCATTGGTTATACAGGTACACCAGGACATAATATGTGTTGTGACAAATAGATGTAAAAATATATGTGAACAAGAAATTCCACGAATTAATTCGAAAAATGTTTTCGAAATTGACGAGAATTGAGGTTTTTATTAAGAACATGTAATCGAATGTAGAAAATATTAGGTGGTTGTCGTTGATGTTTTATTCCCACAAATAGAAATACAATGATCACAAAAACACCACTATTACAATTTTTCTACGTTAAAATGAATTTTGAATACATCCCTTCTGCCACTCGTCTCTCTTCAATTTTATGAGTGAGTTAAACAGTTTGTTTACTCGCCTCCTCTGCGATATCCAATCAACAACCAATTGCCCTGGAAGATCCTTGAGAATATATATCAAATCCTTGTAGGAAAATTATGTATGTTTGGACGATAATTTACAACGACTGATTTATTGTTAATCAACCAAACGGTGTTCATTAGTGAAGGCTCCTGTAATGACAGTAGCGAGAGAAAAAAATATATACGTGACTGACTTCCAGAAGACGCTCTGCTCTATTTCGGATGACCCTCTTAGCTTGCGTGCTTGCTAGCTCGTAGAAGATCGTGTGATTTATTAAGTGAGTGGAGTGTATGTTACTTTAGATACATTAATACAGGTGTGAGCATATATTTGATTAAAGCATAACAAAGTACACTTATTATAAGGGCAAAGGCGTAACAGGTTAACGACTTTTCAACATGATACTAACAAAAAACTTATAAGAAAGTTCCTCTCTCTCTGATATTCCTCTTCGGGTCGGATCACTTTTCAAAATGGTTCAGGTAGCAGTGGATGGCCCAACCTCACGTGTGGTGCATTAAACATTTCCGGGTGATAAGCTAGTTGGCATCGAATTTGGTGCACATAAAAGTACACTATTGGGTACCGTTGTACACAATTCGGCAAAACCGTCTTTGATTTGTGGCTTTTATTTGAAACATGGTTGCTTTTAACTATAAATAGCACTAATTATCGTCCTCCACCCTGCGAGTGTACTTTGTGATTACATAAAATAAGGTAGATGTATGGTGATAGGAAACGAAAGCGTATACTGTCAAGGATAATAGGAGTGAAAACTAATTACAAGTTAAACCGTGTGAACATATATTAAGCCGAAAATCTGTAGACGATTATAATGTCGGCTCGAAAAATGTCGAAAATCAAATCATTTTGAATTTGTATATTCACATCTTAGTGGTCGACACAAAATTAACTGGTTCAAAGATGTTCACATGTTTAAACTACCAACGTCATTCTATGGCGCCAACATATTTATAAATAATTTAATTCCGGTAATACTTTAAAAGCGCTGTGTTTTAAATTATGCAGAGTGAAGACTAACCTTTTCAGTATCTTTTGTAAAGGACGCCTGCCAATAGGCCTTGCATGCTCCGGGCTTGTGCGAAGTGATGGGTTCAAGTACAAGTGCTTAATGGTAATTTCCTAATGCTGTACCCGAAACCAAATGATGACATTTTACAAAAGCACTTTTGATAATGAGTGTCCAATCCATAGGTATGGATATTAGAAGTTCGTTGGTATGACCCAATGTTACATAAGACGCCTATTGATCGCTATGTCGGCAGTATGTGTCCCGAATAGCTGTTCATTGTACTTTAAAAGTTCTTCGACATCAATCCAAAAGAAAATATTTGAAGATTTTCGATACATTTTACATCATTTCAGCAAATCGAAATTGTGATATTCATTTTACGAAACCGAGTACGGGCTACTAGTTGCTTCTGACGACGTTATCAAATCCGACATACCGACCAAACTGAATGTAATGATGAATGCGTTGGTCAGCAGGATATTTAAAATTCATTGCCGATTGTTCTCGCCATTTCTTCAGCTCTGAAGTATTCACAGTAAAATATCTACGGGAATTTCAATAGACGACTTCTCAACCATTGTAGCAGTATATGTAGTACTGAGATAATTTGTGAAATTCTGATATTTTAAAGGACACTTATTAGACTGTGTGATTCAAAAGTTGGTTATCACAATGAAGATGTCGTATATTATTACACACTACCTTTCAGCATTAATTTACATCCCAGCTGTTCAATGTGCTGGTTTTCAATTGCCAATTCAACTATCGTCCGATTGCTTGATAAATATTGTTACTTCTCACCGTTCTTGCATGCCCGAAAAGCCATCACGTATCAAATACTTGCACACCTATACCATTCACGACGTCCGCAGCTTGTCCATGCATATCCTAGATGAGCAGATACGACAAGGAATAAATCTTACCACTGGCTATCTCAGACTTTCTGGAAAGATGAAAAGCCTATACTGTATAATATTTGTCATTTGTCCTGAAACTTTTATTGAAGGTGTAAATGCCATTGAGCGGTCTGGATACGGAACACCAGATGAAGTACAATTTTTTGTGCAATTGCAAAGGAGCAATGCAAGAGATGTTCTACGAGGTTTTTCAAACATTATTTACCGGTTCGATATGACACCGTTTCACGCAGGCGTGGTATTCTTTGGAGATTTCCTTCCCGCGGTATTCATTCTGTGTTATTTTTGCCCACATACCCAGCTTCATGCCTACCCAATCGGGCTTGAACTTGAGCATATTTTGAGAGCAAAGGACAACTTGAATAATAAAGGCTACGGCAGACACGTACGGTTCGAATTTCCTTACGGGATCACCGGGTACACTGTCAACTTTGTTAAACGTGGATGTTTTGACAAACATGAGAACCAAAATAAAAATCTGAAAGGGTTCCTTGACCGTTTAAGAGAGTGTCAGTACTGGGAGATACTTGCCACAATGCAGGCACAATCTGAGCTCAATGTAATTGTAATTGTAATTGTAATTTATTGTCAATTGGATCCCTTCGTACAAAATACATATAAGGTAGTTATTTCCACTGACTCGCATAAAAGTTATTAATATTTTCTGGTAAGAAACATTATATACAGCATAAAATGTGTAACATTTCATTAGTGTCAACGCTTAAACATAGTTCATTATAACATTATTAATACATTCCAAAACATCATCCTCTGGTAAATTGTCAACATCGCTTTTTATATATTGAGTACTCTGTGTTTCTAAAATATAACTTAATATGGCTTTCTTAAAGATATTGAGTGATTCAACTTTTCTTTGAACCGCTTCTGGTAGGTTTATCCATTGAAATACCGCATTATACCTGAAAGAGTTTTTCCCCCAAAAGGTATTAGCTGTAACATTTGGCAATGTGACGGTTGCCCCTGATGTTTTTTCCTTTCCTCCAGAGCAATGGTCTTCAGCGCTCTGGTTTATGCGATTGATATTCTTCGAGACATTGACTCAAAGTGTTCCGACCGTGATTTTGCAAACACGCGGGATGATGCACATGGCACGTGGGAGTCCCGCCACTAGGTATATTGCATGCCTAACAACCAACGATTTGTCAACATATTTTGTATACGGTCACATAACTGCAATCAAGACGTCCATTTGGATACTTCTATCTGTGATGGTGTTGACATACGCATTCGTCTGTAAAAATATTCTTGGAGGACTAGATCTTATGTGGCCATTGTTTGGACAGGCGTGCCGAATGAGACACCACAAGGTTTTGCTAGGATTGGTGATGGTGTCCATGGTCATTCTGTCGGCGTCGCATCAGAGCTGTGTGTCGTCGGATGCGATGCCGCTCAACGAGTTTCCCGAATTCATGAATCTTACCGCAAACGGTTACACAGTTGCCATGCCATCCGTGATCAGAATGATTTTACCGCTGCTCTTTTGGAGGCTCCCCGAAAATATTCACGACACCATAAAATCCATGTCCGGCGGGCGGCATGTCGCCGATGTACTGAATTCCGACATTGATGTTGCTGAGCTAGACAAACTTGGATTTAGTTGGTTTTTGGAATTTCTTGCATCCAAAACGGTAATTTTTCCAACACAATGGCATGATGTGTTTGGAGAGGGCCTGCACAATATAATGATGGGTGATACGTGGGAAGTGGAAAATAAATACTACTGCAAGGGGTACGACCTAACGGGCGTCAGCATATTTGATCAAAAACTCAGTTTCCGATCCTATGGCTATTTATCCAAACCAGGTCTCCATTTGATGCATCTCTGGGAGCAATTTGGCATTTACGACAAATTCAAGAAACTTAAGGCGGTTTCCAATCTAGAAGCTCTTAGACAAGGCGGTGGCATGACACGGTTGGGGAGTTTGCAACTTCCTAAAGGGCTGGATATGTCGTCCGCGCTGGGTGTAACTGGAATTGCACTTTTCATCATACAAGGCATTCTGGTTAGCATATTGTTTTGCAGATTGTTTGTGAAGTATTTGGTGAGGTGGGTCTGCAAAGGATTGGAACTTGTGAAAGTACAATATATCAAAGTCTTGAGTTACTATAGGCTTCTACGGTTTAAACGGTACACGCAGCTGGTGTCGTGCTTTTAAATTCGTCGTAGGGATTTTTGAAGATATTGCCGACAAAGGGTAGTCAGCTTCCCAAATATTATATTTACCGCATTGTTGCTTTGTTTATATACTGAAGATATGACGCACTTTTACTCTCGAAAATTGTGATTAGTTAAGCAGCTTAAAGCAGTAATATTTTTAATAATGTAATTCTAAAAAAACGTAGATAAAAACAGCCAATTAGGACGCTGCCATTTATAAATATTTAAGTGCAGTACTCCCGCTAAATATTCATATATTGTGCTTTGTGTGAAATAATAAAATAAGAAAGTGAATGTAATATCTGAATTTCGATATGAACACAACCTGTTTCAAACAATTCACATCATCCTGTCACGGTAATTTAAATTCAAGCATATTCAGCATGCTATTATTGGACAATTGCATCCGGACAAAACTAGGTACCAGTATTATTAGTATTAGTTGGCGTCATTTCGATTACTAGGTGGACGACAAAGTAAGGTTGCGCAAAATTTGATCATCGCGCAATGACGATACATTAGAGGATGGGTCAGAGTGACCATCTTCGGACTATTCCTCGTAGAATTAGCATTGTTATTTATACAATTAATAAATCACAACCTTTAACTATTAGTTCTAGGATTATCATATGATGTGAAATAGGGATTTGCGAAGCTTGTAAATTTGCTGCAAGCCCTTAAAATGAAACATTGTGGATAGTGTCGTAGGAATGCTTTCAAATATCCACATGGAGCTGGAAGGTGGAATTAACTTCTGGTCTTTCTATGAGTTTACATGGAGCTTTCGGATGACAGTATTTTGAAATATTAGTACATACCCAGAAGCAACTTATCCTTTAGTATGGAAATTATTTCACACAAGAAAATGCCTTCTAGGAGAAATTCACAACGATATATTTCTTTTCCAGCATAGTCAATAACAGTGCCACATTTTTATACTTTCAAGATATTAAATATTGACAGAAATAGGCGTAGATTTCTTTGTTGCTTTTTGAATGTTTCATCTTGCCCCATTTTTATGAGACAAGTTATTAGGGAGCACTTTAGTGCTACCTTATAATTTCGTTCTGTGTATCCGGTCCGTCCGTCCGTCCGTCCGTCCGTGAGCGCGATATCTTCCGAACGGAACTGAATTTTTGAATTCTGTTTTTTGCAATGGGTTCCTAGGCCCATAGCGACGGGCTCCATTGATTTTCAGACCTCTAGGTCAACGGAAACCGTTAGAAACCGTTATGAAGTAACTTTTTTCAATGGTAACATATGTCAAGTGACATGTCATTCGACTTGTCTATGAACAAAACGCATATATATGAGGTCACTTTGAGGTCAAAGGTCACCGGTTAACGGTAACGGCGATTTCAAATATTGTTTTGGTTTATGCTCTCCTGCTTAAACGGCCAAAAATTTCGGACTCCTTCATGCTTGCCAACACCATATGCCAACGGCAACGGATAGAAACCGTTACGAGGTCAAACTGCAAATGACATCATTCGACTCGTCTATGAATGTTGCACATAGACCTGAGGTCGTTTTGCGGTCCAAGGTCACCGCTTAACCGTATGACGTTTTGACACTTTTTCGTTTTTGCGCTCTAACTTTTTAACAAAGGTGTTTGCTGAAGTGCTCCCTTTTTATGTTTTCACAAGAACCTAGTTGTAGATTTAAATGGCACCAGGCCGTCTGTGGTTCGCAGCAGGAAAGCACCGAGGCGGTGTAAAAAGGCCAACGGCCAACATTCTTTCCTTTTAGGGACAAGTTTGCATTGCTCATTCTGCCACCATCACTCTTGTCGTAACTTTTGTAGAGATAAAATTATGTACTTGTGGACGGATTTACTCCGAATTAATTTTGTCGTTTTTATTATTTGAAAGTTGTTAATAAATAATTAGTTGTCATTAATTATCATTGTGGATTAACTACGAACACGTTATTTGGCTAGCTTTTGTGCGTTCCTCGATTAGCGGAAACAATAACTGTAGCCCTGTCATTAGTCATTCGTTAGTTGTCATCATAAGTCACTGTCATTAATATCCTGAGTGCGAGGAGAGTTGCGCTGGCGACTGATGGAATGTTGAGTTGAGTGGTCGTTGTCGCCATTATGTCTCTCGGAGGTTCCCCTTGGTGGACTGGTGAACCTGAGAGACATAAGTGGTTGGGGATCTGGATGTTGTTTGCCCGTGTGTGTTGAGTTCCTCACGGTAGTCAATCCGCACCCTTCAGTTGAAAGGCCGACTCCGACTACCCTGAGTAGCTCTTCACACGGGGGCACCTCGCTTCCAGTCCGCATCCGGTTGGACCGACTTCGGAAACCGCCACAGAGAGGTCACCCCGACGAGCAGATCCCCGGAGATTGTACCTATGCTTGTGTGGTATCATAGGTTTCGCTGTTTGTCTAGGCTTTGGCTTTGCCGTAGACATCGTAGAGGGATGTTCTCGACGTTTCGGTGTTGACACCTTCATCAGGAGAAGAGCGCTTTTAGATGTTGATTGTTCAAAGTCTAAAAACGCACTGAGCAAAAAATTGAAAATTCAGCTCTATTTATACTTTTTGGTTGAGTTGAAAATTCAATTTTAATTTGCATATATTGTATACATATATATACATATATACATTATATTTATTGACTATATAGCGTATATATGTAATATATATGCATATAGGTGTTATTTATATGCATTTGCTGAGGTGAAGATGGAACCCTCCGATGACCAGATCTTTTAAGGTCAATATCTCATTCCCCTGTAGGATTTAGGGGTTGAGACTGGTTTTGGAGGGGGTGTCTGAGGGGGGGGTAAACTTTAGGCGAGGAATCGATTGGCGCTAAGAGTTTACCCACTTTATATAGTAGGGATGGAGATACGTCCATATTTCGGTTCTAATGCAGCTAGATGTTATGGGCTACAGTTGTTGGGCCTAGATGGCGTTTGGCCTATGAACCGATCATGCACCAGATATTTAAAGTTAAATATCTCAGCTCCCTGATGGATTTAGGGGCTGGGGTTGGTTTCTGCAGGAGTTTCTAAGGGGGGAGTAAACTTTACGCGAGGAATCGATTGGCACTATCAGTTTTCCCATTTTCCGTTCGTGGACGGCCCTACCCCCGTTTTGTGGTGCGGACGCCTCCAGCCGTTTTTCCGGCTACACCTGGTTTATAGAAATTGGAACTCGGTGTTCAGTCCAATTGGTGCCAGGGTACCCAGTTGGTAGATAAGCCGAGCCTCCTGTTCCCGGCGTTTGTCCACATCGAGGGGTGCGCGCTGGATGGCTGTGACGCGCATATCTTCCCTAGAATGTGTTTTGGTGAAATGCTCCGAGACTTCAGTAGCTTCTCCGTGTGTTAGGTTGTATAGGTGTTCTCTGAAGCGATCTCGGAGCTTTCGTTTGGTTTCACCGATGTACACTTTAGGGCATTTAGTGCACATAATGGCGTATAGGACACATTCGCTTTTACAGTCGAATTGGTCCCATACGCGTCGCTTCCCTCGTGGTCCCGTGATCTCCCGTGTTGTTGCTGTGTGTTTGCATGTTAAGCTGATCTGTCTAAGGTATTCCCGGACCCTCCCGTCGCAGCCTACAGAAAACCAAAAAGTCTGAGGGACCTCCTCATCAGGGCACAACTCCAACAACATGCCCCCAGGATACAACACCAAAATCCTGGAACTGTAGCCTGCAATGTTAAGTTTCACAATGTAGCATGGACATGCACATCACGCCACAAACTCAGCAAAATGTAGTACGATTTTCCAAAGCAATTATTTTTGAAGTTGTGATCTGCCCAGGCCAATTCGTACCGTGCACCTGTAAGATATCAAGTTAAAGTACTCCTTGAACACTTAAAAGTACATTTTACGCCATAGTCTAACATAATATTATATCATCTCTTGCAACCTTAAATAGCATTACATTTGGATAATTACAAATCCAAGTCTTGTCATTCTGTTAGCAGGTTACCATTTGGAGCGAACTCTGGTCTCATTAATACATCAATAGGAATTATTGCATCATAATTGTGTTGACGGTAAGTAACCAACGGCGGACATTCACCGGTACTATATTTTTAATAATGATTATAAACTTGTGAGAGATTTATTTTTTCTATCAGTTTGCACTACATTCCGTGCTGCATTCCGTCACTCCGTTGGGACCATGAATTCACTAAAGCACATTTGCATTTTTTGCGGAACATTCAAAACGAAAAACAGCCTGCTGGAAGATCATCTACGAGCGCATATTGATGAGAGGCCATACCAATGTAAAAATTGTGCAAATTGTTACACCTCCCATCCCGGTCTCGTGAGACACGCATTTATGCACAATGAAAACCGTGAAGTGGAAATACACTCATGCTCCACTTGTGGACAACGATTTTCAGCAGTGATCCTTTTGGAGAAACATCGGCGGGCTGACCATCCGGAAATCAAGCCGTTCCAATGCAAGCTCTGCGTCAAATCATTTATTGTGAAGGGTGCACTCCAGACTCATGTGAGATATATGCACAACAAGGAGAGAAATCACAACTGCCCACTATGCGAAAAGCGGTTTTTTAGCAAAAGCATGGTTACACGTCACCTGCTTGACCACACTGGAGAAAAACCGCATCAGTGTTCCACATGTTCCCAGCGGTTCAGGTCGAGGAGTGCGCTGTCCTCGCATTCCAAAGTTCACTCTCTGGAAGGGGAATGTGAAATGCAAGATTTGTAACAAGTCATATCTTGCTACTTCGATGAAGCAGCATATGAACATGCATTCCCAGCAACGGCCCTACAAATGCAAATACTGCGAAAAAAGCTACACGTGGCCGCAGCCGCTCAAAAATCACATGATGGTCCATTATGAACTTGTACCAGTTAAATGTGCAATATGCAGCAAGATGTTCCCCTACCAACAGTATCTGCAAAGGCACATCCAGCTGGTGCACGAAAAACGAGTAAAGAAACGTGCGACCTGCCTTATTTGCCAAAGAACCTTTCCCGCTAATACCCTGTTGGAAACCCATCTTCGTGTACACACAAAGGAGCGCCCTTTTGACTGCCAAATTTGCGGAATGGAATTTGTTTGCATGAAGGACTTGAAGCCACACATGATGGACCATTCTGGAATCAAGCCATTCAAGTGTGAAATTTGTCAAAAGTGGTTCAAGGTCAAGCATGCATTGGAGAATCACATGGTAGTTCATACAGGGGAAAGGTCGCACAAGTGCAAATACTGCAATCGGCGCTACTCTTTCATAACTGGACTACGACATCATATTCAGGTTCGTCACACCACAGAACGGAAATTTGCCTGTGATAGATGTGCACTGACTTTCAAATCAAGTGGTTACCTGAGACGTCACAGAAAAAGAGTTCACGAGAATTGGAGACCATTTCGGTGCACATTCTGCAAGGAGGAAAGAACGTTTTTCAGCAAATTGGAACTGTTTACTCATACTCTGGAGCATGTCAACGAGCGCCCGTTTCATTGTGCTAGTTGTGCGATGGAGTTCACGACACAGTGTAGCTTATCGCGTCACGCAGCGCGATGCACCATGTGAAGAGTGATTTGAAGCAAATTCGATGGCGCCAGATTAATCATTTTGTTAGCTAACCGCGTCGATTAGTTTTTGAAGTGACTATATTTTATAATTCACCGCATTATGTTTATTCCAAAGTTTGTACGAAATCCTAGAAAGTAGATAGAAAAGTAACAAACAAACAGCAACAAAAGTTTTTACTTAATCGAGTGGGACGATGTTGAAACACCATACAATTAAATTGTTTTTTGTTAATTTTTGGAATATTCTATAAATATAGCTAGTACGAATTTAATTTGAGTAATTAATTGTGTCAATCAAATTATTATAGCTATAAATATAGTTCATCAATTGTAATTAATTTCGATGCTCTTACTTTGATCTTACATGCCTTGGAATATATACTGGTATACCAATTTTTGTAATAATTGACATTATAATAATGTGTAACTATCACAGGTTTTAGTTCAGCAATTTAAGAAATGTTTTACATCCACTATTAGTGACTACCTATTACAGAGATACACACAACTTAAGTATATATGAGCGCTAATTGCAAAGATGTGGTGTATTTAATTTGATGGATGGGCTTGACGCGCGTTTCGACTTACCTTTAACCTAATAGTACAATCACCTATGGAGAAACACAACCGTTTGAATCTCAACTCGAGGTTTACAGCTTATTTTATTATCAAACATACTGAGTTTCAGGTTTATTTACAAATTATATGAGATGCTAAAATATTCAGTAACAATGTAAACGCACAATATTAAACTATTTAAGAAAAGGGAACGTATCATAGGGAACCTTATAAATTATGTTTTAGAATAAATACGAAATTCGATAAAAGTTTCAATTAAACATTGGCCGATGCATCAAACTATTTTTAGAACACATATTTACAAATACGACAAGTAAATACGATTTTGTTGCAAACAGCAAAGCTGACTCAGTGGCTTTATCCTGGAATATTTACAACTAGCGATAGTCAACAATCAATATGGCGTCAAAGCAGCGCTGAATCATCAGACCGAAATATCCCGCCAAAAACTCTCTCTCAAGAACCCAAAATGGACCATATTTGATCCTAATTGGCTGAATCCCTCTAACTTGCATCCATATCATCTTCTGCTGCTTTGTTTTCAGTTTTTCGCAAAACCAAATTTTGCTCTGAGGCGTTGAACGACTACGGCACCGGCAGCCACTTCCATGGCGCTGCAAAGCATTGACACTAATACGACTTTGGCAGCCAGTATGAAACAAAACATAAAAACGAACACGGAGTACACACCAAACGAAATGGTTCTGGGAGAACATTTTACGGTAATCCAGAAGCAAATTACCACTCCCCAAAATGCAATTGTCATGAGGGAATATATCAAGATGTGAATCAGTTTATCTACTTTCCTTAGAACCAGACTGTAACGGTTGTAGTACTGGCAAAACCGCTGAGTGTCATTGATTCTTGTCAAAAGGGCTTTACCAATTTTTGCGCATCGGTCTACCAGCATTAAAACTAGGCACCCTATAAAGCATATGGAGCGCGACACTTCCATCATTGGGATGAATGTGAGAACGTATCTGTAGATTAGCAGCAGCAAGATTGTACTCATGCTCCTATATTTTGGATCTGGGGCAAATTTCTCGGTGATGGTATATTGCAAATCAATTTTGTGAATTAGTCCCGCGATTGTGGTAAAATGTGGAAAAATTGCAAAAGTTGGGACAATTACATATGGCAACAGAATACTTGAATCAAATCTAATCCTCTTATGTTCCGCCCTACGTTTTCTAGATTCCGGGAAACCTAGTAGAATTGAGCATGCTTTAAATTTGTGAGGAAGTATACAAACACAAATATGTTTCTTGTCATTACCTTTATTTAGTTCATGAGCTAGGTCCAGAGTTTCATTTATCCAGCAAAGGAATTCCTGTCCGTTCCTGGATGCGTGGTACACAAGGATTACCATTACTGACGCAAATGCCCAGTATATAATCATTCCAGCCAAATTTATCAAAGCAAAATCGCTTCGAGGATACATGTAGCCAGCGAGAAAAGCAACGGCCAGGCATATCCAGGCGAGTATCCATGTCAACGCCATGTGCAGAAAGTAGGGAATGGATTTACGTAAAGGTTTGACGACAACAAGTTTGGATTTATTGAAGTCCCAATTTACCGGGAGTGGATGTGCATAGAAGAAGCACTTGGTTAGGATGCGGAAGGCTAATTGCTCGTTTTGAGTAAGTACCATGATTCAATCCACTTGCGTTTGTGTGAGATTTTGCTTCATTGAATATTGTTGCAAGCATTTAGTTCAACAAGATCGGCGAGAATAATGTATCTAGAATTCTGTTTTAACCCATTTTACCGGATGTAACCTCTGAAGCATTACTGTTGTGTTTAGTCAAGGATTTACGTAATTTCAGTACGGAGATGCTTCTCAAGGTCCTTCTAATTTTTGTATAGCTTAATGTTTGATACTTGAACATGTCATGGAAATATTAATATAATTATACCGGAAGTAGGTATGTATTCTTTCCGGGATAATAGCCATTCGTGTGTTGCAAATTCTGTGTTCAGACATAATTTGACTACGTAATCCATCCTTTTAATAAAAACTGCATAATGACAGCCGTACCGAGTATACATAGCAACGTCAAAGTTACAAAGGTGAAATATCAAACCAATTTCGTCGCAATGCTGAGACAGTTATGATATTATGTTCATGCGTGAGCATGTTTGTCTTCACGATAAGCAACTTCATAGATGATGATTAGTGCGGTTTTTCCGCAATTACTTGAGTAGCGGGACGTATCCTAAATAGGATAGGAGTATCCGCCGGGATATTGATAATGGTACAATCGAAAAATTCACCAGACTTGTCATAGTGATTCCTTGCATATTAAACAAAGCTACTCAAAATTACCAGATTGTACTGATGTCCATACTTTCCGTATACATAGCTTTAACTTTCGGTATAGTGGGCGCACAACGCTGTTAATTGGGGCAGTTAATTTAATTGAATAATACTGTTTGCAAAGCCATCAAATGCATCGTGATTTTGAAATAGTAAAATTGCCAAGAAAATGCATGGGTGAAACGAGTGATTTATTATTGTACCATTTGCATTTTATTCAACGCGAGTAGGTATTTCTCGTGACGAAATAAAAGATTACGGAAGTTGGCCACAAGGGCATGACCTCTGATACGATCAATCATACATGTTCATCCGTTCCGTTAAATTTTAGGAACGGATAGCAGTGCGCAATGTGGCTAAAAACAAGCAGGATTCGCATGGACACTAAAACCTGTTGAATTTTGTTTTTCTGAGTTTTCCCATCACAGACTCTACAATTTCACACATGAATCAATGTCATTTGTTCATTAGTTCGAACAAACTTGGTGCGACCATAAAGATGCAAACTTGTGCAAAAAAAGTTTATTATGAACGCAAATGCTACTAATTGAGTTATATAATATGTATCACTGTCGTCATTGTTCAGACTTGGTACTATTTTGTGGCCAAACGTGTTGCTCCAGCATTCCTGTCTCTCAATGGACCGGAAAAGTGAATATTCTCGAGCTACTATTTGTAGTCATTTTTCCGACAATCATTTATTACTTACAGGGATGTACTGTATTATTCCAATCTGCCAACAAAATTGGCACAAATTTTCAAACAGAAGCAAGCCATTTTCAACAAATGCACACATATTAGCACATGAATTGAGACATACTGGTCAGATCTAATTAGAATGCCTATAACTTTAATTTTGGCTGAACTGCAGTTCATGGCAAATATTTTTTCATTCATGGGAATACAGTTATAACAGCTATGAATATTATTTCATGGGTTGATTGTTTGCATTTATTATTTCAATACAGATAGTAAAGTAAAATCCAAAAATTTTGCAAAATTAATTTCATATTTATTACCGACATTTCGAAATAATCTTGCTTGAAATCATGATCGTAGTCGTGAATCTATAAAACTACACCTGGTCAATTTCCGATGAAAATGGCCTACAGTGTAATGCAATTGGTACTGTGGCAGGAGCAAAGAGCATGTTGCTGTGCATCATATGTCCACAGACCAGGTGGACAGGGTCCCTGCAAGTCGCTCCCCTGAACCTTTAGAGGAAAGAGTGAACGAGCCGAGTTATACAAATAAAAAAATGAGTTAAATATATCTTGAAAGTATAATTGTTTTGAGTCTCATTTACAGATAGGATGAAAAATGGCAGCAACGCCACCAACATGACAGATATTCTACAGAAATCCATGCGCCAATCTTGCAAAATGGTTGCCATGTTCAATCAAGATTTCTGTGAGATTCAGAGAGATGTACTGAGGAGCTTTACTATAGGGGTATGTATTTCCGAATGACTGTTCTTGGTGCCACGCCAGCCCTTTTATTTGGTTCGATTCTGGAGATGACTGACAAATTTTGCTCAAGTGCAAAATCTATAGGTAACTTTTCGTCGAATCTGTGCATCATTAGTATAGATAATACTATGCAACCATTGCAAAAAAAAAATTAAGTTTCATTAGCACCATTTTCTTGGAAATGCATAATCGTTTTCTTCGAAATGGACGACGAGTGACCAAAACAGTCACATGTAATTTTTAGCTGCCCTATTTTGCAAATGGTTTGTCTACAAGACGAAATTAATTAGGCTGCCAACATGGACAATAGTTTTATCAAAGTTATGACAAACAACAATCACAATTTGTATTTGATTACAACGTATCTGCTTAGGAGTATATTACATTTCTATAGGATACGCTGTAAGCAATAAAAAAATTACTAACGACATTGGTCATGAATGGATCATGAAATGTTTACTATATACATGTCATTTATTGGTTTTGGTTGACATTAGTAGCTTACTCACAAGCACTAAAATAGGACACTTGACCACTCACAACCTTGTTACAAAAGGCATTCCAAGATCATTTTCCACTTTTTAAATGCACTTTAAATGGCAAGTGTTAAACGCAATTTCGAATGTGCTAGCGGAGTCGGATAGAGAATTTTTTGAATTTTTCACTTCAATCAAAGAAACTGATATATTTTTCCAAAATGGTACCCAAAATTCCACCCGAGGTGGAAGCACAAATAAATAAGCTTACATGCAAAAATTTGCCTAGAAAAGAATAGTAAAGGAGCTAAAACGTGTAAAGTTCATATTATCTCAAAGAAAAACCTCCAGTGTATCCAGAAAATAAAAGAAACAATACATTAAAGTGCTAAAGGCGAGGTGACAGCACCTCGAATGTACCACATATCGACTAGGACAACACCGTTGGTATGCAAAATTGACGTTATGACCTCAAAAAAAATCCCGTCAATTGGTATAAAAATGTCCAAACGATGTAAAATCAGTAGAACAATAGCTACTAATTGAATACATATTGAAATTATATATAAAATATAATGTTTCAAAATTGTATGGTTAGAACACTACAAAATCATGTTCACAACGAAACTTTCACTTGTCCGTCTCTGACGGAAATCCTACGAATATGCGAAGGAATTGGAAAAAATCTTGGAATCGCCGTCAATTCCAATAAATAGATACATATGAAGTCCCATGATATTGGTTCAATGAACTTTATTGAATTCTGATATTTAAAACGGTGACTTAAACTGTGGTGGGCCAAGAGCGTAAAACGGCGTTTTGGAAAGCCCTAACGACGAGTGGAACAAAGTCGCACCTTACATGCCATCCCGAGTGATTAATTCACGGAAAAGATTATTGCCATTATAATCTTCAAAAATAGGGCTATCAGATAGTGTATCCGCATTAGAAATTGCATTTACCTTTCCCCATTTAAATTGCCTTTCAAAAGTGGAAAATAATCTTGGAATACCTTTTGTAGTTTTATTGCATATGACCCATTACGTCGAAGTATGTATTCCTTAGTAAACCGGAATGCCAACATTCTTATGCTATTCGAGTCTATTACCACGTACAATCATCAAGGTTCAGGTGCGCTTGCATTAATTGAAGTATTGGTACCGTGAGTGAACGTGGCCCAATTAAACGAAAGGACAGCAATGTTGTGAGTTAACGTTGCACTCTTAGCTACGCAACGTCTGTTGAGTCATGCTGTTCTTCACCTTTACACGGTAATATGTTCAGGGTGACACTCAACGTGCTAAAAATTGTAAAAAAATGTCTCAGGCATATTTTATTTACATCATTAAAGTGCTTATAGGAACATGCTTCTCAGTGATTGGAGCAAATGTTACAGAAATAGTCAAAAGCTAATTGTGTGCTGAATTAATAAAGAGATGCGTATTGTGTGTATCATCTCAACATTGAAGCAAAAAATATGTATATGTCAACGGATATACTTGAATGGAAAGACGGGACTAAAATGTAATGTAGTGTAGTGTTACCCTGTTCTACAAATACGTTGGTTTACTTTATAATAAATAAATTATCCTTATGTCGTAAGCGCAAACAAATTTCGGTATTAGTATCGCTAACACAATCGTGTTTTCATGCATTTTCTTGTTATTGCACAAAACTAACGCATTTATTTTTTACAAGGCTAATAATAGTTTTTTTCACGATGATCACACAAAAGAAACGCTACGTCCGCTGACGCTTTTACGTTGTACTATTACTCACTAGCGAAATTTTCATAACACCTCATTGCGCCGTTTGCATCATGTCTCAAATATTAAATCAATAGTTGCCTTATTGACTCGACGAATAACACGTTTTTTGAAGCCTATTGTCTCGCAAATTCAATTTTTGCAGTTATCGGATCGCTAACTGTTGTGTAGGTAATTATCCCTGAAACGCAACGGCTAACAAAATTTGAAAGGATGTGTACCATGGATTTCAAATGTGGATAAAATGTGTTAGTAAAATATATTCACAATAAACAGTTCGAACGATTTGATGCCAGCTGTGAATTGAGACGCTGAATATAAGTCAATTATTAATCATTTGATATTACTACCAAAAATTATACTCAAGGCAATTAAATTGTGGCCATAATTATTATAAATGTTTTTGACAATGCAAAACTTGGCAACTCGTGTAGAAAAGAAATATCAACACTAAACAAATATTCAAAATTATCACAAACGATTATCCTTAGATTGCAATATAGCTGGAAATTTTCCACATTTAACTTAAATCGATTTAACTGAATGACATGTACGCTGCAAACCGTCCAAATATCTCCAACATTGTGTCCTGTTGTCCAAACATCACCAAGTTGAAGATTTCTGGATGGCCGGCAGGGAGCAACTTGGCGATTTCAAAATTGTAGACTGGACTTGAGCCGCTGGAGGAGGTGACCATCAACAACTGCAAGCAACTGGGCGATCAATGCTTCATTGGAGATGACTGGAAGAATCCGTCATTCTTTCAGCTGAAACGTAAGCAAATTATTATCTAATGATTTTGGTTTAAACTTCATTAAAAGACCAAAACGATTGACTACCTCGTCGTTTATGTATGTGTTTTCCAGATCTGAAGACGGTATCACTTCTCAAGTTGGACAAAATGCAAAATATAACTGACAGGACATTTCTCATGGTATTTCGTCATGTGGAGCTCCATGAGCTCATTCTATCCAGCAAGAAACCAATGAAAAATGTAGGTGGAATTCTACAAATGTAACTTCACAACTATCTAGCAAATTATCTGCGAATTGAAATGCTGATGTCTGGGTTTTTGTTGTTCCGTCCAATCTACACTGGTCACAATGTCAGGGATATTTTATCTACTTTCCTGCTCCCGATTTTGCTTCATTCATTGTATCAATTTAGAAATATGATCACTTTCGTGTCCTAAATATTTACAATGCTTATGCAGCAACTTGCTGCACGACAACGATTCACCAGAGTCGCTAAATGTCACAGTTATAGCTATTTATGGAAGGTTGGAATAATATCGATAACATATTTATTAGTGCTTGTGTTTACTGACTGCATAATTTATATTCAACAAATTTACAATCCAGTCGAAATGGAGTGTTTAGAAAATGCAGACTCCGTCGATTAGCCGATTAATTGCATTTGCTGCAAAATCCATGCAAAATTGTTGGTCAATAGGGAAAAATGGTTTGTATTGTATCGTACCATTTCTATATGAGCATACAACTTTGTACAAAATCTTTGCTTCCTTCCAGCGTTGAGTACGCCTTAACGACATGTATAGATTTCGGGTTTGTTTCCGCCATTTTCCTTGGATATCTCCTACCAACTGGCCTATTCTAGAAAGAACTGCAACAACGGTAAACACAATGAAACCAATTAGCAGCGTCAATATAGGTGACATAACATACATGTACACGGGTACATAAGGAGCAGCCCTGAATGTAAACAATCCAGCCACCACAAAACCCCAAAATCCACATGAAAGTCCCAACGAAAGAAGGGTAATATTAGCCTCTTTGGATAAGTCGTGTGTGACATTATAACGGAAATACATTTTCAGAATCAATTGACTCCGCTCAAAGTTCTCGGTCAGATCAAGATTGGCGAAATATGACAAACATTTGTCACACCAAGTAATGACCTTCACACCACAGGCCAGGATCAGCGAGATTGTTCTGAAGAATTCAAATAATCCCAACAGACTCACAATTCGATAGACAACGATGACGATTTGAGTTGCTGAGTAGGTGGGTAACACTGGAACCATTCTGAAAATGTCATCGAATATGAAGTAGAATGGATCCAGCTGGAAGTATAGAACCATGATGGCTATCATGAACGGCATGGGAACGCTAAAGATGTTCAGCATAAGGATTCCCCATTCCGGCCAATTGATATACTCCACGTTGTTTTCTCTGGGTCGAAGATCTTGAAATTAAACGTCATTTTATTCAAGATTAACAAAACGTAAACGACGGGGAATGTCACGGACGTTGTAAACAAGTGACTTACCTTGAGGAAACGTTACTTCGTAGTCGATCATTATGTTGAACCCAGGAATGGATTCGTTGTACCGCACGATTATAGATGTTGCAATTGGAAAGGCTGCACCAATCAGGACCCCACCCAAATGCAATGCAATTACGGCTACGTGATAGTTCTCACGAGGATTGGCGACGAAATGGGAAAAAATGCAGTAGAAACAGGAGGCGGAGATTTGAATGCTTAAGAGGATAGAAATGTAGAAAGAAATCCATTCACCTTTGGAATGACTTACGGCAATTCCACTGTAAGTTTTGGTCCACTGAACAGGATGCCTAGGCATGAAGCCAAATCCAATCTTGTTGATTCTAAACGCCAATAGTTCTAATCGGGATAGCATCGTGAATTCGTGTCTAGAAATGAATTTTTATTTATTGACAATGAATCCGTAAACAATATGATAATCCAGGTTTAAGAGGCGACCATTGTTCGGCATAATATTAATTGCGTATACGTCTTATATAATTCAATTCGGAAATGAAACGTAATCCAATAGATCCTTGATAGATCTATGACCAAAACAGATCGAAAATTGTATAATTCTGAATATCTAGGCTTTCAGGTATCAGTGTATTTTTATTACTTGGAAAATATTTATTATATAGCTTTAAAGCCTATATTTAGCGCTGAGAAGACCTGTATTTGGAATATTGGTAGCTTTTGCAAATGTTATTTCCACGTAAAATACCTGATCAATACATACGTAGTATGCTAAAATAAATTCATGTCACAAATGACGGCCATAATTATAACGACTCTGGAGTTATGCTTGGTTATCATCGCATCATTATAGGAATTACTATTGATCCGGTCACAACGACGTTTCACTAGAAAACTATCGGTATTCCACTTGTGTAGCTAAATATAGATCCTACAGGCATCGAAATTTAAAGAAATCTTGTCAAATATTAATGCCACCAAAACTACAGCTTGTGAGTTGTAGCAGTGCAAATAGTCTTGGTAACACTTTTAATCGCATTGTACAGCTATTGCAAAAAAGACGAATGTTATGTTGCAATTGGGTGAAAACGGATAGTTGTATATGGCAAATAGTACACCGAGAAGTACGACATGACAGGTCGGACTTTAAAATTTACATTTACATTTAAAAATACGACTGGTAACCATCGGCATGTGGAATACCCGCCCATATTTATATACCGCTTTGGTTAGATCAGCTCTCGTAACTACCCCGAATCGACAAGCTAACATTTTCAAGAGCCCTGTGGTGGAAACTGTCCTCAGAAAGATTTTGAATAAATGCGTTTACATCACACATACGTAGAAGTTTGAACTAATTGTCCACATAAGTGGAAACTAATGCAGAGATAAAAACAATATGAGCTGCAAATATCAATAACTCAGGAAATACATAACGCTTGGAAAATTATTGCAGGCAGTAATTACTGTGTGAGCAAATTCATCATGGGATGTTGTGGATGCTTCTTCCGACGTTCCCTAGGACGTCTTATTGATTTCATGTGATACCGCATGTGACTAAGATGCCTACCAGAGATTTCTGCTACCGAGTAAACATTTTAAATATAAATTAGAATTTTGTTATAGACGTATGATGCTTACGAAACCGACATGAATTTTGGGTAGCCTTTGGATCCTATATAAGTAATTCATTGGGTACGAAGGCATTCCCTGAAGCCATTAGGTTAGAATACTTGGTAATGTTGCCAATGCTTCAACGCTTTTGCTGGAACGTGGTAGCTGGGCGTGACACAAGTTGACATTGCAATCCACTTTGTTCAAAAGCTTTTAATCGGATATCGACTTCACATAACCTAAGTATGGTAGTGCTTCATACTGTGGTAATAGAAATATTGCACATTTAAGTCGCATCATATCTGCCACTTGAAGTGAATCGTAATACTAGGAAACGCTAGCATTTGTAACACATTCGACATACGAAGTATTTTAGACGAAACATCAAACTACTTATACAAAATTGAAACATTGTCCGAATAATCTATGGATTTTCTTAAGTTATGCGGATTTTTTTAGAAAATCAAATCAGGATTTACACTATCCCGGTATAAAGTTAACGAATACAACAGAAACTTAACTGTTGAGTAGTAGCCGATTCTCCTCATGACAATAGCAGGATTTGTGCATGGAATCATGATATATATAGTTCTTCAGAATCTACTAGTATCAGGGTTCACGTCGGCAGATGAGCAACTACTATCACCGGATTTAAAACGACAGAATATAAACGCTAATCCTAGGCACCATCTACTTCGTGACCTATGGTTTCGTGCAAAGTACGGAAGATATGCTCCGCGAACAATAAATCTTGGCAATACAGTAAAACCGTTGCAGATCCGGCAAACATTCACGGTGATAAACAATTTCATGGGAGTGGATATAGCTGAAATGGAGTTTCCCGTATTAATCAAGCAGCCAGTTCCATTTGTTCTACCTGGAAGGTATGGTTTCGAAATCTTTTGGCATACCGGAAGTATGGTGGCAGACATAAAATCAAGTAGGATCAACAGTACATGCAGTCATCATGAAAAATTCTATGTGCCAAGGGAACGGGATCAAGGTGAGTATACCTGCTTACGGTACAACCAATTTACTCTGAGCGCGTCCACGAAGCAGTGGTACGAGGTGATACAAATTGATTTGTATTTACCTGTCGAGATGATAATAGAAAGCTTTAACACGTACATGCGCGTCTTCAGCAGCAACATTGAATATTCATTCAGACAGTTGTTGCGCACACCGGCACCGGTCGTGAACATTTTGGTTTCTGGTACACGAAAGGTTTCTGGAAATTTTCGGCGCTCGTTGCACAACTGGATTGATGACAGGGTGGTAAGCAAGTATTGGAGGATGGTTCCTGCCCCAGCCAGTTCACATGATATTTTTATCTGCTTGATGGTGGCACCAAATGAATCCACCATTTCACGGGCATACCTTTTTCTCCCATCGGTCACACCTCATGATGTTAATATGAAGCAAGTAGAATTGGATGGCTTCAATAGGATTCAATCATTACGCAAATTGGAGTCCATATTGTTCTCGTCAAATGATACACAGTTGATGTTTAATGGCCTTGACAATATTGGGTATGATGAGGATACAATAGTACAAGGCGTCAAGCGCCATCTCATCAACTGCAAAATATTCAAGACGAAACGGCCCATATTAGAGCTGGGTCTGATCACTGAGAAGATTGAACGAACGTTTGTCATAACTGCCGCCTTGCTTCAAACAGTCATGGGAAATTATTCGTACCAAATTGGTATTTCTAAATTCTGTAGAAACGGCGAGATCGTACACGACACGCTGGATTATTATGATTCGCCGTTTATAATTGATTTGCGTTTATCGAGTACGCCGGTAAGTGTGGACACTAACCATCTTGGCGGTAAGATTGTGGTTGAGAGCCAACTTTTCGGTCTCAAAATTGTCACGTGTGGCGAAAGAGGTTTGAGCACGTATCCGTTTCATGAACTGGTCAACATATACGACGCATATGTGTGGATGTCAACTGCGATTACCATATGTGTTCTCGCAGTAATCATAAACGGCGCGTACTGGAAAATTACGGCTGTTGGATCGGTGGTTCAAATTAGCAAACCAAAATTGCGAGATCAATTGATTTGCCTCATTAAGGGCCTGCTGGAGCAGGGAGATCCTTTTACAGCCCAAATATTATTGCATTCGTCATTGCGATGGGTTATTGTATTCTTCTTGTTAGCTACACTTGTTTTAAGCAATGCCTACAAGAACGACAATGTATACAACATGATTGCTCCGAGAGCACCCCTCTTGTACAAAACGATAAATCAGTTAATGGAAGACAAATTTACTATATACACTCGGGCATGGAGTTTCTTCGTGGGCCCTAGGGTAGGATACCCGTTCAAAGATAATCACATCATTTCAACACAGCGTCTCTTCCTGTCATCTGAGGCTCGATATGTTCATCATTGGCACAAAATATCGGGATCATTCTCGGAAACGGATTCCGTTTTCAGTAGCACCAGATTGCATCCAAATGTAACCGCGTTGATGAATCGCCTAACGTCAACATTGTCAGTAATTGAGGAATGCCACAGAATGCCGAGTAACGATATTTGGCCCGCGGGAAATCCTAGATTCATTGAAGCCGAGTTTTTGCGTTTGGTTTGGGCACGGGAGGAAATTTGGTTTACAAAGGAACTCAAATTGTGCAACAAAACCGCCATCATTCTACCTACGCACCTTAGTAATCGCTACGCTAGGGTGCACTCCAAAGATCAATTCGGAATATCCCTTGGCGATAAGGTTTATGGAAAGATGAGCATTGATGTCAACATAATGGGATACAGTCCACCTTATTTGGATACTCGGGTGAGACGCGTTTATGAAGCTCATATTCTGCAGAGGTGGCTCATGATACTGGAAGCAGATCGTGGCAGCTTCACGGATGGCGCTACATCGCATCCCAAAAGTGCTTCGATGCACGGAAATGCGTGCTTAATTTTCATTGTAAAGCTTGCTGGATTAGTAGCGGCGATCGCATGCTTTTTCATTGAAATCAGAGTAAGAATTGCAGGCGTTCTTTCAAGTACGACGAAACCATTCTTCAATGCAACCCTGAATTGGTTGGAATATCTAAAATATATTTATTCTAAAGATATAATGTGGAAGAGTCTAAATGCATCGATGACCAACAGCGGATTCTCAACAAGTAGAAATCTATCGCTGACGTCCCATCACGAACCAACTATTTTTGTCAGGGATTGTCTACACCAGGTCGCAGCGCAGGTCGATGAAAAGTTGGGTAAACTAGGACGGGTGTAAACCCGAATTAAAAAACTACCGGAAACATGCATATTTTGCAATATTATATTTTGCAATATTAATGATTTTATAACCTGTATTTGTGAATGGTATAACGTTTATCGGTCGAAATTTGTAAAGTTTCTGGTTAATACACATGCTTCTTTATTTTAACGCAATAATTTGAATCATACATCATATTGATGTATGTCGTCATTGTAATATCACTTGTATCAATATTGTGCTCACATGTATGCAAAATTACAAACTTTAACACATAAATGCATTGAATGATACTGGAAACATAAAATGGGGATTGGGGAGTCAGGACACACAACGGATACAATATTTAATACAAGTACACCATCATCTTATTGTCACCTGATTCCCAATCCTCTAGAAAAATAATCAGCGCAACCAAAAATGTTTATACTATAAATACAATGTCGAAAAAACCGTACTTATAAATTTATTCATGAATCATCCTTAACGAACTAGCTTATCTGGCGGTTTAGTAATATTTGATTTTTCTAATTTAACCAAGATCTCGGTTTCGATTTCAAGTGAAACGAGAGAGATATGCAGCGATTTGTAGATGTTTTCCTTGAAATGTACAATTTACAATTTTTTGTCCGATAATCACTCATTTTTTTACTCGGAATCTTAATTATGTTTTCAACTTTTTGCGTCAATATAATTTAAGCAGTATAAATCGTCATCGTTAATCTATTTCACTCAGTGTCAGTGAACTTCCTGACTCTGTCTCTTTTCGTTCGTCTGCAAAAGAGTAATTTCTTCATCAGCTGAACTACCGAGGAGCACTTATTCCGCAATCCTGACAAAGTTAGATTTCTAGCGATAACGGCGATAAGACATCCCACCATGCCAATTGTTAATACAGTGATTTGAAAAATGCAAACGTTTCCCAGCGGCGACGACAAAGATAAAGGCGCAGGTTTCTGCAAATCTTGCCGTGCATCCTGCCAGCGGTGTTTATCAGTAAGCATATGATTTTGCATTATAACTCCATCAAAGTGCTGTACTAGACCTGCAGCAGTTATACTTCTAAGTTGCCTC
The DNA here is from genome assembly GCA_004115045.4 of Sinella curviseta. Lineage (NCBI taxonomy): Eukaryota > Metazoa > Arthropoda > Collembola > Entomobryomorpha > Entomobryidae > Sinella > Sinella curviseta. The sequence continues at coordinate 40,096,428 of CM023202.3, read as the reverse complement.
CAAGTACGTTGTGATCCCACACCCCACAATACATATGTTATATAGTATGTGGAGTAATATGCTTTTGATAAACTTAGATATCCGCACAAGTAGTCCTGCTCAACAATTGCTTTGCTTGTTTGTTCAAATATTCCATACAAACCAGGAAATAAGGAATTGCCTGCTGAGCAGACAGTGCCCAGCAACTTGTTTTCGGTGATAATTTTCAGCTTTTGGGTTGCATTTACGGACAAATTGAGACCACTGGGATAAAACGCTTCGCGAACAACACCAACGCCCGTCTCATTCCTGATGAACTCCAGGTGATGGTCGGGATATGATTCCAAATAACTGTCAATGAATTGATGATTGACTATGTATATTTTGTACGACTCCTGAATGTACTTTTTGAGTGACGAATGAATTTCGTCAAACATGAAGCCAATTGAAAATTCTGCACTGTAAGAAATATATAGTAACAGGCTTCCAGCCAAATGCAGACCCGCAAAGCACCTTAAGTGACGAAGACGTAAACCAATTCCAATTAGAGGCCCTAGTGTGTCCAGGGCAATCCAAATACTCTTGAATATCAGGAATCCGTACGCGAATGATAAAATTAACCAGGTAACCCAAACATCCCAGCCAAACACGTGAAAATATAAGTTCCAGCCGAGCGAACTTCTCTTCCGGAGATAACTACAATGTGCCAATTTGAAGTACTCTTGATACAATGGCACGGTTTTCCAGCGGTCCACTCGAATATCGGAAACAATAATTGAACGTAGATGTGACCATACGGTAATTATTAGTTTACCGTCATCACTGGATTTTTTGGGACTGTAAAAGGGCCTTTCCTCAACGATGGTAACGTTGTTTGATTTCAGTGTTATGGACATGGCCATTCTGTTGCCGCTCACGCAGATTATTATATTCATGTACGGCATCCTTCGTGGCTTCCCAGGGATGAATGTCTTTTGAAGATACATGTAGTTGAACACGCTTCCATCTCCGTATGCGTAGTGTACCGCACTTGTACTTTGTTCACATTTTGTGCAGATTTGCGCCACGTAGAACCTTATGAGTTTTATTGTGCCCGTCGCAAAATCTCTCCTGGTGAATGGAGAATCCGAAATGCTTTTAGTTTTACAAGCATGACAATAGCATGCATAAATATATATGTGCTGAGCACTTGAAGAGCCTTTGAAGAAGGCTATTGGGACGGTAGCGGATGTGTGAGATGATAAATCTTTCGTTACATCAATCAAGTGACCTGCAGCCGTACCACTTCGATGTGCTTCCTTGTAATCGTCGACAACATTCACAAGAACCATACTCGTTTCTGAAGTTCCAATCACAGAATTTTGTAGTGTTGTGATTACACGAGATATATTTAATTCTCGCATTATGAAAAGGGTGCATGGTTTCAGGAACCTAAATCGAAATTCATAAACGCCAGAGGAAGAGGTGAGACGCTCAGAACTTTGGGGTATATTCCTTATCTGAATAGCAAACTGACTTAAATTTGAATAAGTCGCCCAAGTGTTTTTACTGTTGGGATATAATTGTACGTTTTCTGTATTACTGGCATTATCAATAATGTTTATAAAGCAGTATAGTTCCGAATCAAAATTTATGGTAACTGCAAAGGCAGTGTAACTAGCCGTGTAGTTATAAAGTATCAATAAGAGTGCGACTCCGACTGCTCGCTTTACTGCTGCCATTCTGGATGAAAAATGTCAAATTTTAATAATGTTCTCGTTTAATGGTAACCGCGTTTTCAAGAACGACGGGTTTCGAACCACAACGTCTTATAAATTTGCGCTTTTTTGTATCAAAGAGTTTGTTACTTTCAGTTGTTAGGTTTCACAAAATATATCGATGTAGAACAACAAGCTGGAATTCACGTCCAAGTTTGTGTCTCACTGAAGAGTATCGACAGTATACCTAACGATTTCGGCATCAGATCAACTGGATATTGTTTAAATATATGTTTCTATTGAGCTTTTTAGTTAGCTAGAAACTCGAAAATCCTATCTGTCATTCTATCATCCACTTTGTGCACATACAGTCAAGTCTATAGTGCCCACAATACTTGGTCTCACCATGGGCCTTAGATTAAAATGCTATATTTGTTAGAATTTTATTGATTTGGAGTAGCTAGTATCCTTTCGAAGAAACTACGTCGCTGACGGATTTAGTGTGTGTCTTACCGAGATATGTGATTGGTTGGATGACTCATATGGTCGTTGTTTTATTTAGATTATGGTTGGACAAATTCCACATGCAATGGCTGCTTTCAATACGTCACATGGAGAAATTCAGGATTATCGATTGTATATTATTCAAAGCCTTCCTCATTTGCCTTATGTAGCCAAGAACTTGAACAAATAATTAGTTTCTGAAATTCGAACAAGTTACGTGTTCGTTATGCATCACGATGTTTGGATAAATATAGTACGTCTTACAATATAACGTCTCGGTACCATGGTGATGTTGTCAGCAAGGATTCCAAATCTACCAAAAATTTAGTAATCGAAAAAAAATCGTTGTCATAAATACACCAAATGTACTTTTTTTACTATACTTATTTTCATGTTATGAAAAAAAAATCACAATTTTTCGCCCATTTTTTACGATTTAGAATTTCAAAGATAAAAACAACATTCCGCACAATTCCAGTATCCATTGTAAAATTTGAACAAGCTAGGGATCTTTAAGCAGTACCGTTGTTAATTTTCGACTAATGTATGTATTGTCATTGGTAGTCAGGTAGGTGACAGGTACACGCTGCTTTGAGCATGACATTTGTGAAAATGGCACATTTACTACGCTGCCGAAGAAAATGAATCCTTCCATTGAGTACAATGGCCCGGTCTCCAGATTTAAAAAGAAGCAACTATGCAGCTCGATATCCAACATATTTAATTCCGAGACGGCGTTTTGTCGTTTTGCTCTCTGGGTATTCACCTTGGTTGTCGTGTTAGTTTTTTAAACCGAATTTATGTTCGATAGCAAACACCAATTGTAGTATGCTGTCAGCGTCATCGTATAAAGAAACGAAGCATACATATTTATTATTGTTTGCTTTTTCTCGTATGGCTGCTTTCACCTCAATACGCTTCGAGCCAATCTGAAGCTTTAAAAATGGAAAGACATTTTCAGAGTACAACTGCCGCGTGGCTTTCGTTTCAACTGCGATGCCATTCATGTTATCGTTTACTATCAAAATGCTGCTTTGCTAACCTTCTTTGTCATTCCAACCGAGTTGATGAGAAGGCCATGAGGAATATTAATGCTTTATTTCAGTGGTAACATTCACAACTCTAATTTGCGAGATTTCACATGACAACGTGGTAACTTTAGTGCGAAAAACGTGGACAAAAACGAAAATCGGGATGAGCTAAACGAGTTACCAGAATGTTTTCCAGACATGCAAAGGAAGCACTGCCAAATTATCCATGTTGACATTTTGTTTTACTATGCTTGCAATATTCTCCAGTTTGCACAATAATGCTAAGGGGTAGTAAAGCGAACAATTGATTCAGAAAATAGATATAATCTGTTATTGTATTGATATCTAGTCAAGAAGAAATGAAACCAGAATGTAAATAGGATAGTCCGCCAAAAGTGTTAGTTATTAGATAAGCGATTCGAGTTAATACATAGTGACAGCCAACAATCAGTATGGCGTCGAATCATCAGTCCAAAATATCCAGTCAAAAACGTTTGCCGCTCAAGAACCCTCAAGTATTTGATTCTAATTGGCTGCGTTGCTCTAACTTGCATCCATCCATATCTAACTTGGTAAGTTTCAAGGCCGAAATCATTCTATGAGCTAAATGCAATAAATCACTGCACAAAATGGGCTGAAACTGCTTTCTCCCTAGCAACGTGGACAAAATATCATATGAAATTGTATGAAAAAACGTCTCTCATTGAATACTAAATAACCCCATTTCATCAGATATCCGCTCTGCATTTGCATATGACAACCAGAATATCATTTCTCCCATTTGTTACTTTTCGTTGCTACCTGAGAGATAACATACGTTCAAGAAATAACTACCCCATTTGGATTGCGAATAAATTGTAATATCCGCTTGTAAGAGTATATGTATGGGTTTTCTGAATGCAATAGTCATTACTCATATGTAGTCAACGCGCATCACATACATAGACCAGTTTATGTCCATAAATTATGTCCATGTCCAGTTAGAAAATAAATACAGATTATTTTGAGTTGACATTTTTTTTACTTTGTATTAAAATACAGATTGTGGCCAGCTTTATTTATTAAATCAATCATGACTTCTCAACTCTGTGTTTTCGTGTTGACGGGATTATTCTCATCAATTGATAACATAATTCTGTAATACTCCAATTTTCACTTTTTACAATTCTAGTAAAGAGTTTGGAACCTTTAAATGTTTGTGCTCCTGTTTGTTCCTTAAATGTGGTGACATTTGCGGTGAACATGCAAAACTGCACCGTTTCAACGACGTATTCTGAATTAAGTATCAAATTCATTTAGTAATTGTAATTTCATATTCACTTATATTGTACATTACAAAATGTGTGACATGTATATATTGGATAATAACAGTTATATTCTTTGGAGATTGAGGAGTCCAGACACACAA
>CM023202.3:39851094-40091709 GCA_004115045.4 Sinella curviseta | reverse complement strand
TACGCTATTCATGACAAGTACACAATCTACTTATTGTCACTTAATTCCAAAAACCTACACAAATGTAAACATAGAAACCAACTTTCCCTTTCGACAATGACAAATACAATTTCGATGGAACAATAATTGTAAATTAACTTATGTATTATCCTTACCATATCAGCTTGGCGAGTTATTTTTATTTTCCTTAATTCTAGTCAAGACTTAGATTTGACGTGAAGTGAGAGAGATATGCAGAGATATTATACAGCGTGTTTTCAGTGATATGTACAATTTACAATTTTTGTCTCATTTGTAGTTACGATTTTGTGTTCATGATATTTAAGTATTTATTGTTAGTGTAGTCAAATTTTCGCCACAATTTAATTAGCATTCGTGCAAAGCTTATTTTTATTGGAAATTGAAAAAAAAATCATTTTTCAATGTAATTACGTGAGCGGTGACTAAACTAATCGCTACCTATGAAATCTCATTTTAATACAAAATTCTTAACTCTTAATATTCCTTGTTTGACAAATTACGACGTTTTACAAAATATATAATGATAAGCTCCACAATTACGATACAAGTTCAGTGCAGTTTATTTACAATGTATTTAGATATGGATTGGAAAAATTTGTGATTGGTGCTTTCCATAATTAGTAAAAACAGTTTTTTGTGCTGGTTGCCACAGAAACACACTAGGTGATAATATGATATGTACATATACACATTCAACAAGCTTACTTAATAACATGAATGTTTGCATTGCGAAACATTTGTCTATAAATATCCATATTAATATTCATTTTACTTTGTATGTACATACATTTATCATGACATAATCAACGGTGAACACGAGAGTAAAAATTGTTTGGAGTTACTAATTACATGTTATCAAAACAAAAGTCACCGGGACACAAGTTTGGAAAAAATCTAACTGTAGACATTTCGGATGACACTAGTGACATAATCAGAGATGCTATTTAATTTATCTAGACCGACATTGTATTCCTTGGGCCAGTACTGGGAAAACGTTGATACAAAATATACATACGATCGACATGGTTATATAATTAATATAACAACTAATATCTATACGCTAAGCTACGACGACGTCGACGATGATGATGATAGTGTCACATGTTGTGTTGTTGTTGCTGACGTTACGCTAATACTTGTTGCTGATAAGAAGGATAACGACGATAAGACAATATTGATATGTACAGTTTGGTGTAACGCTAGCGCTAACAATAATAAGAGTATATAATGGAATTTAAAGCTAGACAATTGGCATTTTAAACTGGTGCCGCCGGCCGTCACCGGCTGTCTCAACGGGCCCCGCCATGCTTCTGTAAAAATTAGACAAAAAAATGCAATTTCAGTAAACTTTTTAAAAAAATGTTTTCCTAAAATCGTAATTTGTATTCAATTTACCTCCAGGCACCATGGCCGTCTTGAAAACAATCTCATCCGGCGCACTGGTCCCCACCTGGTTCCTTGCCTTCAACTGCACCCGATAAAACGTATCCGACTGCAGATTTCTCAGCGTATACCTCGGCTGACCCGGATATCTCCTTTCCTCCATCACCTTCTTCCCCATTCCATCCCACTCCAGAAACGGCTCACTAATCCCGGGCCTCTTCACAGTAATATTCCTCACCGGCTCGTACCAAATCTCAAAAGCTTCCAATGGCTCGCCATTATCAGGCGGCAGCTTCCAAATTAACTGAAATCTATCCGGATACGCCGTAATAGCAAAATCTCCAACAATTTGATTCAAAATCGTCGGCGTCTCTGGCGCCATTCGGCGTGGCGTCTGCTCCGACTTTTCCAGCGCCCACGTGCCCAAGCCTACATCATTCTCCGCGGCGAATCTCACGTGATAAGTTACCATTGGCTCGAGACCATCAATCACAAAAATTTGTCGGTCCACCGGCCAAGTTTTCAGGCGGTGTTTTACCCAACTGTCTCCAGCTTTCCTGAATTGTGCCAGAAAACTTTTCACCGGAAGTCCGCCGTCCTCTACAGGTCCAACTAGTTTATACGCCAGGCTCGTCGCCGTCTTATCGTGAAGTATGGCTTCCAACATTGGACCAGGTTTTCTCGCTTCTCGTAACCAGAGTCGATGTTCCGCCGTTCCCAATTTATTTATCGCCAAACATTTAAACGCGCCATACATTCCATACGACACCGGATTAATTTGGAGGATGCTTCTGGAATGGAATCCAATTTGCTTCACGTTTTGCGTGTATTGATCCACCGCAACTTGCTCAGCTTCGTCATCCCCTTTTTGTATAAACCATGTAATTGTGGCATTCGGGATCGCTTCTGCCATACAGGTCATGTTAACAGGCCGGCCGTCCCATGACCATGCTTCTCGCATGGGAGTATTCATAAAACTGGGAGAAAACTGGACCGTGAAGTGACCCCACTTGTTACTCTGTGCTCTTTGGTTATACGCAATGCACTGATATAATCCATCATCGCTTCTGCTCACGTCTCCAAATTTTAAACTGGCGACAGTAGTGCCCGCTTCCGGATCCTTCAACTGGTCGAAAAACACACGCTTGTTATCCGTCTGCGCTCCGACCCGAAACGGATCCCTATTCCCCATTTTGATAAATCTGACATCCGGAGCTGGATCACCTGCCGCCTTGCAAATCAGTACCGAATTCCCACCTTGTTGACCAGTGACGTTCATAAATTCCGTAATTTTCGGTTTGGTCACAACTGCCAATGTACTTTGAACGGTGACGTAGCCCGCAGCATTTCGAGCAGTACACGTGAAAATCCCCTGGTCCTCCTTTTGAAGGTCGGTGATAAGTAAAGTGCCTTTATACTTGTCTACCCGGTAACGCTCCCGGGATTCCCGGAGCAGCGGCTCACGCTTCTGGTTTGTCCACTCGTATTCCGGTGGAGGCTTGCCGGATGCGGAGCATCGCAAAGTGACACTTTCCCCTTCCACGCCGTCCATAGCTTCCGACTGGCTTGTGAGGCGAGGTCTCTCGTAAACCTGTAGCAAAATAAAAGCAAGAAAAGCAATTATACCAATTAGATTTTTATTTTCGGTTGGCTTGGAAAATGGTACGTGTCTGGAGAGTGATATGGACCATTACACACAGAGACACGGAGAATAGGGGAGAAGCAATTAAGGCCTGGGATATTTTTAGAAGTGAACTGTCCACTGGCCTGCTAAAAAAAACTTTTTAATCTCGCTAATGAAAGTTACAGAGAGAGAATGAATGAAGATTACAATTACCTGGATGAGAATGTGTCGCTCTTCCACGGTGCCCATGCTGGTGACACGGACTCGACACGTGTAGACGCCCTCGTCCTCCTGCGTTACGGCACGGATCACTACACCGTCCTTGTGGATTACAAAGTGATCTGAACCGAAATAAAATAGACAAAATGAGAATCATGTTCTCAGGTAATTTCCTGTACTCAATGACTTTTGTTTTCGTTGTAATCTAATAAGCGGTAAAATGGAAACGAAAAATTGAGATGAAAATAGAAAATTTGTTGGATCATGTGTCGTAGTAACAAGAGATAATCAGGATGTCAACCCTTTGCCCGTTCAATTTCCATTTAATTATCTTCTCCTATTGTATATATTGCCAGAAGAATGAAAGTGAGTGTTATTGGAACTGGTAGTTGTAACGATTACGACATTATGTCACACGATACAACAGCATCAGTGAAAGAATGATAATAGCTTTCGCTAATATTTTCCACGCCATAAATCTAACAGCGTAGAATAGGTGTAGCATTTGTATTTAGAAATGGAAAGGAGACAAAGGATAACATTTGACAGGTTTGTTGGGTACGCTACGCTGCTTATGTGTAATAATATTTTTTACTACACGGCGTCATGGTTTCTCTCTAGTTTTCATACAAGCTATCCATTCCCCATTTAAATTACCATATTACCAACACACAGCTTATTCGGCATGCAAGTACAACAAACTCTGCTTGTCTTTTTCATTACGACACCAAATGCCACTCTCTGTCTTTGCAGCTGCCTCTCTCTACAACAGTTACCATCACCGCGGCTTGGTCTTTCTCTCTCTGTCTTTATTTCTCTATAATAATCCATTCTTTTCTCACTTTCTCTTTTCTTCTGAAACACACACGAGCCGCTATTATTTTCTCTCTTATGCAACCAGTTACCTAGACAAAATGCAACATCCATTCCATATCAATAACGCTCACTCAGTTTCTCCTTCTGATCTCACAACTCACCGACTCACCAAAAAAAATACTTTACTCTATTCACTCTCGCCATCCAAAATACTTCTGTACTAGAACTAATAATAATAATCCAGTTCTCTCCTTTCTTCCTCTCTCCTGCTGCTATTCTCCACGGACTTGACTCCCGTTCCGAAAATTCAATGCCAGCGCATTCAACACGCTTAGCAGAACATCAAAGATTCAGGTGCTTGTGTTCTAGAGACTCAACTGGAAACTAAGTAAGCAACAACAACTACTTACAAATCCTTGTCCTCTCTTCTCCATCTCTTCATGATCACGTTCAGTATCAATATAAAATATATCTAGTGACTGGATTTATTATCGCCGACACAAGAGAAGAAGAAAGACAAGTTGCATTTCGCTACAAATAACCTTGTATGTGTGCAGTGGATGAAAGTAAATGGGAAAATGATGAGAATTGGATGAGCTGAGAGCTTACAAAACAGAAAACTAAACTGCTAACAAGAAGAACAAGAGAGGGGATGTTTTCGGTCTGCTGATTGGAAACAGAGAGTTCGTGCGTAAAGCAGAAGCAGACAAGAGGAATAAAGAAGAAAAGGAAAGGAAGAGGAGGAAGTAGACAAGTTTATTGGATACACAATGCAATTTTTATGAGGATTCTATTGATATCCGTTATAATAAAAAATAATAAAGAGCCTAGTTGCATGCTATGGCGTCGTCAATGGATTCCAAATGTAGCAATAACTTTTTTTTGGTGAGTTGGGGGAGAAAAATATATATATATTTGAAGAAGAAGAAGATGCACTTTTTGATTGGTTTTTATTTTTTGAAACGAGGAAATAAGTTTTGTTGGTTTGGTGAAACGTGATGTAGGAAATGATACAATTTATTTTGTCGAGATAATTGCAGCTCTGTTGGGGTAACTAGGAGAACAAAGTTATTACCACTGTCGTTGATCACGCGATGATCCTTTTTCCAGTCAACTTGTGGCTCGGGATCGGCTCGAACCCGGCAGCGGACTAGAAAGTCTTGACCTTTGACGGCGTACTGGTTGAGGGGCGCGTCCTCGAAAGTGATTGGCACTGAAAACCAAATAGAAACACAAATTACCGTAATTATCCGAATAATGGCTGTATATATTAATTGGTGGTGTGTTTAGTTGGAATACCATATGCGCGGAGAGTAAAGTCGGTTTTAAGCTGCTGGGCGATATCCTCCAGCATATACGTCGCAGTACATCGATAAGTGCCCAGGTCCTGCTCCTGAATGGCGGGAAAGAGAAGCGTGAGGGAGCCCGGCTGATCCTTCATGATTTCCACTCTGTCAGGCCAGTTGAGTTGAAAGCAAATTAGTGCGGATCGGAAAGAAAAATAAAACAAAGATTTCTTTCAACTTTTTACGATACTGGAATTGAAATTTTTGCAGGGAAAACACTGATTTTTGTCACAAGGTTCAGCATATTTTTTGGTTTTTGGAAAAACAAATGGGTTTTTTAGCACACATGAAAAAAGCAAACGACTTTTTTTATAAATTACCGTACTTTACTTTATATTAACCGGGTATATATATTTCGACTGTAAACTGAAATTTTGTTTCCATATATTTGCATTTCAAACTGGAATACGTAATACGTTTATAACTGTATGTTAATATGCATATGTTTTTAGCGCTACCATATTTTTGTGAATTACGACACAGCGTACTGTCGAGCTATACATGCTACGAAACTGCACGGGCAAGTTTATAGCCGTTTGGGGAATAAACTCATCTCATAACTTATTTTACTTTACAATGAAACTATGTATATATATTTTCTCTAAACTTCTTGCACTCAACTGTTACGTCTACCAACAATTTAGTACGGTACGCTACAATTTCCGGCTATTCAGTTTGTTACGAAATCACTTTAAAACTGGTATGGAGAAGGGCATTAATTTTAACTAGCTATTCACAACAATTACAATTATTTAACCGATTACATTTCAACGTTATATAACTAACCAAGTTACGCCCACCACTCCTAAATGCAGCTAAAGGACACTTATCAATGACATTAGTTCATAATATTACGCAACTCGTAATCCGGTAGATACATCCAACATCAAAGTAAAGCAACTCAACTCAAGAAGCTACAAACAAGTCTAAACTACACATCAAGATATTTTAATAGAGCAACGCGATATGCGCAACATTTGGCGGTGGCTTGGCGACAAACAGCAAACGAACGAGCTTATATAAGTAACACAGCAACACTTAAAGCTGTTTTACGAATAGCGGTTACAGAGAGACACACAGAGGGACACAGAGAGATAGATTCCACATGAGAACAATTTTTATTTTCACCATGCGGAGAGTATTTACCTCGTCTCATCATAAAATCCTTCGCTTGAATGGCGCAATCAGAATGATCATGGTCATCATCAGAAATTTTTTTTGGTGAAGAAGAAAATAAAAAAATGGTAATAAAAACTCATAAAAATTTTGGCACAAATCACAAGAAAATATCAATAGAATATGTAGAGAAAGTGATTAAAATTTAATATTTAATGTTCATTGCCCATCATTACAAAAAACTAGGTTCCAAATATATTTATGTCGACGTCATAATATTTCATTCCGATAATAAATTAATAATTTATACGATTCCATATTTTTTTGCGTAGGTTTTGTTGGTGCGAAAAATTTCATTCAATAATATTTTACCTGCTGTCCGAGGCCTCGATTGCTCTCCCGTCCGGCCACCACCATCTAAAGTCATTCAGTCTTTCGGGAAACTGGACATTGGCCGTACAGGTGAATATGCTGGATTTGCCCAGGGCTCGCTGGTAAACGCGATTCTTTGACACGGGCACGATGCTCAGCGTGTTCCATTCTGATGTGCCTGATGACGAAGAACTGGAGCTACTTGTGTTGTCATCTTCGCCAAGATCCTCGCAAAATACAGCGCCTACACACATTCAAATGGAAAAAAAATACAAGTCATAAGAAGAAGAAATAAAAACGATGGTTGGTTTTTCGTAAGTCTGGCTAAAATGCGTCAAGAAAATATTACGGCCCAAAGATATATATATGTAGCATGTTTTTATAGCTTTTTTGTGTGTCCATCTTGCCATTCAATTCATTAAAAATGCATGTATGCCAAGACAAGTAGAGAGAGAGAGAGAGAGAATGGAAAGAAAAAGGGAAAGATATATACGACCCAGTTGCCATTTTCCAAAGAGAAAAATCTGTCATGTTTTTTTTTCTATCTTTCTCTCTCTCCTTTTCACGTCAGAGATAAAGAAATGCTCCCAGGTGGACTGATATTTGCGAAATATTATAAAATATGCAGAGAAATGCCCTTCTTTACAAAAAGACGTGGGCGCCGTCCACCCGTCGCGTGCCCACGCTAAATAATCATTTGGAATTATTATCCATAAAACATTTTCTGTAGGGCAACCGCGTAGGCTGTTGGGGTGGGTGGGTTAAATGTGTTTGCGGGACGGAATGTGTGGACGACCCCATTAATTTTTCAAAACGTAAAAAGTCCTTCAGGTGAAATAGAAGCACACGACAGGACAGCATGTACCTTCATCCAATGTACTCCTACCAACCTGACTAGTATTTTCTTGCGTAAGGCTGCCTCCCGAATAGCGTATTCTTCAGCTCAGTGAAGCGGATTTGTGCGGAAAAGCAAAAATATTATTCGAGTGAGGCGAACCGTGTCTTGTGCTCAGCAGCTCAAGTTTCGCTTCATTAGCATTTCCCTTACAAAACACATCTCTCCAGTATACATGCTTATCTCACATATATATCTTCTTTTTGCACAAAAACATTTCGTGAGCTTATACTTCTTTGGCTACCAGCACTCAAGGTCTGAAAGGTAATGGAATGATAGGATCGGATAGGATTGAGATGGATAAGCTCCGGCTTTAAAAACCGAAACGATATGGTTGGCTTGCTGGTTGATAGAAGAAGGTAACGTAAGAGAAATAATGCACAGGGAGATGGAACGGTGGAGATTCCGAGAAGAAGGTAAATAAAACTTAAAGAGTGTCGCCGTAAGGGACCAAAATAATAGCCCGGTTCAAAATGTATTCAAGCGCATTATATTTCGGAATAATTTGGTTTTAAGGGCCGACTAAAGTTTTGGGTTTTACGGTTTCGTCACCAAGGTATTATGACATTTCTCTCCATTTTCTTTTGGTTTCGCCGGGTACTTTTCGCCTTTATGGATCCAGAAAAAAAAGCTTTTGGCAAAATTTCTTTTTTTGAGTAAATCGGGAAATAAAAGCGCATTCTCTCCTTCTTCCTCCTGTATATACATTTTGCAACGGAGTCATTGTCGTCGTTGTCCTGAAGCACAATGTAACCAACAACAAAGTCACCTGTAATCAGTTTAAGTGAATGTGAAAGACTCGTGTGAGTTTTTTGTCATTTGGAACAAGAGGATGAAAAATGGGGCTATTGTTGTTGGATTTTTTTTGGAAAAGGTTTTTTATGGTTTTGAGCTGGTTGCATAAAGAAAAGGAAATGCCTAGAGTCGGAGGCTTTCAGGCGATGATTCAATTTGAGGATTGTCCAAGTCGAGTCTAAAGAATAATAAATAATATAGAGTCTCTTTTCTATTGCAAAAAAAACTTTAGAGTTTGTGCATTTTGGGTTTGATTGAAATCCATTTCGACTCATTTTGACCTGACTTTCGGGTCAAACTGAGCATCCATCTTGACGACGACTACAAAACATTGTTTATATTTTTCACCGGAAATCGGAGAGAAAATAGTGAACAATTCTGAGGCTATAGGTCGTTTCGGGCCAATAAACTGAACCCTGGAATATATATATATTTTGTTTGTTTTGGATACAGTGAAGGTTGAGACAGCCACAAACATGAGCATTTAAGTGAACCCATTTGCGAAAAACGGCAAGGGGGAAAGTGGAGAAAGCTGGGAGAAAATTGCGGTGGAAAAGCAACGGGAGACACACGTTTACCGCAATGCATTAAGTACATAATTGCGATACTACAGCAAACAAAGTGAACAACAGCAACACAGGCAGTAGCAAGAACAACAGTGCAAAAAATTGCCAATAACGGTGATGATATTTTTCTTTTCTCATCGTTTTCTCTTGAGCGTCGCTAATACTTTTTTGAGTTGTCTGATTCAAATAGTCCGGAAATAACCAAATTTGTCCGCTTGGATGATGTCTATGCCAATTTGTATTTGCCTTAGAAAACAACCGCCTGAAATTTCGGGAAACCCTGTCAAATAATTTATGGATACATCGATAAAATAACGCAACACAACGAGCTCTTGAAAAAGTCATGTAGGTAACCTACCGCAGTGAAAGTAAAAGCATGCGGCTGGGCCATGTCGGCATAAAGCACCCACTGCGATGTCACATGTACTGCAAACATAGCCGAAGTTTCCATGGGGTCACGCACTTACCCAGCATGTCTCAAGCCGCCCATGATTATACGTTATCGCCTCCACTCAACAAATACAAAATGCTGTTATTGAAAATGCTAACGTATTATAAATTATTGTACACAAACGTGCACATTTGCCGTCCTCGTGACACAATGTGTGCTTCTATTCCCCTTGTCGACTTTTTTGTCTCCAGAATAAACAAACAATCAAACACAAACCTGCATTTATTTGACTCCGAGTCCCAAATTTGTATTTGTAGTTGCGAAATAAAGGTAAACAGAAATTAAGAGCAAGGTCTCCAGCGCAGTCAAAATCGATTTGAGCCGGTGGAGTTATAACCATTTAATCAAATAAACCGTATATATTGATTACACGAGTGTACATACTCGTCAAATTGTGGCCACTGGAATTACTCCCTTGTCTGCAAGAATGCATGTACGCATCATTCTAAAATATAGTTGCATGATTTATATGAACATATGCAAAACATTGTTGGACGTCTTTTAACAACCGACAATGCAACATTTCCCAAATAAAAGTAGAGACCTTGCTTGTTAGATAACGAGAGAAACTTTGTCTTTTCACTTGTCTGTCACATGACAAGTCTGAAAGAAAAACGACATGACTCTCTAAAGAAACAACAACAAGGTGTTCTGAATATGTTCTGGTTTTCTCTTTTCTTCGTCAGCAGAAAAGCAAAAAAATACTTTAGAAAGTCAAATGAGTTGGTTGACTTGACGCTTGTTGAGTAACAGATGATGAAAAGATCACATCGCCGCCGCCACCGCTCATTTTAGTCAACAACGGCAGCAGCAAAAACTTTACCGTAATGAAAAGTATGCCGTGTTTTGTGTTATGTTGTTATGATGACGATAATGATGATGATGATGGGCATGTAGAATGGAAAGAGGAAAGTGGTGTGTGTGGCATAGAACAGTTTTCTCTGGTTGACTTTTGCTTTTTGTTCATTCTCCTAAGCACCTCGGCCCGTTCATTTTAACGAGCTTTGTAGTAGCTGCATTGCAGTAGAAGAGCCAACAAGGCTGTTGTGTTGGGATAAATATAATGGCAAGGTAGGATATATTTGTGAACAGAACTCTGATGCTATGGTGCAGTCTGTTTACTAGTTGCCGTGTATGTCGTCGTCGTTGATGTGGAAAAGCAAGGTATGTGTGTATACAGCAACCAAAAAGGTAAATAGGTGGAATTGGAATAGGAATAAAAGGAGACATGCCTAACAACTGTTGTAGGTGAAAAAGCCATGAAAGTGCACCGGTGGCGTTTTTCATGATTATGATGAAGATTGAGGCTGCATGATCATTACGGCGCTCAAGTGGTGGCAGCATATAAGGAGCTTGCTGGAAAACTACACACTTTTTGATTACTATGATGATGAGTGGCACAACTTGTTGTGGGACACTTATGGAAAATGGTATGCAGATATGATTTAGAACATTTCCCAAACGTACAAAAGTGAACTTGTGACAGGATGCTTCCAGAAGTTCCAACTTTAACTTGCTAACTTTTCACGCCGTGTCACGAAACCTAAGCAAAACATTTTCTCTTTTTAGCTTAAAACTGCAACGTCATCTGAATGTAAATCATGTAAAACCTTAATGCCGCTTTCCTGAATAATCCTGAATAAGGAGGTCATCCATAAAAATAATCATGTGATAGGATTACGGCGCATAAAAATGATTACCAGCTCATTCGGATTATAAATATGACAAACAAAGTGCAGATGTTGACTTCAATATATTCCTCTGCCCCGGCAGCCCATTTAAACTGTTACATGGGAGGAAAATCTGTTAATTCATTTCCTCCACCCATTAATCTCTTGAACAAGCTGCACTACTGCTTCAACTGCTGCGACTGCTACAAAAGGTAAATAATTAATGGGGAAAATCGTTCCATTAAAACAACGAGAGAAAATAGACGGCAAGCTTTGAAGCTGCAGAAAACAAAGGCAGCTTGTTTGTTCAATGTGAGAGAAGCTGCTGCTGCTGGTGTGATGCAGTGTCAATGCATCCTATTTGCATAAAAACAATACATAAGCTGCTTCAAATTAGACTGAAAGAGGGTGGAAATGGAAAGGACAAAACGCCGAGTGAAAATTATGGCCGGTTTTGTCGTCTGTGTGTGTTCTGTATAAAGTAGAGTTGTAAAGCAATTAATTCAGGAGGCGACACACAAGAAGAAAAGAAGCTTTTGTTTTGCTTGGTCGTTGTCGTCGTCGTCCCGGTTCAAAGTGAAAATTGTGTGACGTGTCTAGTTAAAAGGGCTTTCTCTGTTTGTGCTGTCTCTGCACTCTCGCTCTCTAATTTATTTAACAGCTTATATCAAACGGGGATTGTACTGGTTTATGTCAACGCCGGTGCATTGTTTTTGACATTAATGGGAGAAAATAGAAATATCCGGAACAAACAGCCAGAAAATCAACAGCAGTCGCATGGGCAAGTAGAATCATCAAAGTAGAATGCATGCAGATGGAAACCTCACACAATTGACACATGTTTGGTATATTTCTCTTGAAAATGTTGAAGTCGAACCAATTTTCTGCTTCGATTCACAAAGTAAGCACAATAGTCGGCATACGTACTTCAGGTAAACATTTTGATCAACATTGATACAAAAAGTTAGATCCCCACCCACCCAATTTGTCGGAATGTAATTTATGGACGACCCCATCAACAATTTATTTTCAAGGTGAGCGGATACGGTTCCCGTTTATCCGGATACAGAATTGAAAGCCAGTCTCTCTATGGAACATCAAAGGGACACTTTTATTTGACAGCTGAAATGCTACTTAAATTAATGCGTGGGTGGAGAAAATCCCGGAATTCTATCCACCTGGCTTGTATAGCTTAAATCTATCTGTATCCTGTTGGGCTAGTTCATTAAAGCAATTATTCTGCCATTCAGCCGGAAAGTTTGTTAGTTTTTCCCTCGCATTACACAACCTATGATACAATTTCAAAACGTTATTGGATAAGCCAAGTTGAAAGAGAGAAGCTGGCTAAAAGTCATCCTCCCACGCAGGTCGCCACCACCCACTCGTCATATATTTCTTGTTCATTTGACTCAGGCCATAATTCTCCCAAAAATTTATACGCATAAGTTTGTTGGCTTCCTGTTTCCATTTCTTGTCATGGTGGCCATTTGAAAAAATGAACTTTTTTGTTCAATTCCTCAGATTAGTTAGTTCCGCTATGACCTACTGTCCAAATAACAACCAGAGGGACTCTCAGCAAGACAAGCGGAAAGAGGGCAGGGCAGTGAAGCAAACAAAACAGAATGCAAAACTAACTCTCTACAAATTTCACATTATTTTCCCTTCGTCGTATTTTGGCATTATATATTGTAGACACAGTTTTATTTGGAAGGACCAAAAAATGTTGAGAAAGAAAGGAAGGAGAAAAAATATGCTCAAGGGATGTCATCACTAACATTGCTTGTCATCATCATCATGATCATCATCAGGCTAACTTGAGGAGTAGACTACTGACTTACTTAGTTTTTTGTTTAAACTGACGTTCGAATGCGGATGCTTTGCTCCAGTTTCTCTACTTTCTACTGCACTAGATTATTATTATGGCAGCGGTGGTGGAGGAGGGGCAGGGAGAAGGAGGAAAGACGTCCTAATATCATTAGTGTTGTGTGCCGTATTTTTATATGCTACCAGACTTACACAGTCATCATCATAATAATAACTAATGTTTTTGTTTCAGTAAGGCAATAAGAAAGTGGCGCATAAAATTTGCATCCAAAATGTACTTTTGAAATTGCCTGGAAAAAAAATTCCATCGTCGTTTTAGTCTGTCAGAAAATATGGTGCATTGAAAGTGGCTGGAAGGTCAGACGAACAGACTGTTAAGACGATATGAATAGCAACATTATTTGAAGTAAGATTTTATATATGTTCTTGTGTAAGCAAGCATGAGTAATGTAACCGAACCGCTCCCAAAAGAACACAGAATCTCCGATGATGCCACTGAAAAAGTTCATTTTTTATTCTTGGCAGGGAAAACATAATATTTCATCATAAAAATGGTATCATCATCATCATCATGACGACAACGAGTCCTCCTCCTCGTCTTCCTCTTTCTATCATAGTATTATTTTGGGGGAAGATCACGAGAGTAACATTATTATTTTTATCATGATGACTGGTGATGTGTGTGCTGGGATTATTTTCTTGTGTGTTCGCTGATGGTGATTCCTAAAGATATTATTACAGTTTGAAATTGATGATATGTCGGTAAATGTAATGATGTAACATAGGAAGGTGGTTTGGTCGGAAGGCAGAATATTTCATTAGATCAATATTTTTAAAAAGTTTACAAGATAAGTTGAAACATATTTTGAAATGTTCCGACCATTCGTTAAATTCAATGGAAACATTTTACTTCAATTTCGCATGTAAATGGATACTACTGCGGCCAGAATTTAATGGGCTATCAGAATTCCGCAAAATGGTAATTCACTTATTTTCGGACTAATGACCTTCAACAATTTCGGGAATTTGGAAATGCGTATAATAAACATGATACAACCACGATTCTGATTGAGATGAAATAACCGAGCTTAAATTTAAAATTCAAATGTGAGCAAGTTTGAAACATTCCCATTAAAATTACAATTTATTTGTCAGTGGTGTTCTATAGAAACGTTATGTGTTTGCGGCGATGACGGCTTTCGCGGTTCCCTTAGTAACGCCTCGGCAGAAAGTCAGCACACTTTTCCGACCAACAATAAATACGTTTCCGTAACTCATTGGAAGCGGTTTGCATGATTTCGCAAATTTTTTCATAACCTTGTTCTCAAACGCATTGCCCCAGTGATGATTTCTCCAACTTGAAATCATCTTGGTTTGCCCAGTATGCAGAATTTTTCCGAGCCACAAAAAGCAGCACCAGGGATACACAGACAGGGCAGACGACAATATCAATACCACCCGAGCAACGCGTCTAAGCTGAGTCCAGTACTTAATTAAAACTAAATTTGAAAATACGCTTGTGAGTGTAAACAGAGCGCTACAGAGTAGAAGATAGATACCAAATATGTTTAGAGCGTTGGTGTTGAAAATCTGAAAGCACCTAAAAATGTGACGGATTGTGCCGGGATATCGGAGGAAAGGGAGAGTTAGGTATTTTGTTGGCTTGGATGCCTCTTTCGTCACAAGTAGTTCTTTCAACAAGAATATTACGGTGTAGTAGTAGTAGATGAAAATGAAGCTGCAGCTGAGATAGATGGCGAAGCCGACCGATATGATAACGTAGCCATGAAATACGGTTAATATCAAGGCCCAAAACTTTGAATAATATTTGAGTGGAATTAGGTCGCCCAAAAATATTGCTCCGCGCGGATCGTACCACACCAATACTGGTACTGCCAGGGTCACGACCAAGTTGTTTATTATACCAACTGTTAAGAAGACATCACAAGGTATGTTGACTTTAGACCGATCGGCGTCAAAGTTGGGCATGTAGATATCTGTGTCGAAATTAATATTTCAAAATTACCGAAGGGAACGTGCTTTATAAAATGCAATAAATGATTGACTTACATTGAAGTTGCCGTAAGAACTTAATAATTCCATTAGCAGATGCGCACATATCATCCGGATAACAAATTGATGCTGTGTACAAGGTTAGTGCCAATAGCAATCCGAAGCCGTATGCTAGGGATACATTGAATCTTTCTATATCACCTTCTCGATACAATTTACAAAGAAGGACTAATGCACCAACAGCCCATATTGTTGCCAATGTGACATTAAGTGTGCGGCGATAGTTTGGGCTCTGATGTGTCACGGAAAACTTGTAATTAGAGGAATCGTATGATAGTTTGGAAGCACCTAGGAATTTTCCCAAATATGCTACGAATGAAAATAGGCGGTATAGTCGTTTGCTAAACATTGTAAAATGTGGACACGGAACAAAAAAAAATCTGCTGCAATCACGATTCATCAAAGGGCACTAGTCAGCTCATTCTGGCAAAGGATATTGTT
This sequence comes from Sinella curviseta, assembly GCA_004115045.4. Lineage (NCBI taxonomy): Eukaryota > Metazoa > Arthropoda > Collembola > Entomobryomorpha > Entomobryidae > Sinella > Sinella curviseta. The sequence continues at coordinate 40,076,097 of CM023202.3, read as the reverse complement.
ACGTGAGTAATTCAATATCTGCGTACTATCAATTTTCAATTTCAATCAATCTTCAATAACAAGTTATTTGTTATCGAAAGTTTAATTGAAATCATGGCTGATTAAAGAAAACAAGGCAACAACTTTAAAAGGTAATTTAATTCGCGTATTTAAAATCCGCTCGTAAATTTCAATTTTGATTCAAACAGTTCACAATCAATAAAACTAATTTAAAGTTTTAATCAAAGTAAATTCCCAATTGTGCGAATATTTAATTTTCATTTCCGTTTGACATAATTTAATAAAAAAATTAGTTACATTTTACTTGATGAGATCAACTAACACGTTTGGTTGTCAGCAGTGCACGCATGGTCCCTTTAACAATTCCTCTGAAGAATACCAACATATTCACTCTTCTAATCACGTATTCCTTTCCATAATAAAACATTATCGGTTTACAGGATGTTGCAAATTTTCGCATGAGCTTATTCTCATATCCGCTCCTCCACACGCCCTTCTTCCAAGAACTAATAACTGTGTTACCTCTCGTATACAATATCCTGCCAATTTCCAAATACAATGGCCACGCCCACATGACCAAACCTCCCATTAGTGAAATGATGGCCTTGGATACCATTCCAAGTTGACTACCATAACGAATTAGGACAAAATTACAAAATATTGCGATAGTCATGTGCAGCGCGTTTATGATGACGAAATAGTATCCAAGGAAGCACATTATGTTTTGATTTAGCACTTGAAACGATCTGTAGATTAGTCGTACATTTTTAGGATTTCTGGTATCGTCGGAACTTATGTATCGATGCGGATCTCTTCCGATACGAAGCTCTCCAGTAACAAAGATAGTAAGATAGTACGAATACGCAAAGATGGAGACAGCTCCGATGCAGACTGAAGTGCACATCGGCATGGTTATGTATCCATGAAACATAATCGTGACTAAACGCCAGGTCAAATTGAAGTCGCTCGTTGAAACCAGGCTTCCGATAAACATTGATGCTTGTGGATCGTAGGCGCAGAGCAGAACCATCAAAATGTACAGGTTGACTAGGCCCATTGTTCCAAAGTATACAATGACATCATGGATTATGCACAGTTTGCTATTTTTGGCGTCTAGCTTCGGCATGAATTTTCCTACAAAATGTTTGATCATTAGTTTAAGTTGTTACTTTGAATTATAAAATAATTCATTTTTTCACTTACTGTGGATAAACTTAAAATATGTAAGTATCCCATTATGCATTCGGCAAAGATCTTCGAAATGAAACAATGGAATGCTACAGAATACTACCATAAGTAAATCAGCGAAAATGAAAACCAAGGTAAGATTTGCCCCTTCCGCATCGTTCTGAAAGTGGAGCTTGACGGCATTTGAGAGTACAAATACGCAGCAAAAGCAGACCAGTGTAAAATTGATCCTCACACGACTCAACTTGGATGACTCGTTGCAAAACCTTTGCTCAATGGGACAATAGGATAGGATTGTCGTTCCCGTGATGTTCCCTACGGAGACTATGAACCGGATCAATTTTAGATAGCGCTTACTGAACATACTTGAAACACTGGTTATATCACTTAAATCGGGAAACAAACAAATCCGTACTGACTACAAAGTTCGACAACAAAACAAAGTCGTCACTGTACCGTGATCGGGGAAACATATTTATTTTTAGTTTCAATTTTCTTTCGGGCAATTTTCCTTAATGCACATTTACATGTAACTGTTAAAATATTTTCATTTCCCAAATGCGGTAAACTATTTGTTGCTTACGTAATTACTTCCTTATGAAATGTAAATAGTAATTTGTTGTAACATGATATTATAAATTGCTTGATATTTCTTAAATTAGCATGTCAACCTAGTTTCCATGTACATGTAATTCCAAAGTGCTTGTAGGTAAAATCACGGTTATACTATTAACTAAAACTCCGTTTACTATATCGGTATGTAGCGAAATGTGGATTATAATTTTGTAAAAAAATATTTCAGGGACCACCATAATTTGTTCAGGAATTGTTCCAAAATTTCGTGTACTACATGTGACCACCAAATGGGTACTTATATGATACTAAGGTTTTCGCTTTGGCAATAGTATTACCTTAAGTGGTTTGCTAGGTATTGATTTTCAGATGCGTAAAATGTGCACATTAGACCAGAGCGGTGGGTAGGTCATGTTCTAAATGGCAAGTTTCAATTACAAGTCTAGCTCATTTATCGCAGGTAAGCGATAAAAAATATACCAATACTGAAACAATTATTTTCATTCGGTATTTGAATCGAAGTAGATAATAATTTTCTGGTACATAAATTGATTTATCAAAAAGTTCATTCAATTTTGAAATTGATTGCAATTCAGAAACGATTTTCTGATATCTATTTAAACTTTTTGGTTGCCAACAGTGCACGCATGGTTCCCTTCACAACGCCCCGAAAGAACAACAGCATGTTAACCCTTCTAATTACATATTCCTTTCCATAGCAAATGAATATTGGCCTACATGACAGTCTAACCCGCTTCATTGCCTTGTTGTCCCAACGACTTCCCCATTTATCTCCCTTCCAAGAGTTCAGTACTTTGTTTCCCTTAGTGAACAGAATCCTTCCAATCTCAAGATACAGCGGCCACGCCCACATGACCATGAATCCAATTAACCCAATTGCCGCCTTCGATACCAAGGTCAAGAGATGCCCATATCGAATCAGAACAAAGATACAAAATATGCTTGTCATCATGTGCACTGCGTTGACAATGACGAAATAGATTCCCAAATATGCCATCACATTTGCATTCAGTACTTGAAATGCTCTGTATATTAGCCGAATATTTTCCGCCTTTCGAACTTCTTTTGTGGTTATGTAGTGACTTGGTCGTCTGCCCAGTCGAAGCTCGCCAGTTAGGAAGACGGTAAGGTAATAGGAATATACGAAAATCGATACTGCTCCGCAGCAAGCAACGGTGCACATGGGCAAGGTCAGGTATCCGTGAAACAAGAAAATTACAAGGTGCCAAATCCAATTGAAATGGGGTTTTGGTACCTGGCTTCCCAGAAACATTGGGCCCTGTGGGTCGTACGCGCAGAGAATAACCGCCAGAAAGTACATGTCAATGAGTCCAAGTGTTCCGATGAGTAAGATGCCGTCGTTTATTAGATTTATCTTGCTCGTCTCAGGATTGTAGTCAGGCATATATTTATCTGTACAATGAAAATATCTTAAAATATTGGATTCTGGAATTCGAATGAAATTTTGAAATCATCTTACTATGTAACTGCCGGAAATATGTGGTGATCCCATTGTGCATGCGACACAAGTCATGATAATGCAACAGCTGAAGAGAGTAAAAGAGAACCATAAGGCAACCAGCACAGTAGAAGGCCAATGTGACGTTTGCTTCCTCTACATTGTTTTGTTGGAAGAATCTTAACGCTGCTGAGAGGGCGGATAAATTCCAGAAACAAAGCAGAGCAAAATTTACCCTAACGTGGAGCAATCTGGACAGGTCACTAGAAAATCGGAGAGTGGATGGATCGAATTTCAGAACAAATGCACCCGAGATGTTGCCTAGAATGGTTAGATATTTCATTAGTATGAAGTATCGCTTGCTAAACATTGTACTGGACGTACTTTGTACTTTGCAGGAAATATGTAAATATATATATGGCCAGAAATGGAATGAAGAACAATGTTGCGCATCATCAAAGTTTTCTGCTTCAGCCGTCTATTTATAGTTTACGTAACATCGGTATGGCTTCCGTTATCCCACAGTGTTTAAATAATCGTCATGGCAATGCCGTAGACCAGATTCAATTTTCTTTGAAAATTAAGTTATTTTTTGAATTTTTCCTCTGTACATGCAAAACCGTACATTCTAAGCCACGGATGATAAATTACATATGCATATCGTATTGGTATACAAATTTGCTGTTGCACAGTATGGTCGAAATCATGTTTCAATTAAATTCTCAAATTAAAATCGTAATTGCATATTACTTCAACACATCGCAATACAAATCAATAGTCCTAAGTCATTCTGAAGGACAGCAGTACTTCCTTGTCCAACATATGTAAGCTTAGCTATGTACTTTTTTGATCATTGCTCTTGAATTAAATGCATTATGAGTTGTCCTGTAGCGATTATTACTTTTATTTACATAAGATGCATAGAAATTATTCCGAGTGAACATCGATTACTATACAATGCATGTATTCAATTTTTAAACGTTACAATGTTGAGGATTTCTTGAGCAAAGTATCCAATTTTACCGTTTAGTAGTGAGAAGTGCTCGCATGGTTCCCTTGACAACGCCTCGATAAAACACTAGCGTATTCACTCTTCGAATCACATACTCCTTGCCATAATAAACCAACAGCGGTTTACAAGAACGTGTAAATCTTTTCATGCATCTATTCTCGAACCTACTTCCCCACTTGTCCCCCTTCCACGAATTAATCACCTTATTACCCTTTGTAAACAGGATCCTACCCATCTCCAGAAACGTTGGCCACATTGTCAAAACCATTACCGAAACAATGGCAACCGTCGCCTTAGAAATTATTGCCAACGTCTTACTGTACTTCGCCAGAATGAAATTACAGTAGATCCCAATCGCCATGAACAAGGCGTTACATGCTACAAAAAAGACACCCATAAATTCCATCATGTGGGCATTGAGCACCTGGAATGATCTGAAGATCAGACGAATATTTTCTGGAGACCGTACTTCGTTAATGGCGCGATAGTGGTTCGCACGGCGACCAACACGAAGCTCGTTGGTCAGAAATATCATCAGGTAAAATGAATATGTGAACATTAGCCCACAAACTGTTGATGTCATCACAGAAATCGAAATGAGGATGTGGAGATGCACAATTACAAGGGCAAGATGCCAGGCCAAGTTGAAATGCTGAGCAGGAATATGGTGACCGAAGAATAATGGATGGCGGGGATCATAGATGCACAAGCAGACAGACAAAACGAATACTTCCAGAACACCGATCAAAATGAAGATTAGGAATGCATCGTGGGCCATGTTTAGTTTGCTTTTCTCCGTATCGAAATCCGGCATGAATTGTTCTGAAATGTCAATTTGGTTATATATCAGGATGCGTTAGGTATGTAATTTTAATTCAATTTTGAATTGCCAAAACTTACTTTGAAGATACTGCACGTATCGAATCATTGCGTTGTACATGCGACAGAAATCTTCATGATGAATTACAGGAACTAGGTAGAATATGATGACCATACAACCCATCAGTAAGTTTGAAGTAATCACATTTTGATTTTCAATGTCCCCTTTCAAGCGGAATCTCAGCGCCGCAATTGCAATTGAAAGCTCCCATAAAACTTCTAGTGTGAAATTTATTTTAACCCGGGGTAACAAGGACACGTCGTCCGAGAAATGCTTACGGATCAAGTCGAATTGCAGGGATATGGCGCCTGTGTATCGGGCACCAGTGGAAAGCAAATTAATTATCCGAAAGTATCTTTTGCTGAGCATGTTGCAGGTTGAATTATACTATTGAGATATTCAAGACAAATAATTCAGGTGAAACCGATGCCGGAAATGAAAGTACTGAAATGACCAACAGCAGCTGGAAGGTTTTACGTGGGTTAACCGATTCTAATTTTACTTTGAACATCCCTACTCTGCTGCTGAAAGAATTATGAGACGATTGTCTAAAAATATATTTGCGTTTCCCGTACGGCGACTCTTTTGAAAATGCCAGCTTAACTGGCCATACATTAAAATGATGTATAATAATTTTCTTTAGTAATTTCTAGCATTCAATTTTTCTTACATGCCAATTCGCTTTTTCCGAAATACATTATTAGGCATATCGATATATTTTATATTATATGAATACTGTTATATAGGTGAATGTATTATAAAAATTCATAATTCCATTAGGAATCTTACAGCAAATATATTTCGTTCCTGAATAGTCGCCAATCAGACTGACCAAGGAATGTAGCTTAGAGCAAAACTAATTACAACGTCAACAGAAAAAAAAACAATTTCATGTCAAATTGGTTATTACAACCAAATGTTTGAAAATAAACAAATCTGAAAAGGCTTTATGTGAATTTAAATTGAATCATGCCTGAAGACGGTTCAACCAAAACAAAAAGTTATTACAATTTTCAAGTTTAAAAAATACGTTTTTTAAATCAATATAAATTGTTGCAATGTCAAACCGTATTTGTCCAGAGAAACATTTATAAACTGGAAGAACATTCACGAATTAATACATTTCAGAAGCACCTTCCAGAACATCCATTGCAGAATTTATAACTATCTATGTATCCGTATCTAAGGGACTCCAAAGTAAACATATTTCACTTTAGCTCAAAATCTCGTATTGAAATTTGATGAGATGGTAGTGTATAATTGCGTCTGCTGTCGTATGGCATGTGAAACGACGAATAAGAGTTGATAAAACTTCTCAGCTGGCATCTAAAATCACCCGTGTTGCTTCAATCTACATTTATTAATTAATTGCTATTTTAATATCGACTTTTGGCATAAATCCATTTAGTTTCAAATCCCGCTCAAAATATTTATTGCAAAAGTTGATCATAATTTATGCACTAGTTCAAACGGGCAGTATTATATTTTATTTTTATATTAAGGAAACACAGAAAATCATAGCAGACGGGACGACAAAGACATTGTGCTACCGGTTGATCGTAGCATTTAAACATATTGGTTGGACGATCGTAGAGTATCATTAACTCAAAACCATTAAATCCGAATAGTGCTCGCCGAGTTAAAATTATTATATTGCTTCACGAATATAACTTGTAAAACTAATGGTAAGATATTGTAAAATAAATATATGAAAATTTCTGTATTTTTTGATAATATTGAAAGTATACCAACCCAAAAGCTTGCTTTCACCGATTTATGGCAAATACTGTGTAGTTATTTAAGCTCTGCCATATTCATTGCCTACCTACCTATATTATTTCTGTAACGCATTTCCTACCATGCTCTGGAATAAATCTTATTTTAGTCACATAATTTAGTACACGTTTTCTTAAAGCTTGCACAAACGAAAGCCTCTTGAATTTGGTACTACACGTTGCAACTTTCTTGTACTCTCTTGAGGGAACATAAAGTATAAGCAACAATTATTCCCATCTGATCACAAATTTTCCCATAGAAACACAATTGTAATCAACAAGCATTTTGAATACAACTTTGATTTGCTGTCCGAAATGCTCACCGAAACCATGAAACGTACCCTAGGGTACAGCATACATTGGACATCCAAACTTACCCAAGTTGCCGTATTTGACTGGGATCCAAAGTCACTTCATTCCCTTTCTCGTTTTAGTTGCTTGGACGGTGTCCACATGTACCGCGCTCATACAATACATTCTCGCCCTTTATTTCAGCTACATCATTCTTGGCGCCACCACCTTCAGTTTTCTGACACTTAGTCGCATCACCCGATTCAAATCTCCGGAGAACCCTGAGGTTCGATTTAAGGTGACCACCTCTCAACTTGGAACACTGGACGATGTGACGGTAATTAGGCTTTACCGAACATGCCAATTTATAAGTATCCTTGTCAACGATTTCCTTGCATGCCTACAACTTTCTGTACTGCACTGCATGCTAATGGTCGTTGTCGTGTCCATGTCGTATTTGCTTATAGCGGTACGGCAAATTGCACTTGGCGACATTCCCATTGTTGTGGTTGCCGTTAGCGCACTAGTAATTTCTCTGTTTGTGAAATATGAGGAATCAGTGACTATTGACGAAATTGTGACATCCTCGAAGGGATTTGTTGAGAAAAGTCGAACTCTTATTAGCAGGCGGACATAATTCTGGAAATTTGCAAGGAGTTGTCCAAACTATATTACTGTCGAGACCGCTTACCCGTTTTTTAAAATGAGTAGGGAGACATTTCCACAATTTTGTAGTCAGGCAGTGGACTTTCTCATTACATTGTTATCTATTTAGTCAGTCAACGTATGAGTAATTCATTGGCTCCGTTGACATATGAGAATCATGTTGCGCAAGGGATAGGGTTATTGATTATATATGAATCCTTCAAAAAGGCATTACAGTAGTATTGGATTGGTTCCTCTTACACGCAAAATGTGTTTCGAAATAAGCCTCTATTATTACTTTCTTCGCCTCTAATATTATTAGCATATTACTTTCTTCCAAGCTCAATTACGTAGAAACAGGAATAAAGAACATAACCGTTGAAAAGAATACCCACTAATTCTGAAAACTCAAATGTTGATAATACAAAGTATATATTGCTCGCATGAAGTACGCATCATTATTCTCAGGGAACACTGAAAACGCCTGCGTGCAACAAAATATTATACCACAACCAGGAACACAACAATGGGGAAGGAGCCCTTTATCAACCGTAAAATTGAACGGAGTTGTGACTACCTATGTACCTCATTGTTGGGATTCCTTATTATCTTAATTATATCAAAGAAACACATAAAATGAAAAAAATATACAACACAATTTCAATACGTTATGTTATTTTTACCAGTGGGATTTGAAACTGCAAACCTGGCATTCGCTGCGCGAGAGAAATGGCTAATAATATCATATGGTTGTGTCTCGTATGTTTTGTTGGTTGCTGAAGCAATGCATAAGGCGATGCCACTCAACTCCTTCAACACAGCGTAACTGACGACGATGAACACATTATCTTGTGTAAAAAATTCCAGAACTTTTATTCGATTTTAAAGGGGCCGTACATATGTACTATTCATATACACGATATAATCTGTAAGTTAAGAATATACAACTTATTTGCGGGCAATTTAAAGTAACCATGACCAATTGAGAATTAAATTGAAAATATAATTAATGAATATATTAAGCTGCGGTTATCCTACAATTTAAGAAAATAGGCAATTATACCGTAGCATTGGTTGCAAGCAAATAAGCTTATGCGTGTTATCACAATTTGACCTTTAGATAATTCATTGAACGGAAATAACCAATATTTCAGTGACGTGCTTTCGTGGTGAGAAGGGCTCTCATGGTTCCCTTGACAACGCCCCTGTAAAATATTAGCGTGTTTACCCTTCCAACAACAAATGCATTACCATACCGAACCAACAGAGGCTTGCAAGAGAGTCTAAACCGTTCCATGTGCATATTCTCCCAACTGATCCCCCACTTATCCCCTTTCCAGGAATTAATAACCTTATTTCCCTTCGTACACAATATTCTACCAATCTCAAGAAAGATTGGCCATAGTGTCAACACCATGCAAGCGGCTGTGGCAAACCTTCCAAACGAAACAAACCCAATTTTGCCGCCGTAGCGAATCACGATAAATGTACAGTAAATCCCAATTGCCATAAAGATTGTGTTCAGTAGTGCAAAGTATATGCCGAGAAGATCCATAACGTGTGCGTTAAGAACTTGGAGCGATCTGAAGATCAAGCGAATGTTTGCACCAGATCTAACATCTCGTACAGCTCTGTATCGACTATTGCGCTTGCCTACACGAAGCTCGCTTGTAAGAAATAGCGTCAGATAGAAAACGTATGTAAAAATAAACGAAGAGACAGTGCACAAAGCAATGCACACCGGGGTCATGACGTAAGCTTGCCAAAGAACTATAAGAATATGCCAGACCAAGTTGAAATACTGCTCCGGTATATGGTAGCCAACGAATACGGGATTGCGCGGATCATAAATGCACAAGATTGTCGCCGTAACGTGTATCCCAAAGACTCCCATCGCTGAAAACGTCAAAACGCTATCATGAAGAATGTTGACGCTACTCCGTTCAGTGTCGAAGCGTGGAAGATATTCTCCTAAATATTCAAATTTATATCTTGTTTCAACCGTTTAATTGCAAATTAACTACGTTTGCAAAACTTACGCTTCAGATGCTGAATGTACAAGACAGTTTCGTTGTAGATGCAGCAAAAGTTTTCGTGGTGGAGTAGCGGGACTGTATAGAATAACAGTAGCATGGAGGTCACAATCATATTTGCAACATTTATATTTAAATTTTCCATGTCCCGTACAGAGCGCAATTTTGCAACCGCATATGCAATTGAAAGCCACCATACAGCCAGCTGAGAAAAATGTATCCGGACACGAGGCAGCCAGGATAAGTTATTGGAAAATCGTGCCTGGACGGGGTCAAATTGAAGGGAAGTGGCTCGGGTGTGTCGTGCGCAAATCGATAGAAAGTTGATCAACTTGAAACCTCGCTTACTTATCATGACCGGAAGTGTCACCGCGAGAGAGGATTGAAGTCTAAAAGAACGAGTGATACCTTTTCCCTCGTGGAATTAATTAACTAACTGGAATTACACCCCAAACAGAATCACTCAGCGTTGTTATAAAAATGTCCCTCCTACCTGCATACCGCACAAAGGTTAAATCCGGAATAAAATTGCAGAATGTCTTTCAGAGATTTTATGTTCTCATTTAAAATTTTGACAGAATTGACTCACTTCATATCAGACAATATAATTGGAAAAGTATAAGTATACTAAGATTATAGAATTCCATTTGGAAGCATGCAAAATTGCTGATGAAGCAGATTTACAGTTAATTTGCTTGACATTCCATTAAAAATAGGGCTCCTAATGTTTTAAATACATTTAGAATTTCAAGCGAACAAAACAATTGCGATGCCGTTTGAGATTAGGAAGCATATAGTTAGAGTGAAAATATATGGCTGGGATAATTGAAACATCACATTTAGTTTATAGGACATATAATTCAACCTTCACTTGAAGCATTAATAATGATTATGACATTACTGGAACATTAGCGCCTTTATCAATTGAGGGCTATTCACATGTTGGGAACAACATCAATTGATTTGAAGTAAAAGGCAAACATATCTGCGATTTATATGAGGAAACGATTTAATGTCTCCGCTTTGTAGTGAGAAGGGCACGCATTGTTCCCTTGACAATGCCACGATAAAATATCAGAGTATTCACCCGCCGAATGACATACTCCTTGCCATAGTACACCAGCAACGGCTTACAAGACCGTGCAAATTTGTTCATGTAACGATTTTCAAAGTCATTCCCCCATTTCTGTCCTTTCCAAGAATGTATCACCTTGTTTCCCTTCGTAAACAGTATCCTTCCAATTTCCAGAAACGTTGGCCACAACGTTACAATCATACAGGACATCATGGCCGCCGTTGCTTTAGATAATAATAATAATAATTGTCTTTATTGTCAAATGGAACGCATCAATACATAGAGGCAAATTACTCCATAGACATAATCATAGAACACTATAGTTTTACAAACATATTCGAGAAACATATTTCTCATACTTAGGTAGTCATTAAATATTTTAATTCATATTGGATACAGTTGCTATTACAAAATCAATACACGATGCATACTCTTCAAGTTCAAGTTCATCAGTGCTATTACAGTATTTTTTTCTTTGTAATTCAATTGCATATTTTAACATTGCATTTTTAAACTTATTGAAATTATTAACTGTACATGTTACTTCTTTTGGAAGGTTAATCCACATATTTACAGCATTATATTTTAAGGCGCGTTTTCCCCAGTGTGTATTAACTTTAATCGCAGGGACCAAATAATTATTGTGTCTAGTTGTTTGACTTGTTGTGTACGCAAAGTTAATATAGTCATTAAAATATCCATATTGTATAGTGTACGTGCATTTGTAGGCAAATAAAATTGTCTCATAAATACATAAAAACTCGGCGTATAGGATTTCCAATTCATCACACACCTCATGTGAGATGGAATCGAATTTCTTTCTTCCTAAGACAAACCTACATATTGAGCGTATCATTTTGTTTACTTTGTTTAAAATGCTGCTATTATTATTGCTAAGCCAAACCACTGCACTATACCGTATTTTAGAGTAGAGAATAGCATTTGCTATTATAGCTCTGTTTCTTTTAGATAAGGTGGATTTGATTGAATAGAGCATCCCTAAATTACCGTATACGCTCTTGCACATGTTATTTACATGAGCATTCCATGATAATTTTTCGTCAAATGTAACTCCTAAGATCTTGAGCTCAGTAACTCTGTTTATAACCTGGTTATTTATTTTAACGTTAAGCTGCTTGAGCTTTTTTAATGTTCCAGGCTTAGCTACAACCAACATTTTTGTTTTTTCAATGTTTAGATTGATCCTATTTGTATTTAGCCAAGACATAATGGCCGATAGATCCTCTTCTAGTTTTTTAACGATTTGATCTACCTCAGCTAATGGCCCTGAAATGACTATATTGGAGTCATCGGCAAATATATATATATTCGAGTTTTTCAGTACAAGTGGCAGATCGTTAATAAAGAGGCTAAAATAAAAGGACGAGGTCGCAGAGCCTTGGATAATACCACGGCTGGTTTGTTTTAACTCGGATTTGATAGTGTGCCCACGATTATTCACCTCTACATATTGCCATCTTTCATTTAAAAGAGATTTAATAATCTCAACATCAATCCCGTACCATTTTAGTTTCTCTATTAGAATGTGCCTATCAACGGTATCAAATGCCTTCATAAAGTCAAGGGCAATGATAATGCATATATTGTTATTATCAATATTAAGGCATAAAAAGTCATGCAAGGCAACTAGAGCATGTGAGGTACTATACTTTTTTCTAAACCCAAATTGATATGGAGTTAGAAATGAGTTATCGTCAATGTACCTACTTAGCTGATCTAATATGCACTTGTCCAATATTTTAGTAAACACGCATTGTATTGCTATGGGTCTTGTTTCAGATGGATTTGCAGGATTTTTCACTTTGGGTACAGCTACGATTCTAGACACTTTTAGACTTTCAGGTACATAGCCAAAATTTATAAAACTATTGAACATATTTAATAGTGACTGCTTAAAATGTTTTGACAGCATTGCCATATTCACCATTTTATTGCTGATACCCAAAGGGTCAACACTCTTGCCGTTTTTATTTTTCATTTTTTTCCATGCTTTATCCAAATCTGAAAGGCTCAGATAACACATTTCAAAACGTTTCATATTATGATTAATAGAGCTGTGTTTATCCGGAACGGAGTCGCTCAAACCACTATCTTTGGTTGAAATACGGATATAATGGTCATTTATGTCATTTGCATTCAGCTCAAGTGTGAAATCGTTTCGGTCGTTAATTGGGAAGACCTTTTTAAAACCAGACCATAAATTACTGTTCCTTATGTTCAATTCTAGTTCGGTCTTGGCATCCTCAGCGATGCTTTGCTTAACTAATTTCTTTGACACTTTTAAACGCTTTCTGTGATATGTGCATGGGTATTTTTTATATTTAGTGTAGGCTGTTTTGCATTGCTTCATTGCAGTTCTACTCTTTTTTGTAATGGGCTTGACTCTTTTACCTATGCATATTTTAGTGCGTTTTAGAAAGCAGAGCGAGTGCGTTGCCGTAGCGCAACAATACAAAGTTGCAATATATTCCAATCACCATACAAAAAGCATTGCAAATCACAAAGTAGATGCCCATGAAACCCATTATGTTTGCATTGAGGACCTGAAAGGATCTATAGATTAGCCGTACATTTGATGCGGTTCGAACACTATCCACGGCACGATACTTGCCGAAGCGTCTTCCCACTCGCAGTTCGCCCGTTAGGAATACGGTGAGGTAGAATGGATATGTGAATATTAATATTGCGACGATTGAGATCATCACGGCAGTGGGCATCAGGACATATGCTTGAAAGATGACAGTAACAATGTGGACGACAAGGCTAAAGTGCTGCTCGGATATGTGATGGCCCACGAATATGGGATGACGAGGTTCGAAAATACACAACAATGTGGATAGGCATTGTATTTCGAACACGCCAGTTACAACACATGCCAGAATTGCGTCGTGAATGAGGTTCACTTTGCTTCGCTCTGTGTTGAAATTAGGCATAAATTCTCCTAGAATATGAATTGATTATATTCATGAGATTTTGCGCTTTAATAATATTTAAAGGGTTCTAATGGACATGAGCAAAGCTTACTTTCCAGATACAGGAAGTAACTGACCACGCCATTGTATGCTCGGCAGAAATCATCATAATGAAACAGTGGGATCGTGTACAGTATTATTATCAAACCACCAATCAGCAAATACGATACAGTTACATTTGTAGTTTCAACGTCCCCATTTATGTGGAACTTTGCTGCCGCACAAGCAATGGAAGCCTGCCATATAATTACCAGAAAAACATTGAATTTGACGGCACGTAACCTGGACAAATTGTTGGTAAATTTTGTATGGAGAGGATCGAATTGAAGACTAACTGCACCAATATAACTTGAGCTGTCGCTAATAAATTTGATTAATTTAAAGAAGCGTTTACTTAACATACTGTACTCTGCAAAAATGAATAGCGTCTAACTTGATACACTTGCATGAAACGTCCCGAAATGAACTAAAGGACGTTTTGCTTTGCCTTGTAGAGGTTACATGACATCAATGGTTACACAACTTAAAACAATTGAAGGTTTTGTTAAAAATAGCTAAATTAGGCATTTCCGGACCAGTAATTTTATATAAGTTGTTGTTATGCACTATATAGTGTATGCCGTACCAAGCAATTGCCGTTGTTTTTAACTGCATCCAACATTTTAAAGGTATGCATATATAATGTTTGCATACACGATGCCAGTATTTTTTTTAAACTCGTCCTACAACTGACAAAATTGATTGACAGAATAGCCCATTGCATCATTAATTTTAGTTTTTAAAGTTGCATGTAAAACGTTTCTGATCTCCTTAATAACATCATATTCCATGTGATGGCAACTTTGGTTTTCATGAAAATGAAGATTACGCAAGGCGTTAATGATTCAAAACAGCGATATTCACTCGTCAAAGCATGCAATCTGATTCTTAACATTGTCAATAACAAAAACATTTCACCTAACTGCCCTAGAATCGTTTTTCATCCGCAATCACTCCACAAATAATAAGCGGGTAGTATTTCGGTGATATGAGCTTACCCAACAGAAGCAACATCACGTGTGCTATACATGAACGGCAATAACAATTTCCTGATTTTACATTGACATAGAACACGTAGTTCCACAAGGGTCCATAATGATTTAAATCAGCTGATTTGATGGAAATGTGGATGACATGTTAACATGTTCGCCAGATAATATGAATAAAATTCACACAAATTTGAAGATTTAACATGCATGACATTTAACAGTTTAAGCTATAATCGATAGTTGATCTATACATAGTTTATTGGTGCATCAAATTATATTTGTTTTCAGAAAATAATTGAAATGAAGTTCCGATCCTCGATCATAACGGTCTGCTATTAATAATCGTCAGTACATACATAAGTAAAAACAATGAATTGCCTCTACAAAGAGAATGCAGCAATGTCATGTGCTCACGAGGTGTTACGTTTTAAAATATTTTCAGTAAAGTCACTTTAAAGTGAGAAGTGCCCGCACGGTTCCCTTCACAAGACCCCTGTAAAACACGAGTGTGTTCACTCTTCTCACGGGTCTAGGCCCTTTACCCGGGAACCATATATCCCGGGAGGGTCCTTTTGCCCGGGAGCCATTTTGCCCGGGAGACCTTTTGCCCGGGAGCCGTTTTGCCCGGGATACACTTTCCCCTGGAGACAGTTATCCCGGTAGGCCCTTTCCCCGGAGAACATTTATCCCGGGAGATAGATTAAAGAATGAAAGGGTGTGACATAAGAGATACAGTAATTACACAAATATTCTATTTGTTTTTATTTCACTTGACTATAATATTTAAAATTTGTATACATAATCTAACACATTTAAATTCGTTTTTTCATTTTCTTATAAATCGCATCTTAAAAATTCTATAATAAATATTTTTTTGTCCGAGTATATCACATACTATATCACATATTCACAAATATATTTAGTTTTCTCAGAAATATGAACTGGTGAAATAATGAAACCTACTGCGGTTTAATTGTTAGAATTTTTAGTGGAAAATTAAAATTTAACAGCATTTCATTACATTGGAGCTTAAGTCATTACATTGGGGTTTAAGTCATTACATTAGAGCTGAAGTCGTTACATTGGAGCTTAAGTTATTATATTTAAGCTTAACTAATGTATGCTGACTAACCATGTAAAACTTGGGAAATACCATGTTTACAATGTATGAAGTTAATTACTTCAGTTGTTAATATTCAAACATATTGTGAAAATATTGCGTATTCGGATTGGAAGACCAGTCCTACAATTTAGTCAACACTACATTAAATGCCGTGATATATAATATGCATATGTATATGTATAAAGTATTTGCCAGTATTAGTATTAACTTTATAGCATGTATCAATATGATGTCATATACTACACATGTCTCCCGGGATAAATGTTCTCCGGGGAAAGGGCCTACCGGGATAACTGTCTCCAGGGAAAAGTGTATCCCGGGCAAAAGGGCTCCCGGGCAAAAGGTCTCCCGGGCAAAATGGCTCCCGGGCAAAAGGACCCTCCCGGGATAAATGGTTCCCGGGCAAAGGGCCGGTAACGCTTCTCACAACAAACGTATAACCATAGCAAACCAGCAGAGGTTTACAGGACCGTGTAAACCGTTTCATGTGATTATTCTCTAAGCTACTTCCCCATATATCCCCTTTCCATGAATTGAGCACTTTGTTGCCCCTAGTAAACAATATTCCCCCAGTCTCCAGAAAAATTGGTCAAAGTGTCCAAACCATACCGTCAACTCCGGCAACTCTGGCTTTCGAAACAAAAACCATTGCATCGCCATACCGCAACAAGACAAAATTGCAAAAGATCCCAACTGCCATAATCATAGCGTTGAGCAGTGCAAAATATATGCCCAGAACTTGCATCACATGCGTATTGAGAACCTGGAAGGATATGAAAACAATACGAATATGTCCGCTGGACCGGACTGTACCAATTGCTAGATATTGATTGGCGCGTCTGCCCAAACGCAGCTCACCTGTCGTAAAAACGGTCAGGTAGTAGACATATGTAAACATGAACATGCAGATGGTTGATACACAGATACACCCTGGCGTTAGGACATAAGTGTGAAACATGACAACGAAAATGTGCCAACCAAAGTTGAAATGCTGCACGGGTATATGGTAACCAATGAACAGCGGATCTCGAGGGTCATAAATGCATAGTAGGGTCGACAAAATGTACATTCCAAAGGCTCCAGTCAAAGCACAAGCCAAAATTCCATCGTGAATAATGTTTACCATGCTTCTCTCCGGATCGAAAATGGGCATACACTCTCCTGAAATTACAAATTGACTACATGACGCACATTTCACACCAACCAAAATTTTGATTGTATAAACTTACTCTTCAGTTGGTGAAAGTAAAATAGCAGCTCATTGTAAATACGGCAAAAATCGTCATGGCGAAGTATAGGGATTGAATAAAATAATAGAAACGGGTAGCCTATGAGCTGATTTGAAATATGAACATTTCGAGCTTCAAAATCTCCATTCGAATTCAACTTCCATATTGAATATGTTAGTGAGAGAAACCAGAGAACCACCATGGAAAAATTTAGCCGCACGCGAGGTAGCCACAATAAATTGTCGGCAAATTTGGATTGGGCACGGTCGTATTGAGGGGATACGGCACGAGCGTATTTAGCGCCAGTCGACAGCAATGTAATTAGCATAAAGGCCCGTTTACTGAGCATTCTTTAAGACCCCACAGGTATCAGGCCGAGCTCAGTTGGTTACGTGCTGGTTGAGCGGATCCAATTAATGGAATAGTATGACAGTATATTCTTTTATATATTACGCGTGTGCTAAGTTTAGACGAACCACTCATTTCAGTATGACATTCTATTTTGGTTATGTGCAATTTATATAACGACATTTAAAAAGATTAAAACTTATAATTAAGCCGCATATGGAATTTCCATTACAGTACATATTTATCATCGCTTGTTACGTTTCAAATAAATATATAACTAGCAACCTGTCCCTAAATAGGGACGGTGGTAAAGATTTAGAGAGCGTGAACGTCGATTCTGTTAGTATACATGTAAAGTAAATATACATGTACTTACATATTACATAATAGGGATTTACGTGATAACTTAATTCTAAAGAAGAACATGTCAATAAAATATAAACTCATATGCGGAATTACAACGAAAATTTGCTGTTCATTTTTTTGGTAAACAATTTCACTATGTTAATCAGCGTGCTGGATAGGACCAACTGTCAATTTTTTAACCAATGATGAAATTTAATGAAACAATATTTCCCGCCTTTTTTAATTTTTGGTTCGCCACGATCATTATGTTTGAAAACGGTTTTCACGATGTTAATCAGCGTGCTTAATTGTACCAACAACCTATTTTTTATTTAATTCTGACATAAAACACACTTCTCGATATTTTATCTTATAGAGGGCGCCACAATCAACGATAATTGATAAAAATGGCAGATGCTGATTCTACACATCAAAATCTATCTGCGAACCAATTTTCAGCGTTTCAAAACCAATTAAAAAAAGAGTAACTTTATAAACCGTTACATAGTTTCTTCAATAATTTTACCAACATTGTTCAAAAAGCGTTAACGTTTTCAAATCGGCTAACGCAGTTATAATTGGCAACTTGGCCGTTGTAATTTCTGCACTCATTGGGGCACTAATGAGGAATTATATTTCGAGTTGACGTACAAAAGGAATGCAATTTTCAGTTTTTGACCTTTGACCTCAAAATTGGCAGTGAACGATTTTTAATTTCGAATTGTGATACCCCCATTGCACCTCCCCATCTTCTTAGCTTCAAAACGATACCTTGTACGTCTTCCTACGATTTGAAACTAAAAAGTTTTAGGAATCACAACGAAAAAATCCAATTTGTATTAAGTATATAGATTTGCAATACGGTTGTCGTTTTTTTCTCAATTCCGCCGTTTTGTAGTAAGAAGTGCCCTCATCGTTCCTTTAACAACGCCCCTGTAGAACACAAGCGTATTCACTCGTCTAATTACATACTCCTTGCCATAATAAACCAACAACGGCCTACAAGACATCGCAAACTTTTTCATGCAAGTATTCTCCCAACCGCTTCCCCACCTTCCCCCTCTCCACGAACTTATCACCTTGTTGCCCTTTGTAAACAGTATTCTTCCAATTTCCAAAAATGTGGGCCACAGTGTCAACATCATACAAGAAACCATGACAATGGTAGCCTTTGAAATCAAGCCGAGCGTAGTACCGTACCGAAACAGGACAAAATTGCAATAGATTCCAATCACCATGGACAATGCATTACAAGATACAAAGTAGATCCCCATAAAGCCCATCATATGCGCGTTGAGAACCTGGAAGGATCTGTAGATGAGCCGAATGTTTGGTGCAGATCTGACAGCACTTATGGCGCGATACTGATTAGATCTTCTTCCCACTCTAAGCTCTCCAGTGAGAAATAGTGTGAGGTAGAAGGGATACGTGAATATTAATATTGCAACGTTTGAGGACATGACAGCCACGGGCCACAAAATGTAGCATTGGAACAGTACAACGATGATGTGCCAGGTTAGGCTAAAGTACTGCTCGGGTATGTGATGCCCTACGAAAATGGGATGTCGAGGTTCGAAAATGCACAAAAGTGTGGACAAACAATTCACTTCAATGGTGCCGCCCACAACAGATGCCAGAATTGCGTCGTGAATGAAGTTGACACGGCTTCGCTCGGTGTCAAAATTTGGCATAAACTCTCCTAAAAATATTCAAATTTGTCATCATTATCATCAACAACTGTCGCTAATTGAATTGAAGTATTGTAATTGATTGATATAAACATACTCTCAAGATACATCACGTAGCTGACCATTCCATTGTACGCGCGGCAGAAATCGTCATAATGAACCAGCGGAATCGAATACAACATTATTACCAGAAATCCAATTAGGAAATACGACACTGCAACATTTGTGCTTTCCCCGTCCCGTTTCAAGTGGAACTTGACTGCTGCACATGCCACAGAAGCTTGCCATAAAAGCACAAACGCAAAATTTACTTTGACCCAAGGAAACCATGCCAAATTGTTGGAAAACTTGACACGAGAGGAGTCAAATTGAAGGGTCACTCCACCCGTGTATCGAGCGCCAGTGCTGAGGAATTCAATTAATTTAAAGAAGCGCTTGCTTAGCATTTTGTAATGTGGTGCAGTAAACGTCCTGGAAATAGATATCTCTTGGACGGTTAGAAATGAACTAGGTGGTAAGTTGACTTTCTCCCGAGAGTTAATAGCAGGTCAAACGTTACACAACTGGTTCGAAATTAAATGCTTTGCTAAAACCGGCCTAAAATATTAGTTCAAGGCTGGTGATTTTCTATAATGTATTGTTTTAGACTGACCTGCAAGCCGTAAATAGTAATTGTCTTACTTGAAAACAAGGCATTATATATGTTGGGAATGCACTTGCAATTCCTCCTTGCCAAATTTCAGTTATGCTTCCTATGTTTTAAAAATGCCGTCCTTCAATTGACAAATTTTTGAGGGAAGAAATCCTTAATTTAGTATTTTTAAACATAAAGGTTGTTCATTTTGGGTCAGCTTAATGACAGCATGTTTCTGACGATGTCAACCGAAAATCGTATGACATTAAACATTACGCAAGGCCTCCCATGTTTTTCGTAAACTACTGTATTTGTTGTTTCATTCCTGTCATCTGAACCTGAATATTATCAAGCACAAAAACATTTTCTCCAATTTTCGAACGTCAGCACCATTTTCCCTAAGAAATGATTTTCCAAATAATAAGGGGATAGTATTTCTGTAGTATTTGGGTATTATATATCATGAGGCACGTGTGCCGAACATGACCGATAATATTACTTTCATGATTACATTCCACGTGTAGTTGTAAACGGTTTGGTGATATTCATCGGTTTTGGCCAGGATGTTTAAATATGTTAGTACAGATTACATGCTTCCAGGTGTACCAGGTAACAGGAACACAATGCGTCACATTAACGAATTGGTCAGCAGTGAATCGCGTCGTGAATTTGTATTTCGTCTAGATATTAAATGACTCCGATAATATATGAAACATTCATTTTTTATAAATATATTCACACAGTCATGCATCAATTTAGCGTGTTTATGCACGTTTATATGCGTCATTGCTGCTTCATATTATTCAATATATTTAAATTGCATGCATTTTAATATTATTTATCAATAATTACTTCATTGAAACTTATACTTGAAACGTTTTACAAAATGCTTATCCAAACATTTAGTTGCGATTATTTTGTAGCCAGTAGTGCCCGCATGGTTCCATTCACCACGCCTCTGTAAAACACCAGCGTATTCACTCTGCGAATCACATACTCCTTCCCATAATATATCAGGATCGGTTTACATGAAAGTGTAAATCTTCTCATACATTTATTTTTAAAGCTACTTCCCCATTTATCTCCCTTCCAGGAACTAACAACTTTATTTCCCTTCGTAAACAATATTCTTCCAATCTCAAGAAAGGTTGACCATAATGTCAACATCAAATCCGTTACTATGACAACTGCTGCTTTGGAAACTAGACCGAGAATGTTCCCGTATCGCGTCAGAACAAAGCTGCAATATATCCCAATTGTCATTGTCATTGCGTTGTACAGAACCAAGTAGAGTCCCATCAAAACCATGACGTTAGCGTTGAGGAAGGATCCTGGCCTTCAGATCCTGGAAGGATCTGAAGGTCAGTCGAATATTTTCAGGTGAACGTACTCTGCGTAAGGCTCGGTATTGACTTGACCTTCGGCCTACACAAAGCTCATTTGTTAGGAATACGGTCAGGTAGAAGGAATATGTGAACATTAATATTGTCACTATTGGCACCATCACATCTATCGGTATCAAAGTGTATCCATGAAAAATTGCAATGAGTATATACCAGACCCAATTGAAGTACTGTCCTGGTAAATTGGTAACCTGCGAACACGGGATGACGAGGTTTGAAAATGCGGAGGAGAAAGCACAACAAATTTACTTCGAAAACGCCAACCGCACAACAAGTGGCTATTACGTCGTGAATAAAGTTTAGCTTATTTTTATCTTGGTTGAATCTAGGCATGAATTCACCTAAAACAGAGAAAGCGTTTGTAACTTTCACTATCTTAGTACCTTTTTCTATTGAAATTGGATATGCTTTCAAGCTTACGTTGAAGATGCAGGATGAAACCGACCATGCCATTGCAAATACGACAGAATTCGTCATGATGAAAAAGTGGAATCGAGTAGAATATCAGCACTAAAGTCCCCGTCAATACATTTGCAATAGTGACGTTCTGGTTCTCAGTCAAAGAATCAAAACTTCCACCGTCCACCCCTATTTCAGTGGAAATTTCCACCTGGACAAAAGTGGACTGTCCAGTGGGCAGTATACATATAGTATCAAAACTTCCACTGTCCACCTCTATTTTAGTGGAAATTTCCACTTTTGTCCACCTGGAAGATTTCCACTATCCAGTGGACATTGATTCTCTGTTCTCAGGGTCTTCTTTAAAATGCAACGTTACCGCCGAACATGAAATTAGAATCTCCCACAAAAGTACTAGTGTGAAGTTTAGTGCTACCAAGAATAATCTAGATAAGTCGTTGGAAATTTTTACTTGGAGCGGATCGAATTGAAGGGATACGGCGCCCGTGTAGCTAGCGCAATTAGAAAGGAACGTAATTAGTTTAAAGTATCGTTTGGTAATCATAAATATATGTTTCAAGACAGCCAAAAAATTAAGTTAGCATACCAGCGAATAAGTCTGTCAAGAATACAAAATGCACTTGGAACGATGCTGTACACGCCACCCTTAATAGTTGACGCATTAAATCCGTTATTTGATATATACATTTTCGATTCCAAAGAAGCATGTGAATAGAATATTTTTCCTCTCCGAATTTCACGTATTGTATTATTTTAAAGTCATTAGTGCTTTCTTAGTGACAGTACCATCAGAAATGCGCGTGTGCTTTTAACGACTATGGTTTCTAGTATTGATGGAATTTGAACGACATTGAACATGTTTTTCGACATAAACTTGGCATTTTTTTATTTTAAGAACATAACATTTAAATTATATAATAGCATTTTGGATATTGCCGGTTGCTGACGAATTCAATTTATAATAATGACACATTATACAAAATGTTATTCAATGCTTTTGACATTTGTCGAAAGCCTACCTATTAAAATATACTTAAAATTGGTCGACTGACAAAGATCATTTCCAGTTGAGAAAAAAACTACCTACCGGTATCAAATTACATTTTGCATAACTCATACATGGAATGAGCAGTTTAAAATAGATTATTAGTAACTTGGCGCATTTCAGAAAGTAATAACTTGAAGACAAATGGCTTCAACATGTAACATGATGGAGACGACAGAAAGTAAAATAAATTGAAAAATCCAAGAGAATATAATTACCTTTCTTGGAAGCAAACTCAACGTTAGAATTTTCAAATTCAACGTTAGTCCATCTTATGCATACATTTATAGCCGATTTCAATTAAAATCAATTTCAATCTGCCGTTGTAATACGCTCTCTGTAATAGCTTATTCAAGAAACATTTTGGAGACTCGAATTCATTAACGTACTCGTTTGGTTGTCAACAGGCCCCTTATGGTACCCTTCACAATGCCCCTCAGAAATATCAAAATGTTGACCCTCCTAATGATATACTCTTTCCCGTAATTAATCAATATCGGCCTACAAGACAGTCTAAACTTCTTCATCAGAAAATTCTCTCTCATGCTTCCCCACTTATCCCCATTCCAAGACCCAATCACTCTGATCCCCTTATCAAAAATAATTTTCCCCAAATCTAAAAATATCATCCAAGCACACATACACATGCTCGAAATCAGACAAATGGATCCCTTGGACATTGTATCAAACAGGCTCCCATATCGAATCAGCACAAAATTACAAAAGATGCATGTCATCATGAACAGTGCATTACAAGCCACAAGATACAGCCCGAAAAATGACATTACGTGAGCATTTAAAACCTGAAAGGATCTAAACACTCTTCTCACGTTACCCGACTTTCTAATTTCTGGAATTGTAAGATATTTTCTTTGAGGGCGACCAAGTCTTAATTCCCGAGTCAAAATTACTGCCACGTGGAACGAGTAGGTGAACACGGTGCTGCAGACGAGAAATGTCATGATGCTCATGGGATACAAGAGGTATACGTGAAATGCAATTATCACAATCTTCCAGGCAAGTGAAAAATACTCCAGAGGAATTAGCTCCCCAAGGAATATGGCACCCCGGGGATTGTAGATGCAAGACGCCGTCATGATTACGGCGACTCCGACACATGCGAATAGGTTGATGACGAATATCGTTTCGTAGATCAAGCTGATTATATTTTTATTCGGATTATACGTCGGCATGTATTTTCCTTAAAATTGTAAAAAAATCTACCCTTAAAAATAATTCAAATGCCCTTTAATTTAATTTGAAATCCTATTTTTAAACTTACGGTGAAGATATTGGAAGAAAGTGGTCATCCCGTTATGCATCCTGCACAAGTCGTCATAATAGAAAACGGATACGGTGTCCAACATGAGCATGATCACGCCACCAAACCAATAAGTCAACGTAATATTCATGCGAACCGAGTCCTTTTGAAGATGAAATTTGAGAATGATTGACGCCGAGGCCAAACACCAAAATAGACACAAGATGAAGTTGATTCTGACCAAGGCAAGCGAGCGAGTAACAACTGTGAACTTTCTGGAACTTGGATTTAATTTTAATGGCAATGCGCCGCTGGCACGAGCCACGGTTGTGAGGATTTCCATAAGCTTAAAATAGCGTCGACTCAACATTATGAATTATTTTGGTTGTTTTTGGAAATGGTTTTTAAATAGAAGTTGAAGGATAAAAAGGCTTTTAAGGAATGATAGTGATAACAAAAAAATGTCTGAACTGATGGGATAAGCGAACAAAGGATGTAATGGATGTTATTTTTCAGTTTAAATTTCTAATAATAGGAGTTACGGTGAGATAAATTGCGGAACGTAGTAACGAACAAGAAGAGCGTTTCAACGGGTACGCCCGAAACGAAATTTCACAGACTTTTTTTCATTTTTTCGATCACATTTTTATGACCCCGCAGTATTTATTGTGTAAAAGCATGGTTTACATAAATTTTGGATGTATTTATTAATTAATTTAAGAAATTTTGCTGTCACATGCCTCAGATGTAAAATTCGGTTCCATTCGGTTCGTTTGGATGGAATTATAGAGAGACATTCCTTGTAAGCAATTGAAATGTCGTTACGTTCAAGTAAATTACAGACTGACGTATTTACCTGCCGTCATTTTTCAATTTTTACATAGTTTCACATATAAAGTCGGTATTGTTTTATGAAGCCAATCAGTACTGGTGATATAATTGAACCAATTCCAGCAAAATGTATTTATTGTACGGTCCCAATGTAACTTTTAATAAACTTTAACAAGAAATTTAAAAAGTTAATGATCGCGACAACCAACTTAATGTTAGGTAATGAACTTATACTAGAGAAAGTTGCATTTCATATTGCACCATCGCCTACTGGAATGATTAGTTAATTTTCAGAAACATTTAATTTGAAGTTTGTTACGTTTATTAACATTATACAATTCTTGCCATAACATTGACGTCGTAAAAATACACATAATGTACAAAGGTCAACTTGAAAACTGATAAAGTTTTAGCCAGTCATTACAGTTCAGTTGCAGAATTTCATTCATGCTTGGTGAAATTATTTGTTTTGAACTTGTAAGTGGTATCATTATCATCATAATTAGCGGATTATCTTGTCAAACTTTTTTCCACCAAATTGAGCTGTAGTCATAGCAATTTTATTTCTGAATTATCATGTACTCATTTTGTGGTTAGAAGTGCCCTTGTAGTACCTTTCACAATGCCCCTGAAAAATATCAGAATATTTACCCTCCGAATTATATACTCCTTCCCATAATTAATATAAATCGGCTTACAACTTAATCCAAACTTTCTCATCAGCAAATTTTCAAATCTGCCTCCCCACTTATCTCCCTTCCAACTGCCGATAACCCTCAGACCCCTATCATAAATAATCTTCCCCACCTCCAAAAATATTGGCCATGCGAGCGAAATTATTACCGATATCATGCCTATTGTCGCATTATTCACAAGTCCCAACAAATTTCCATACCGAATCAGTACAAAATTGCAAAAGATGCACGTCGTCATAAAGAGAGCATTTACAATCACAAAATAAATACCTATTGTTATGTATGTGAAATGAATAAAGCCAGTAGGTTTTATACACAATGCTTTTCTACATACAACATCAGTATCTTTATTCTAAAAGATATTATAGGTAAAGTACATGGGTATTTTACATCAGTTGGTACTGAGGAGAGAACGTGCTATTCCCTAGCTGGAATATAATCGAATGAGGCTTGAGCCTCATGGTCAAAGCTAACTAGCTCTCTTGCTGGTGCCATGGTTCTCCCAGGCACACACGTGCGTACAACGAACTCATGATGAACTGTCCTTCAACCTATCTTATCTATTTTACTAATGAAATGACATTAATATATATTTGCTTAATAGCCAAATATTCAAATACATCACACCTATCGATCCCATTACATGAGCATTGAGTACTTGAAATGATCTGTAGACATATCTTATATGTCCAAAACTTCTAATTGCGTTAACAGTCAAATATTTTTCGGGTCTTCTGCCGAGTCTCAGTTCTCTAGTCAGTATAACCGCCACATAGAATGAATAAGTGAGTATTGTTGCGCAAACGGTGAAAGTTGTAATGGTCACGGGAAGCATTTGAAATCCGTGAAATACGCAGATGATAATATACCAAAATGTTGTAAAGTGTTTTTGCGGAATTAGTTCTCCGAGAAATATCGCGCCTCGGGGATCATAAATGCAGAGGATCAGAAGTAGAACGTAGAGACCAAAGCAACCAGCACCAAATATGACCAATAAGCAGTCCAAACAAATGTTTACAACATTTCGCTCGGGATCAAAGTTTGGCATGTAGTGTCCTGTGCAAATTAACCGGCATACAAATTATTGTTCAACTTGAAATTATTTAAGGCCATCACTTTGAATCGTTTTAACAATTACTTACTGTGTAAATGTATGAAAAACTGAGCCATCCCATTCTGTATTCTGCAGAGGTCACCAGAAAAGAACGCAGGACACGTGAAAATCGTCAACATTAAAACGCCGCCAAACCAATAAGCTAATGTGACATTTAACCGCGCAATGTTCTGTTGCAAGTAGAATTTGAACACCATGCTCGCAGATGCCACACACCAAAATATTAAGAATAGTAAATTAACTTTTACATTATTTAGTGCAGTTCTGTCAACCGAGAATACTTTGGTGTGAAAATTAAAGTTGAACGGCAGGGCACCAGTTCTCCGAGCAATATTTATGAGAAAGCTGATTATCTTGAAATAGCGTTGACTGAACATGGTGAATTATTTGGGCATTCTAGACGCCAAATATATTAAATGTGGCCGTGTGGAAGCCAGGTGACCAATCAAATGACGACTGGATGCGCACTGACCGTGAAATAGGTTAACAATGTTAAGTATAGGGACAACCGCATTGACCAGAACAAAAAATTCAATTTTTATTTTCAAATTATTTATTTGTTGTGAAAAGTGACTTGGGTGCTTTTATTACGAAGCCAATATCATAGACAATTATTTCCCAAATTATTTTTATACTGCGGTATCCTCCCATCGTTTATAATTATTTAGTATATTTTTTCAATTTTAACTAGATAGGCATATCGGCAATTTAACGACTTACTTAATTACAACTCGTTTCGTAATTACCGTATTGAATGCCGAATTTAATTATTTTGACAATTTACTTGTTAGGTATTATCTCAACGACGGCATAAAAACATTGTACAAGTTTTTGCGAGCTTTCCCTTGACTTTATCCTTCGTCGTTATCGCTACCCCAATTTCTACAAAATGTCATTTAAATTGACATTTTGGTACAGCAATTACGTATCTCTTATCTTAATCATCAACATTTTTATGGCGCATTCGTATATAACTTACTACACAATCTTTATCACTTCTCACCTGCCAAATATTTATAACGACCCTAACAATTATTATAGTCGTCGTAAAAGTCACGGAATTGTCCCATTTAATTTGTGGTCACCTTGTCACCATTTTTTCTTCCATTCCTCTTGCCAAGTCTACACAACCTCCTTAAATAACTTGCGACGTGACCAACTCTCGATAAGAGGGCAACAAGAAACGCATTGAGCTTTCTTTCTATGGAAAGCTATTAAACATGAATAATAAATTTGTGTGTACAATTTTTAATATCAGCCAACTTTCTGTATACATTTTTATCACTTATGTTGGGCTATCAAACTATTGCAATAATATTCACACCTTGTCCCCTATCCGGTCAATATATTTGATAACGGCGACTCCGATAACCGAAAACATTGCACGTGGACACATTTTCCAAATCTAAATCGTTTTATTTTTATTTCTCTTTCCTATCTGTTTTCCCACGTCATTTGAATGACTGATGGATTCCATCGATATGGCTTGTGTCCGCTGGGAATATGCCCACAATAAAAAGGAACGTGCCAAATATTTCAATTGATTTTTTATTTAACCCACCATCAAAATATTCCCCAAGAATATTTATCAAAACAAACCTCCCGTCACATCAGAACAGATAGGGAAAGCCAGAACCCCTTATTTTCCTGTTGGCTTTCACTCAACCTTTCATCCAATTTGACAAATAACCCTTTTCACTCTTTACAGCAGCGACTAGGGTGACCCCAGCTGCACGGCCAAATAATTCTCTGAACGGCCGCCATCAGCAAGAAAATCCGATTTCAACACAAATAAATCCCTGGCCAGAAAATGTTGGAACGGTGTTGAGATTTAACATTCAACAAATGCAGATTTCTCATTCAGCTCACGAAACAAGTTGGTAGCCGTGTACTAAAAAAACAAGATGCGTTTTTCTGATATGAAGCTGGCGAGTTGTAGTTCTAAGAAAAAAATGTATAACCTGTTCCAAAAATACAAACAAGTAAGCAGTTAAAACATATATATATGTAAATCGACAAAACGCCGCTTAATTTTGGACTAAGAGCTCATAACTTTCTCCTCGTCCTCAATACAACCATAAACAACGTATTTCAAGGTTCTGCCAAGAGAAACTAGTAATTTCTTCTCAAGCAATTTCCCGTTAATCGCTCCCATTTAAAATCTTTTAAACATGTCATTCGTTACTTTATTTCCTCTAAACTAAATATATATGTATCCTTTTACAAACACAAGTCATTAAACATTTTTTTTTCGTTCCCGGGCTCGTAATTTACACCTTTAAGACTTTTTATAGAGAAATTTCCGTATTTATTTCACTTCCTCGAAAAAAAATATCCTTCTCTCTCGCCGGAAGCTTTTCTAAATAAAATGCTACTTGTATGCAGCAGTTTTTTTAATATAATTGCCTCTCATTTATTACCATTTTTCTTCTTTTTCCCTTTCCTTCTCCACTTATATTTCTCTCCCGGCAACAAAATCGTGCACAAGTCATGTCAGTGATCCCGGGCCCGGGATGTATTTTTTCTTCCTCTAAATGAATTGCAAATACGATGACGATGCAGTTTTTTCATAAGCTATGCTAGAAGCTAAAAGCATCAAGCTAATATATTCCATTTCCAAAAAAAATCCCTGTCATTTTTTTCACTTGGAAGAGAGAGAGAAAGTCGTTTGGCATGAGCCATGAAGCGATCAAGAAGGAAGCACACGTTTTTCTGGGCTTGTTTTGCCTTAAGGCTCTATTTACTTTAGTGGATGATGATGATGACTTGGAGGACTCTAGTGGGTGATTAAGTGAAAGCGAACTGCCATCACCACAAGGTGCTTGTAGAATGGAGAGAGTGAAAAAGGGGAAATTAAAATGTGACTTGAAGGATGATGAAAAAAAAAGTGAAAGTTTATTACAATTTTTTTTGCAGAGAGTGGAAGTAAGAGAGAAGAAGAAGAAGGATCATTCCTCATATTTTTCTTTTCTTGAGGCAGTTTTTAGGAAAAAATGAAATAATATGACAAAAGCTGCTGTGTTGCTGTTCCCGTATAGGTTGGATGGATGAAGAAGCAGGAAGCGTTGAGGAAGTCGTTTATCATCAGTTGAGTCATTTGAGAACTCGACTTGTGCGGATTTCTATGCAAACTTGAGTAAATGTGGATATTTGGAAGAAGGAAGCATTTTTATTTACTTTTTTCGTGGAGAGAGATCGTTGACATTGAAAATTATTCAGAAGAAGCTAATTTCATGATGGAATCGTTTCAGGATTTTTTTTCTCGAAGGAAAACTGTGAACGTAAAAATTTTAATGAAGAAATGTATTTACTTTGCTTACTTACGAGGAATGTCTATTAGCCGACGGACTCGTATTTACTTTCCTTGTAAGTTGAAAAAATTAAGCAAACAATTTCATCGGCGTTTTTCTTTGCTTCTTCGTGATCCGGTCCAGTTTATCACCGGAAATCTAAAAACGGATAATTTTCTTCCCCCTTTTATATTCCTTCGTTGCATTTAGAAAGAAAGTTTCCGTTTCGATTTCTGATTTGATAAGAAAAGACCATCTCATATGTCAATTCATTTCATTCAAAAGCTCAACTGCTACATTTTTATAATCCTTCCCCAAGATTTTCCCCATCTTCTCTTATTTCTCTCAAGTGCGTAAATAACCATTTCAATTCTCCCGTCTTATTTTCTCCTTCTCTCTCCCATTTCTCAAAAACCACAAGGGGTCCTCTCACATTTCACATTATGCACGCATTAATCCTGACATTCGACATTTATTTTCCCAGGAGCTAAAGCTCAATGCATGCACGCATCCAAAGAAAGAACAGAGAGAAAACGGCACGAGCCACTCGAGCTATATAAGAACGGCAAAAACCTCTTCCCACTTTTCAACGCACTTTCCAGAGAGATTTCTAGCCATTCGAAAGAGAGAGGGAGAGAGATGGAGAGCTGGAGAAAAATCTTTTTAAAATTTTCTCCCCTTCACTCCATCACTCATTCGCTTACAATTCTCCCTCACTCAACTCACTTCACTTTCCCTCTTACAAGACGTTTCTGAGAAAAAGGGCATCATTATTATTTACCGTCGTCGTCGACGTCGTACAATTCAAATTGTATCGCTTGCTCAATCTATTCATTCCTATGTAACCTGAGAAACGCATAAAGAAAACGTACAATAATCCGAGCTCATCAACGTCAAAAATATATATTTCAAATGTAGGAACATGAAACCATCCATAATTTATAACGGTTTTTTGATGCCATCATCATCGAGAACAACAACAGCAAACTAGAGAAGAAAAAAACATTTGCTTTTTATTTCCATTTCTTCCATGAGAAAAAGAATAATTTCGAGTTTTTAATGGTTTCTTTCTTTTCAGCTCCTTTCAATTCATTTGCTTCATGTTTTAAAAAAAATATCTACAACTACACGATATTTTGGTGTAGGAGTTGAAATGACTATGATTGAGCGGCTGAGTGAATGTACTTGAGCGAAAATGCCACTTGTAAATTAAACAAGCGTTTTTAGAATGTTTTTTTTTGTGTGCGATCGAAAGTTTTATTTTCAGCTTGCCCTTTTTCATTCATTCAGATCGCCAATTCATTGACCAGCCAGCCATGCAAGCCTCTTGTACGGCATTCATCATTATTATTGGAATAAACGGTCGATTTTGACGATGGCAATGTGTATAATTAACACACACGATTATGATGGGTGTACGTGGTAAAAGGTAAGAAAACTAACATAGATTGCTACTTTGGATTTCTGGTTTCATGTTCCAACAATGTTTGCCCCTAAATAGCCCATCAGAATGAAGAAAACACGCGTTTTGTATTTTTGTACTCGTTGTTCTCAAAACTTGTACTGCATGGCGTATTGACACGCACGAGTCCAAAAAAAACACAAAAACTTTTTATTTATTTTCGGAACCAGAGAGATGGATGGATTTATTTTGTGTAAATGGCAAAGTATTATGACAACTTAAAATGAGGTAATGATCCGCACATGCAATCAAACTGCCTTGAAAATTGAATGGAACTGGCATGATTTTCGGAGAAGCATATATTGACATTTGATTTTAAAATAGAGCGTTTATTATGCAATTGGTACAATTTGACAGACTAATGGTAGGGGTTACACAAACACGAGTCGATATATAAACGAATAAGTTTTTGTGTGGTTGGTTGGTGGTCAGAATATATTTGCCAGTCAATTTCCAGAGCAAGAAAATTGACCTTTATATTTTTGGTCGGCAGACAAACGACGACGGCATGTATTAAGATTATATGGTTTTAAACGTTTCAAATTACTGGTTTTACTTGTCTGGTTAGCCGCAACAGCACGCATTCCAAAGTTTTTTTGTGGATATTTTGGCGAGAAAAGTAAATACTTTACTTTTTGTCTAAAGTAAGTTGGAGAAAAGTAAGTGAGGAGAAAGTTTTTCACTCACTCACTCACTCACTCACTCAATCTGCTATATAGACGCCTTAAAAACCTAATGCGGCTTTTTCCGTTTTTTTGGCACGCCACCAGAAAAATACTCTCATTGTTGCAGACATTCTAGCTATTTTCGCGAAATACCGCAAAGCCGGCAAAGTAAAATATTTTGGATAGAAAATAATAACAAGTTTTGTAGAAAATGGCTTGTTTTCTGTTCACAAGAAGCAGAAAATTGTGCCAAATTACCAGAAAAGCCCAAAACTAGCCGCACTTGTTGAATTTTTCATTAAGTCGGTGTCTAATTTAAGCAGTTTTCTTAGCAAAATATTTCAAGATACGTCGTCAGGTTAATGCTCGTCAAAACATCTCCACTTTCTCTGGTAGGATCTATGGATCCTCTTTATTTCCTTTCCCTTTTTCTCTGTTTTAAGGGATCATAAACTTTAACACCGTCTAATATTTAGTGATCATCCCAGGCCATCCCGGGCCATCCGTCCTAATACACCTTCATTCCACCTAAGCGCACTCCGAGTCTATTCCAAGAGGATTTATTACGGTTTAGCCCTGAAAATAACAAACAAGGGGACACAACCACCAAAACCAACACATTCGATCCTGTTGTATTTTTATTCTCACACGACCAACCAGAATCCCGAGCCGCGAAAAAAAATCTATCAATAAAACAAGGTGGGTGATAATAACAGGACATTATGGCGTATAGAGCTCTGTACTGATACCTGAATTAATCTGCGTTAGCTCTCTACCCAGTAGCCCAAAAAAGGAGAGCAAGAGAGGTAGTCAGTCAGTCAGAGCACAGCAGCATAAAAAAATGTTGAGATCTCGTATCGGGACAAAAACAAATCGTTCTTTCTCTAGGTTACTACAGTTACAACCGCTGCTGCTGATGTGGGTACTACGACGGAACGGTTTTACGGCGTTCGTGTCCTTCACTCTCGAGTTTAAGCCGGAGTTACAACGCAGCAGAGGAAAAGAGAGAGAGTCGTATAAGCTACCAAAAAGAGTATAAAAAAGTCGGAGTTCTAGAGAGCAAAAAGCTACTACGGTAGCCACAGAAAGATACAACCAGAAAATACAAAACTTGGATATATGTAAATGTATATAGCGTAGTGTGTGTGGTGGAATTAATATAATATTTTTTCTCGGAAAATCTATTCCACTATTTATAAGTAGATATGCACATATACATATTGTATCTGGAGGGATATGGAATATTTGTAGCTTTTTGGTGTGTGTTTGTGTGTGGCAAAAAATATCGATCTTTTTTCTTGTACTGCCGTTGCCGTGGCTGCTGCTGCTTCTGGTGCACTGCCTGCATTGCACTACTTTTCCGATGGAATGGGAAAAAAGAAAGGAGAGCGCGACCAGAGAGAGAGAGAGAGAAAGTGGAGAATGCCGCTATTGCAGAAAAGTGTGCAAAATACAGCGTGAATGGGTCTCCGTGAGGTAGGTACAATTCAAAATTTCCCGAATATATGCGCCATCCAACACAATTTCAATCCGAATTCAAATCTGGTGAATAATATTGTTTGGAAATTTTGTTGTAGGAATATTTGAATGGCGTCGAATTTCAGAAGACTTTGGTTGGCATTACGGCACCAAACCAAAAATGTGATACAATTAGGTTAACCGTGACTCGCAAACGTGGAAAAAAGTCCCGTTCTGCTACTCCAACTCCGCTTACTATACGCCATACTACAACCGACAACCACGTTGTTTTTTCCGTCGCCGTGTGCAACTTCCCTGAAGCTGAAAATACTCAACCCAACCAAACCACAAGCTATATGGTTTTTGTGCGCTTATTATGTAAAAGTTAAGGTTTTCTGGGCAGGTTTTTCCCTTCCTCTTCTTGTGAGCTAGTAGACTAAAAAGGGGCAAGGTAGACTTTTTTAAAAACCTCTACTTCTTTCAGGAGAAAGACAAAACAAAAGTTTCGCAGAGGAAGAGGTAAAAGGTGGAGGAATTTATTATAAATAACATGGTTGGCTCTTTATTTTGGCTATTAGGTTTGTAGAGTTTTTGGTTTGGTTATGGGCTGCAAGCTTGCTGGTGGCATTAGTGGAATTAGCCCAGAGGAAATGTAACATGAAGAGCGATTCTAATTTGGAGCTCCAGAGAAAGTCGAGAGAAAAGCCCTTCAATTATTATTGAATGCTGCGTTGCGTTGTTTGCTGTTGCGGAGGTAAACCACCGCAAGCATTTTATTTCGTCCATTCTGAATATATTTCTCGAGAAACAAATATTTTTGCTACGCTGACTTGGCATCATAACGTGAGCATATATATATTCCTATCGGCACAAATCATTATTCCCAAAAAAAGTTGTAACCAGGTCACGTGATAGAACACGCTGGAAAATTTGTAAGCGGAAACGAGCAAGCAGAGCAAGTCACGTGCTAAATCCGGCCAAAAATCTCAGAAGAAAAAGCAAACATCAACTTTTTTGTTCAAAACCACAGCTATAAGGAAAGCATAAAGTCTACAAGCGCGTGCGAATATTTTTCAACCTGGAATTGGATTTTGGCTGACATGCCGTTCTGGTTTTGTTGACAGGAGGAGTAAGGAAAACAGACAGTTTGTGTCGCAATTAAAACCGAAAGAGAGAGAGAAAACAAACCATGTTTTCCTTCTGTCTTCTCGTTAGACCCGTTATCGCGATGATCCCTTCAAAAAACCAAGCTAACAGACTGGCTGTCATTTACGTGACAGGTAAGAAAAACAACAAATGTGGTGACAACATTGCGCAAAAAGAAAATAACGCTTTGGTTGACATTTGGAGGAAAAGGACGTTACTTATTAAAGGAATCGGATTTCAGGTGAAATTGAAACGCCGACTCAAAAATTCCAAGACAAATTGTACAAACCGGTACAACGAAGTTTTTTTGTGGGATTTCCTGACATTTCAAAGTCAGTTGATTATTTAAGGTGAGTTGCCTCAAAGAGATGTTATCAGTTTTCTATTTCAGAATTTATATTTTCGTGTTATCCGCCAACGCCGGCGTCATCGTCGTCGTCGTCATGGCATGTGTGAATCAAAACCGATACAAAAAATGTTCCACCAGCACGCGTATAAGTACAAAAAATCGTGCAGAGAAATAAAGCCAAAACCTTCACGAACCAAAAATAAAAATAAAAAGCTGGAGTATTGCCTATTGAATAAGAAGAAGAAATGGGATCGATATGAATTGGAATGGATCGACGAGCGCGATAGGAAAAAATATTATGGAAGCGAGTAGACGAGTTTGGCATATTATGACATGGCACGGCATACACGCTACTATGTCTGATTGTGTATATGTATGGCTTTACCTTTTTACTCTCTGGCAAACAATATATATATTTATTTATTATAACGCCGAGTATACTTTTTCGCAAGCCAAATTAGCTGGAAGCACAAATAATAAAATAGGAAAGGAACAAGACAGACAGTCAGCCAGCTAGAGTGAGAGAGAAAAAAAATGTGAAGCAAAACAAATTCCAGCTCATTTTCTCCTTTCTTTTTTTCGTTCACGCGTTTTTTTTCCGCGAAAACAAAAATCGGATTTATCGAAACCTTTGGGTTTGGTGGAGTAGAAAAAAAATCTCTTTTGTCTCAAAGAATAAAAAAGAATACTACGCCACACACATTTTGTGCCACATTTCGTTCGATTAGTTAGTAACGTAGATAACGACAGAGAGAGAGAAAAAAAAAGAAACTTGTTTCCTTTTCGTAATCTGATGAATGTCAGGGAACAGAGATGTTTCGTAAGCAGAGTAGATGGGATGGGAGAAAAATAGAAAGAAAGACAGCAAGAAAGCCTTATTTCTGTGCTTTTTCTCTTTTTCTTTCTTTTCCCAGTTCCTTGATGATTTTTGTCATTTGTCACACAGTTTTGCGGAAAAAGGTGGCAATCAGATGACAGCAGATTATAAATCATCAGACGGGTTCCAGAGAAAGGCGGGATTTTTCTTCAAAACCAAACCAAAGCAAAAATGGAATCATCAAAAGGAAACCTACTCGGGCGACAAAGAGATATCTAACTATCCATAAGAATATATGTATCACTTTTCATTACGGTCGCTTTGACGGTCGTCACCAATTTTCTTGGAAAAATCAATAAATTAGCAGAGAATAGGGATTTGCGAATATAATAAATGAAAATTTCATTAAGGAGGCTAAGAAAAGCAGTGTGGGCGCAATATTGTTAAAAGTTTGACGACTTAATTAATAATTTTCTGGCCACTTTTTCCCCGACCCAATATCTAAAAATTATTAGATTTTGTTTAGTGCCAACGCCGCTAAATTTAAATAAATCAACGGCACCGCTTACTTTTAAAAATGTCAACCCGCCTTCAAGAAAATTGGGCGCATATTTGAAAGCTTTCGTAACGTCCTTGACTCTTTATTTTTTACCAGGCCGTCAGAAAATATCAACTCAATATTTCTTGCGTACTTCCAAAAAAATTGACAATTGACAGGAAAGGTCAAAGTCGCAATATTAAAAATTCGTTTGAAAAAAAATAATAACAAATAGTTCAACCGATTTTCCTTTGCCAATACATATATTTTCTATATATTTTGATGCTGTTTTTCTCTTAAGCCCATCAGCTCAAATTCAAAAGGCGAATCCTCCTCTATTGAATCAGATAAGCCAATTTTACGATGACGATGACGGCGACGACCAAAAGCCACCGCAAAATGGCTTTGACAAGCTCATTCAATAGCTCTGTCTCTCCTCAACTCTTTCACCATATATCTTTTTACGAGCACTAATAATAATAACCGTAATAACCTGTCATTATGTACATTGCGTCAACTTTAGCAAAGTATATTATGTCAGATGTTTCGCATAAAATGGAAGAAAGGTCCATTTGCTTACATAAGCCATTATATTGTATCTCTCTTCCAGCTGCTGATATTTCACGACGACCATATGAATTTTTATACATGCTTTCAAAATGAAACTATGCCAACAATTTTGTTCCCACTTCTTATTGCATTTTTTTTGGCCAAAGGATGAGCCGGAAGCTAATAACATTAGAGCCATCAGCACCAGCATAAACCATAACGGGCCATCGTCATAAGAATATAATAAAAATGCTCACACATGTGCTTACATTATTTTTGGTATGCATACTTTTTCTTTTAAAAAAGCCAATAAGTTGAAAGCAAATATAGTTTTGTTAAAAAAATTCTTTTCACTTCTTACCCAGAATAAATGTGGTCGTCAGCAGGATGGTAATGGTAGCAAGTTGTGCCAAAGAAAATTCCCGAAATGTACTTCTTCCCCGACAACTTTTCATTTTGTTCGTTTTTATTTGAAATTTACTTCCGGTTCCGTCCAAATTTGCTTGACCAACGCAATCGGAAATGATTTCGTTGTTCCGCAGCCCAGAATCCATCTCGAAATCAAATTTGTTGTCGAATTTGTTATAAAATAGATTTCACACAAAATTTCAAATTTCGGCGTCAACACTTTTCAACTTTTTGTCACAATTCGGAACACATTTCGCTGCAAAACTTGTCAACATCGCCGCCTCAAGAATCACTGTACCCAATGGCATTGAACTATACCTACCACACAAAGCGAAACTAAAAAAAACAATCTATTTTTTTTCTGTCACCTTGAAAAAAATACTTTTTTATGCTATAAATTGTAAGCGCATTTATATACATGCAAAAAATAACCGGAAATGACTCCTAGCGTATATTTCACACTTCCTATCTCGACACAAAAATAGTTTTTTTCTTACAACTGCATACACTTTTCTCTCTGCTTCTCCCTTGAATTACTCTAAATCCCTAAAATAATGCGATTTTTATGTGCAGTATTTATAATACCGCTTTCTGATATGTAGCTCGCTGCCGCGTACCCAACTGCTCTCAACCATCACACACAAGTTCACGGGAAAGTCAACTGGCTGAACAAAAAAGAACAAGGAAGCCTTAGCAAAAGCTTGAACCTCAACGAAGCACACACACAAAAAAAAGTTTTTTTTTCTGTCGTGGAGCAGCAAAAAACGAACCAACCAACTTTTTGTACAATTCCATATACAAGCGCAGCCAAAAACAAATTTCCGTTTCAACACCAACCAACCACCAACCAACTCAAGTAACAACGTAACACACAGACTGCGTGTCTGATGATCCGCTCCCGTGAGAAGCTCAAGCAAAACTGAGTGGGGAAACCAGGAAAATACTTCTGTTATGTGTTGAGATCAGATCAAGTCGTCGTGATGATGATGATTATTATTACATCGCACCAGCGTACAGCGATACGGTTCAGAGTAACGTAACATGTTAGCTTACTAGTATCAATATATCCTCCGATAAACTCTCACTCATCAAGGTTCCATGCCACAATAATAAATGCAGTAGTAAAGAAACTGAAAAAAAGACGAAAAACTTCCTTTTTTCTTTCGAGTAAAAGAAAAAACTGAAGGCCGTTCTGTTGGTTCTTAACTATACGTGATTGTATATTTGAGGAAGAGAAAAAAAGTTGTAAAATTTGTTACGTAGTAGTAAAAAAAGTTTTTGGGTGGTTGCTATTTTGTTTTTGTTGCTGCTTCTACTGCTATTCCGGTTCTTGAAGCAAAATATTTTTATGTAGGTATAAATGGTGTAGCGTGAGTGATACTTTTTTGGGAAGGTTAGCAGCCAGAGAGAGAGAAGCAGTAAAGCTTGCACGATGCTGTATACAAGGCTGGATATAGAATATGTGGGATTGGAAAAGTAATAGGTTTTACGGCGACATGAGAGAAGTTGAGGAGCTGTAGTAGTAGCAGCAGCAGAAGCAGTGGTTTGTAGTCGTGGTAGTAGTAATCTTTCCCTGGTTACTACTTTTAGCTTTGATGTTGTTGCATTATTATGTTATGGCAGAGGTGGTGGTAGAGGTAAAAAAAGTTTTTCAGTTGTTCCAGTTGTGGCTATTGCACCGAAAAATGGAATAATAAACTGGTTGTAAAACGATTATGGATATATCGCTGAAGTTGACATGTCAACCTGGTTGACCGGTAAATTTTGGCATTCCTGAAATTGTCCTTTCTTACTTCCGGTTATTCAGTTCATGGTGCCACGCTTAAATTTAATTCCGAAATTTTGGACAGCTTGGACGCCGCAAGGTAACAATTTTTGACAAAATGAGTTTTTGGTTGAAAACTGACGGACGGACAGACATCTGTTCCAGAACTGATGGAAACTATATCCCAATTTTAGTAGCCATAATAAAGCAGCTGAAAGCCCGATAAATATATTAAAATGGATGGGAGTGTAAAACTGTTCAGTTGACTAAACAGTTCCCTTGAAAATACACACAGGTAGTAGCGGCCGCCGCATATACACATTCTTAGTCGTCCTCGACATCGCCATCGTCGTCGTCTTCATATAACTAGTGACCAGCACCAGCCGTTAGCCCAGAAAATGTAACCACGCTGCCCGTATAATATGCAATACGAGCACTTTCCCTTTGAGCCTTTTTCTATTTCTCTCTCTCTGATGGGAACAACGTTTTATGCCCACCTACCTTTCATAGTATCTAATGCAAACACACTTTGCACACGATATTATACCAGCAATAAAAACAGAGGCATACGCTGTAATAT
This sequence comes from Sinella curviseta, assembly GCA_004115045.4. Lineage (NCBI taxonomy): Eukaryota > Metazoa > Arthropoda > Collembola > Entomobryomorpha > Entomobryidae > Sinella > Sinella curviseta. The sequence continues at coordinate 40,035,961 of CM023202.3, read as the reverse complement.
ATACATATTGAAATTCATAATTAATGCTGCTAGTCAGTAGAAATAATATTATGTTATGGTCGTATAGTAGGTAAATGGGAAAATGGGCGTATATTTTCAACTGCTTTCTCTAGTAGCTTTAGTGAAAGCGGTGATGTGTGCTTTATACCGATCCATGATATTACCCTTGCTGCCATTCGATATATACTCTCATGATTATGTAATGTCAATAGCGACAAGGGAGCAGTTTAGACCGTTCGGCAAACGAGAGAAAACTTACCTGGAATTTCTGTTATGACTTTTCTTGAAGAAAAAATATTTTTTTTTGGATATAATAAACGACGACAGTAAAATAAAATTAAAGATTTTTTCCAGTTCAAGTTTGCCATTTTTATGACCATTTCACATATTTTTCTGGAAATGCTATGACGAGGATGACCCGAAAGGAAATATGCTTCGTGAGAAAATATATGTTTGGCCTAATTTGGGAAATAGCAATTCGCACCTGACATGTGGAAACTTTTCCCGTAATATTTTAAATGAATTTTAATGTGCGGCTGAAGGTATATGGAAAACGTGAAAAGATGGACCTTTTTCTGATGAAAGGAAACTTTGGAAAGGAAAGCGTTAAAACCACACCATAGAGACATTATTTGAAAGTTTGGCATAATTTTGAGTGTGGACAGAGCAGAGCAGAGAGAGAGTGGTCAGGAGACGAGTAGGCTGTTTGTGCTGGTGGGATGCTTTCTTTCTCTAGCATGGCATGCATGGCTAAGCTTGGGTTTTGGTATGGAATATTGTTTTTGCGTAGGTAAGCAGTTTAGTAGTGGCGTGTGCATACACGTGTAGGTATATAGTGAGCATGTTTTTATTGAATTGGTCATACATACATTAATTATTCATTAGAGAATATTGTAGACAGCAAAAGCAGTAATAACAATATTATGTCGGGGAAAATTATGGTCAATATTTAGAGAGAGATTCATGGATGGGTATGATATGTTCTTTGATGGCAGTATCGCATTATCAGTAGACCAGAGCAAATAGGTTTGAAAAGTCGGAAAATTCCACATTTTTTATCAAAAAATTTTGGAATGATTATTTGACTGGAGGACAAAGGTTGATGGTTGTTTAAAATTATTTTGAATTTAGAAGAGAAGCATACTAAATTGGAATAAAAATCCAGGTAGAGACCACATTTGCGATATGGACGAATTTGCACACCCGTTTTGATGAGTTAAGTGAATATGTCCACGGAAGAATAATTATGTGGAAACCTAAGAAGTTGATCGAGTTACCGGGATGTGTATAACTAATTGTCCATGTAGCTACAATCATTACGCACGTGTATCGGATTAAATCACATAAATTTACTTAACCTTGAACGGGAAATATGAGTGTCTTAACCTGAGCTAATATCAGCAGATCAAGCAATTAAATAAGTTACAAGAAAATGTTTTACCAAGTTTGCAATATTTCCATTTTACCCAAATGCTAGCAGCAACTGACATTGAAGGACATGTTGAACTGGAAATGTTAATGTGATATTGAATTGAGACTCAATGTAAAATCAGCCCGAATCATGTTTTTCGTTTTTTTATTTTTCACATACAAAAGGCTGTGTAAATAGAGTAACATTAAATATTGACATTTTACAGTTTTATTACAAGTTATATGTTACAACTTAACAACTTCTCTAATCGTATATTATTTATGCAGCTGTAGAATAATTTGTAAGAACATAATTTATTTAGTTTACTGTTTAAAAAAGTATTACAAAAATACAAGATACGACTTGGTACATTTTCATAACGGCAACAAAACCATAGTATTAATAACCAACTTAAATAAATCAAACGCCATTACATTTATCTGCAAACTAAATTGCTATATATTTTTTGCACACAGAAAGCTAGCTATAGCTGCCAACATATGTTACACGTGGTCGTAATATGACTTTCAGTACAATATTTTATTGTATTTGTATAACTAAAGTAATTTTCTTTAACAACTTTTCCACTTAATTTTATCTAAAATCAATTAATTCGCAGATTCATAACAGAAGCCGGTACATATTATACAAGTATACCTGTCAATGCTATTATGCATTAAGAATTATTAGAAATTACAAATTCATTTTTCGTAGTCTATACATTCCTCTGAAATCAATTCTACACATCTTTTTGGTCAATGCTGAAATACATCTTCTTCTGACGCTGCATATTATCGGCGATATTTATAATTTCGTTAATTACATGAATTTTGCAAATAAATTAGTCTTTTTATCAGCGTGTCAAGTGATGTGCACTCATTCCAGCTATTTTAAGTATTAACGAGATCAAATAAAAATACACTTTCTCACTTATTATGTATAATTTAAATAATTACATTCATTAATTGTCACATTATTCATACAAAATACATCCATTTGCGTCACCTCCATTTCATTCAAATTTGAACAAACCAAAATGTACTAAATTTGGAGGCTAATTAAATATTATAGAACGTGCACTAATTATATAAGTAATATTCGTACTGATCGTTGTAAACATGAAATCAAGAGACTATTTTCGTGATGTGGAAACTTTGTGACGATAAAAAGCGAACAAATATTTCACAAGTTTTTTTAAATTTATAATTAGTGACACTGGTAGTAGTAGAGTCGTGTAGCATAAAAACATTTAAACTTCAGAGTCTTTCGGATGATGATGAGGGTGTGTGTGGGTGATGTTGATATTATGAGAACTTCCATTGTTTCCATTACTGGTACCATTTCCGTTGGATTTAGGAACACTGCGAATTCAAAACAAAATCACTTGTTCAGCACATAACTGTGTAAATATTAACTAATTACTAAATAGGTTGACAACATTAAATAACAAAATAAAATAAATGTTAATATAGAAGGATTTACATTTGTTCATAGTCCCTTGACTCATCTGTTGCCGGAGAATCCACAATCATGACGGACTCATCTCCTTTCAATGGCCTTTTCTCACTAATGGTTCGTAAGGTGACATCATGCAAGATAATGGGACCACGACACAGAAAAAAAGAAAAGAAATATGCATGCACAAATTAAGAATGAATTTAAAATAAAATCGTAAACGAAGTTAAATTATATAGATATGATTTTCAGTTTGTACTCACTGAATAGTTGCATCCTTGACAAGACTTTCTCTCGACTTTTTCTTGTTGCACATTCGATTGGTAAGTGTCCAGAGTATGCCGGTTTGATTTATCCAATAACAGCTGATGTCAATTAAGAAGATGACCACAAACACGGCAGCAACAAGTAGGGTGATAAAAATTGGTAGGTTATCCGGTGACGTTGTCTCGCCCTTAATCAGATCGAAAGAGCCTGGTGCTAAAAAGTCAAATCAAATCTAATTATAATTTTGATAACATGTGAAATGTTTGCTCTTTATACATAAATAAAGCAATATTTATAATATTTATATATTTACCCCATTTGAAATAATGTTAACAATATTAAAGATCGTACATGACGAGACAGGTTTTTATAGAGATATATAGAGTCAGAACTGACATGTTTTATAAATAATAAATTGAAAGTTGAAAAATGTAAAGCAAGTAAAAGGCAAGAATGGATAAAGTGCATTTATATTTCTGAAGAAATTTCTCACTGACTTTATTTTCCCCACAATTATACTTATATTTTTGTATGCGACAACCATATTTTTTGGATGAAATCTAACAGGTCTAGAATTTACAAACAAGTTCGTGTTCCTCGCCCAAATATACACAATACACACACATAGCTCACTATATACAATATGTTATGACAATTATATTGATTATTTATTGTAAATATTTTTTTCTGATTTTGATCACTTTAGCGACGAAACTAATACATTTCCATCGTAATAATTTCATGTTTGTGTTTCAGCAAATGGTGAGATTCAATTTTCTGGATTATCATCATTCTTGACATTTTTGTTTTTTTGCATAGATTTGTTGACTGTTTGACTGACTGAATGAATGACATTTTTATATCATACAATTATAAGCTATTTGTTTGAATACTGGTTCATAATTCTAAATACTTGAATAGATCTGCTGCTAAGCTATATAATACATGTTGCGTAGTATAGTATGTAGTTGTAATAATATTTTTGGTATGTACATTGTATTCATTTTTTTGTAATTGTTTGTATCAACGGTACCGAGAATAATACACCATTCGATTTTTGATTTGGTAATCTGATTTTTTTTATTTATGTTTCTACAAACTAGCTTGTTGTATAGAATATACTGGTAGTATTGTCCAAGAAACCTGACTTGACTTCTTTTTTCTTGAGAGAAAGAAGGAAAAAAGCGGCGGAATACTTACATAAGTTTTTTACGACGACGATGATGTACATGGATATTTATTTACAATTTTGTTGAGTTTTTTTGCTCGATGTCGCCATCTAACTAATTGTAGTTATTAATTATCCTAATCTATGCTATTTCTGAAATTTAGTGCAAATTCCTGTCTCATTTAATTTGATAATTTTAATAAATACTTTCAACTAAAAATTTACAAATGCATTGAAATGCCATTTCATGACGAAATCATAGTTTATAAATGGTAAATATTGTTTGCAATAAAATTCCAGTCTCAATGTGATTACATGTGTATGTGCCGTACAAATTCAAACGGATGCCCGACTCTGCGGTTCTAAACAAACTACTAAAAAATTACCAAATTCTGGTGCCGGAGTTCAAGTCTGTAAACAATTTTCTCTTTCTGAGGCAGCAAAGCTTTTCTCCTGTTCGACAAGGTCGACTATATAATTTTTGTTGTGTTAGTCTTGTATGTATTCTTTTGCAGACAATGTTTTCACAAAAGGCTCATAGGATTTATTTACAACTTTCACCAAAAATATAATAATACACGTCGTTGAGAAGGTGCACATAATAGAGGTCAATAAAGTTTTCACAAAGTCTTGCTGGAATGTCTTTAAAATTAGTTAAATAACGAAATATTTCTTAGCGAGAGAACAACGGATCATTACACAACTAATTACTACATTTGAAGATTTAACTTGAGATTTCTGAAATTCCTTCAATCGCCAAACTCGCGTCCCTAATAAAATGTTAATGCAGCTACCAAACCCTGGTAAATTATACTCAAACTCCTTTCAATTTATTTTAAAACGACTGAATTTACTTAACTGTAGTAGTTTACATGGAATCAAATTTTAATCATTTCCAAAAAATGCACGATTTCTTGTGTCTGCGTTTTTTTATTAACTCGCTACGCCGTCACACTCATTGTTTCCACAGATGTTGTCTGCATTGTCTGAGAACACGGTACTGGAATTGTTCTAAATGTCGTCAAGGTTTGAACATTGAAACTACTGCTGGAACTACTAATATTACTAGACTTATCGCTACTACAATTAATAATACTATTATTATCGTCGTCATCATTCGCATTAGTCGTCGCTACCGACACTTTTGTCGTTGATGACGTTGATGCTGAGAATCGACTTGCATTGAACAAGAAGGCGGCAAAGAAAAGCAAAGACTCCAACAATGAAGTTGAGGATGAAATATTAGTTGAACGATTTACAGAAGAGAGGAAAGATGATGATGTTGATGTTGTTGATGATGACGATGTGATTAAGAACCACAAAGAAATGATTAGTGGCAGAACCAGAGACAGGTTAAATGAGAAGAATGAGGCAAGGCTTAGCGTAGAAGCAGAGCCCACAGCATTTTTCTTTCCATCTAGAGACAGAGGTAGTGACGGAAAATCACAAGAAAAAAAGAAAAAAAGACCAGAGTATTTACAAAAACGGTTCACAAAGACAGTAAAAATATAAATTATAAAGTAGATGAAATATATTGAAATCGCCCAAGAATTAAGCGTTACCCGAGTTTGCATATTTACACAAGACGTTATCACAAAACGACATATAAAAAATACCCAAATAGATCAGTCTACGCTCAGGATCCCAATTTCGGCGCCCAGACCTCAAATTAGGGAACTTATGTAAGGCTCCCATTTTTAAGGTCCTGACCCCTCGCGTACCCTGAGCACAGACTGAAGGTAAAAATAAATATATTTTAACAGGTTACCTCCAGGCACAGCAGCAGTCTTGATGATAATCTCTGCTGGTCCACTCGCCCCAATCTTATTCCTCGCCCTCACCTCCACCTTGTAGTAAGTACCCGGCGCCAAATTCCTCAGCACGAACCTCGGCTCCCCAGGCCCCTTCCGTTCCTCCAGCTTCTGCCCCACCGGCTCCCACTGATAGTCCACCTGCGCCCCCTTACTCACACTCAAATTCCTCACAGGCTGATAGCTAATCTCGTACTGCTCAATCCTCTCACCATTATCCGCCGGCACTTTCCAAATCAACTCAAACTTGTCCGGATAAGCCGTTATGGCAACTCCATTCACTTCGTTCTGAATCACAGGGGATTCCGGTGCACTTCTTCGTGGCGTCGTTTCCGGTCTCTCCAGCGCCCAGTTTCCAAGTCCCACCTCGTTCTCCGCGGCAAATCTCACATAATATGTTCGCATCGGCTCGAGACCTTCTATTGTGAAAACTTGCTGGTCCACCTGCCAACTCTTCAGCCGATGCTCTTCCCAACTGACCCTGTCCTCTTTGTACTGCGCCACAAAGTTTCGAACCGGAAGTCCGCCGTCGTCAACAGGACCAACAATTTTGTACGTGATGCTCGTCGCCGTTTTCTCGTGAACTATTGCTTCCAGGATGGGACCCGGTTTTCGGGCCTCGCGGAGCTGGACGCGGTGTTCGGCTGTGCCTAGCTTGTTTGTCGCGACACATTTGTAGAAACCAAATAGATTTCTGTCCACTGGTCGAATCTGGAATGAGATAGACGCCGGGTTAATATTTTGGAGACTGAAAAGAAAAGTTGTTTTTGATGTTTTGGTAAACAAACCTCGAGAGAGCTCTGACTCTGGAATCCAATTTGCTTCACGTTTCCTATACTGGGATCTATCGGCCGCTCTGGCGCGCCCTCAATAAACCAAGAAATTGTTGCGTTGGGAATTGCCTCGGCCAAACAAGTCACATTTGCCGGACGACCATCCCAGGACCAGGCCTCTCGCATCGGACTGTTCACAAATGTTGGGGGAAACTCTACCGTGATGTGTCCCAAGAGCTCGGCTAAGAAAAAAAACAAGAGACGAAATAAAATTTAATAAGAAAAATAATCATGAACTTCAGTTTACTTTCTCTTTCTAATTCCACATATATTCGTAACATTTCAATTACTTTTCGTTCTCGGATTGAAAGCTATGCAGTTATAGAGACCATCATCGGTTCTGAGGATATCAGCAATTTTCAATGAGGCCACCGTATTTCTTCCGTCTTTACGCTGGTCGAAAAATATTCTCTGGTCTTGCTGCTTTCCCTCCCTCGTGAAAGGCTCGCGGTTGCTGTCTTTGTGAAACTGGATATCTGGTGCGGGATCGCCGCTAGCTCGGCAGACTAATACGGCGTTACCGTTTACCTGAGTTCTAAATATACGAACGAAAATATTTAGCGTTCGGGTCAAAATTTGAAAGTTTACGGTATCCCATATGAATTGAGTTTACTGCCTTACGTGATATTTTTAAACTCCTCAATCACCGGCTTCGTCACAACCTTCAGCGTGCTTTTCATCATGACGTATCCCGCCGTATTCCGCGCCGTGCAGGTGTACACCCCCGCGTCCTCCCTTTTAATCCCGTCAATCGTCAGTGTTCCCTTGTACCTGAGAAGAGCATTTCCCAAAAAAAAAGTTTCCCAAAAAATTTAAATAAGAATCCATTTCACTTTATTTACAGCTGCAGCAGAACAGCAGTGCATTCTAAATTATTTTTGTACTCGTCGTCGTAGCCGTCGTGTCATTTCCATTTTATTTATTCCCGCTTCCGGCAAAAAAAGTATATGCTGTGCAGGGAAGGAAGAAGATCAAAGAGAAATTTCGGTTGAGTGAATAAAAATGCACAAGAGATGAAGATGACGAGCGGGTAAGGCGACAATAAAAAAGTTTACACTTTTTCTACCGAATAAGCCTTTCATCCGCACCACCCATTCTTCTTGTGACTTTCTTCCCATTCTTTTCCCGTAAAGAAAATTGTAAAGCAATTTTTCGGGATACGTATGTGTGTATATTGTCGCGAGTACTAGAAAGAGGCAAGTTTAGTTTTTTTTGTTCCGGAAATATATTATAATTCAATCTTGCGTGCTTTACGAGAAGACGTTGCTCAGAAAGAGATAGATGGAAGAAGTAAAATAAATCTCGGAGAAAAAATTGAAATGCATGCATGCAAATGCAATCATGTTGACGACGACGACAACGACAAGGACAACTCACTTTCACTCTGGCATAGCGTGTGAAGTTTGTGGAATATGCGGCGACGACACAAGGACAACAAAAATAAAAACGAAAGATTTTCAGTTTTCTTTGAAGAAAAGAAAAGAAAGGAAAATAATTTGAATAAAGTTTACTGTTTGCTACCGGAAGATATGTATAGCACGTTAACTATACACTGCACATTTCTCAGGATTACCGTAAAATTTGAAATAGTGAGCTGTTCGATATATTTTGAACATATTTCGTGATTGTGTACTATATTTTGGGATAGGTCTAAAGTTTGAGGGTTTACGGTAATTTATTCTACACGTGTAATCCGCTTCAAGAAACGAGAATAGAGTTATTTAAAGTGCATCACACATGCAGTTTATCTGCATATCAGCATTATTTTCTCCAAAAATAACTTTTCTCTTCGTTCCAACAAGCGTAACGAGTATGTAAATTATTATTTTTTATTCCTAAAGAAAATCTAAGCCTCGTGGGAATCTACGCGACGACGGATCCTGAATTTTAAGCATCTCGCCACATTAAAAAATTATGACAGCAAGTTTTTTCTAAGAATCTACACACATTTGAGATTTCAGATTTGAGTTGTGTTGTAACAACTTACTTGTCAACAGTGTGACGTTCCAGAACGCGTAAATCCTGGTGTCGATGGTTAACCCATTCGTACTCCGGCACGGGCTTTCCCACGGCAGCGCAGGAGAACGTGACGCTTTCCGACTCCACACCTTCCAAAACCTCGGGCTGGGATGTGAGCACGGGATGCTCGTGGACCTCGACTTGGATATGGCGCTCTTCTACGGTGCCCATGGAGGTTACGCGAACACGACAGGTGTAGACGCCCTCGTCGGCTTCGGTGACGCCGCGGATTACGACGCCGTCCTTGTCCATGACAAAGTGATCTGTCCAAAATATTCAAATTCATTTAACTTCGAGACACAGAATCTTTGACATGATCTTAAAATTTGCATTTTTTGTAACAATATACGTAACATCTTAAGGGGTCATTCGTAATAAACGTCAGTAAGTAAAAAAGTATTGCTTTTTTCGAAAGAGAAAAGTTTATTTTTGTACCGTCACCGTCTGGGTTCTTGTCAGGTCCACTCGGGTAGAGTTGCGAATGAGTGGATATCATGGCTTTTTAGACGAAGAACAAGAAGGACAACAAGTAGAGTGGAAGTAGAAGTAGTAGAAGAACAGATGTAGACAAGTAGCAAAAGATCACGAACACACCATCCATCAACATCATCATTATTATCAACATCACACACAACAACTAAACGACAACAACAATAACAGCATATACGTATATGAGCAACAACAACAAGGACTGAAATGTCAGGAGGAAATCCTTGAGATGATAAAAGTTTGGAATAGGAGAAGATGGGAAAGAAGGAGAAAGGATTCAGTGATCCGTTTCGGTACAGATTCCTTATTAGGTTTTAAGATGGGACCGTCCACAAAACACGCACCATATTCTTCAAATATCCCAGGTCTATTCCAAAACGAAATTTCAAAATATCATGTTTGATTTTGGACGTATTTTGTGAACGACCCCATTTATCTGGCAATACTGGACAATGGATAAGAAAAGGTCATTGAGAATAGGCGCCAAACTTTTTACAACAGCAACAAGAACGAGTAGACAGGCATATTGTACGAACATCCAGAAAGCGGACAAAACATCATGCAAGTTTGTTAGGGGAAATACTTGAAAGATGAACTGTGTCTTGGCGACAATGGACAACCAACCAAGTCATGCGAGAGATGCTGCTATGCGAATAACAAGAAAGGAGCAAAAGGAAAAGAAGATTGATAACAGAGGAGACAATTTTCTCTTGAGAAGAATGAAAGTTTGGGGAGAAAGTTTGACATTGTTAAGTATACAGAAAACGGCGACGGCGACGTCGTGATGATGACAAAAAAAGGGAAACTGATGATGATGATGCTAATCAGGAAAATGAAAGTTGGAGGTGGGGGCGGTGTTGAACGGGGAAGAAGAATGAAGCACAATTCTAATTTCCGATGAAAAGCGAAATTGATCACGTGCTCAATATATTTGCGTGGGCGTATGTCTACCTATTGGCTATGCACAATGGTTTGATGGCAGTGACCGTTGGTCAAATACGGATAGTCAATAATGGCTGGGAACAACAATGATGATCGGAAATGAAAATGAATATTGATTTTTTGGCTGGCTTTTGACGACGACGACGACGATGGAGGCAAGACACGAAAATGTCATCAATCAATGTGAGCAGACTCATCTCGTTTACTCTTTACTTTAGGTACAGCGGTAGCATCAATAATGATAATTGCTATGCACACAAAAATTTTCAGGGAGAGTCTCAAAGCTGATGATGATCGGTTTTTGTGTCTGGAGAAGAACATTTATACTCTCGCGCGATCTACTCTCCTCATCAATCCTTCTCAACGTCACTTCGACTCTAATCATCAAGGCAATTTGGTACAAGAAGCGGAGCATGTAAAGCCGTTGCCATTGGTAACCTTTAATTTCCTCCTTATTTATTCCGGCGTGCACTAATAAATTTATGGCTACCGTAAAACCTCAAACTATAGCCTAAGCTACCAACTCAAAATATATTAGAAATATCTAAGTAGGTCCGGGATATATTTAGAAGTGCATACGGTATATTTCGATATTGTACATTTTGCTAATCCTCGGATGGATTAAGTGCGCTCATGTAAGATTCAAATAATGTATTCTCCACAAAAACCACAACAACCACCGCATATATTGCATGTGCGGCGTTGTTGCTGCGCTTTTGCTTGCATGTCAGTCTGGTTTTCTGATGCACAGCAATTTCATTTTGTTGGGTGGCTAGGAATCCCATTTAGATTCATTATTTTATTATGCAACCCAAAACACCAAAACAACAACAGCTACACATCCAAGATCAACAACATATGTTGCTACACACAACGAAAATAAAAACGTAACGTAATTTTCTCCTCCAGACAAAACCACAACAAAAAAAGACAAAAAATACAACAGACGTACGTGCTTCAACCACAAAAGCCATACTACACGAACACAGCTTCCAATAAATTTTCCCCAGGAGCATCTTTCCCAAAAAAAAACTTGCTTTCCCCATCCTCCTTATATTTTCTTCTAATTTCACTCCGGCTCAAATGCAATACCGATGCATCATCAATATTCTAGCATGCATTATTATTAGTAGCGTCGAATCTTTCTCATATGCTCGCGTGTTGAAGATGCGGAAGTGGAATGGGAAAATGATTACGAGACTGCTGTTGTGTTTTGTATCCATCCATGTTTCGATATATTTATTATGGATGGAGATGAGGTGGTGATGGGCATCTCGGCCTCATCGGCAAATAATCAAACTTGTTCGAAATATATTGTTCGTTCGTCGTTGTACTGCTGCTTTCCCTTTCGGTTGGAGAGAAAAGCAGCAGCCTTTCATGTCCCCTCGCAATTCCCTGTGTTGAAACTCCTTATTTATTTCGTGATGAAACTACAAAATGCTACACAAGCCTCTAGACAGTAGAATCGAAAGAGTATAGATTCGGTTTTTGTTTGCCGGAGAAACAGGAATATGCATTATAATTGAACTGAGAATATTATCGGCTAAAGTGGTACGGTGGGGGAGTACACAAGGAAGGAAGAATGGGTAGGGCCGTTCTTGTAATCATGTTGATAATTCACATCATCGGACAACAAGCCAATATTAAATAAAAAAGAGGAAGAATAGGAAAAAGAGGGAGATAAAAAGGAAACAAGATGAGAAGGCTATTATCGGAATTGGAACTACACGTGTTGTTTTGGTAGACCGTTAGTTTGTTTAAGGATACAAGGAAACAATTTACATGACAACGTGATGACTGCCTGTATACATATTTGAGCAACAGTGGATAAATATATTGGATTTCTGTTTCAATAAAAGGCCATTACCGTCAAGACAACAGCAGGAAGGAAGGAAATAATAATAACATACAAGAGAGAGATAAAATATTGTTATGACAATTTGTAAGGAAAAAGGTGGACGACAAGATATGCGGGGTTTTTGGGATTTAAGGAGAGGGAATCACGCAAAAATGCAGTAACGATAAAAATGACAACATGAGTTGTGAAGAATCAAGAAATTTGTAGTAGCCAGCCAAAAAATGTCAGTACATTCGCAATGAACATATTTTACATTACAGGTAGCAAGGTAGGGGAACGTTCAGTATTAAAAAGTCATGCGCCACTCAAGTCATTCGTTTTTCAAAAATTATTGAATTCACCAGTTCATTGAATATAAAAGTCAGCCAACAGTAGTAATTAGTCCAACATGTAATTAAGTTATGTAATTAAATTAAGTAGTAAGTAGTAGTCATGTTAAGATTTAGTACACTTTAAATATTCTGTAAAAAATTGTTCCAAAAGGCGATAAGCCATGAGCCAGCAAAGTAGTAGTAAAAAGTCAGTCAGTTAATTTATCTCTGGTGTCAGTTTGGATTTGTTAATTAATTTCAAAATTTATTACCCAATATATATATATTTTTAATCAATATATTTAGCTATGCATGCAAATAAGATTTAGAAAAATTGAATGGACGGAAATATGTGCGTATATCTTACCACTGTTGTTGATCACACGGTGATCCTTTTTCCAATCCACTTGCGGTTCCGGATCCGCCTTCACACGACACCTGACCTTGTAATCCTGACCCTTGACTGCGTACTGGTTTGTGGGAGCGTCTTCAAATGTTATTGGCACTGAAAATGAAATGAGACTCGTGAGTGGTTGGCGGAATTCAGGTGCAGTGGATACGCACAATTTTTGGGAGAAATTTTCAAGACGACCACTGTAAAGATGATTATCAGTTGTATTTCAGAATAAACTTGTAATTATTACCATAAGCGCGGAGAGTAAAGTCGGTAGAGAGTTGTTGGGTATTGGCATACACGGCAGTGCATCGATAGGTGCCCAGATCCTGTTCCTGAATGGATGTGAAGAGAAGCGTGAGGGAGCTGCCGGACGCATCCCGCATGATTTCCACCCTGTAATTATTCATTATAATTCATTGAGAAATCCAGAAAATGGATGTGTTTTGGCTGTTTTAATTACTACATACGCTGCTGTCGTGGTAGATAGATAGCTGGTCTATTCTAGAACTCTAGCACTAACATGTAACAGCAAAAACTCAGAAAACTTAACTATTACTATTTTCTATCTCTCTATCAGAGTCACTAGTTGAACTATGAACAGAAACGGATGCATCAGAGCAGAAAACATTTTTGTACTTAAAAAACCAGCACAGCAATTTATCAATCCGAACAACAAGAGTAGTTTTTAATAGCAGAGCGCACTAAAAATAATAATTAACTAACGTATGTAGAGGTGCTGCTGTTCCCTTAGCGATTGTAGCAAGTTATCACTATTTATTCATATGAGCAACACATAGAACAAATATTTTTTAACCATTCAAGTAACTGCTTACAACTAGTTTGCACTCTAAATATATCCAGACTAATTTCTGGACAACCTCTAATTATACTAGATGACCCAACGAAACCATAAACAATTTTGAACACACATTTCAAAACCATTCTCGCATAAACAAAATAAGAGGTGGTAAAAACCGTTTCACCCACATTCACTCATTTAACCATTCTGTCACCGCATTCATCACAACAACATTTTTGTCGCTTTTGATTTCATAGTTCATACACACATCCACAATAACCGTCGTACAGATCATTCCAAACTCATTCACAACTCGGGATTTGAAACAGTGCTGGGGTTTAAATATGGGTGCTATCGGACTCAATATTTTCATAAAAGCAGGTGTTACATACACAAATAACCCACAATAAACCATACCGATACCATGCAAACAACTATCATTTGGGGTTATAAGTAACAGTGGTTTTGTACAGTGCACCTTGAACATGTGTAAAAATTGGGCGACTACAACAATAAATTATATTAAGGGGCAAGTGTGTTGTAGGTGGAAGTGGGATTAGAAACTGATTAGAAACGTGTAGTAAGTGAGGTGATATTGTAAATTGGGACAAAAAATATATAAATATTACACGGCTTTGTACACAGACATTTATGGATTTTGGGATTACAAAAAAAATGAATCAAAAAAATTTACGGACATAGTAGAAGAGTGAGAGCTAGAAGAAGTAGAAGGCAATATTTTTGCGGAACGGAATATATATTTTTTCGGTTGCCGGGACAACGGATCTTGATGGTCTTGAAAGATTTTGTGTGGATTTACCTCGTCTCATCATAATATCCTTCGCTTCGGATAATATACGATTAAACAGAAAAAAATAAATCAAACACATTTTTTATTACCGAAAAACACATTTTTGATTAAAATTAATTAGATACAATATATTTTCTTGCAAAAAATGTGATCATTATTAACATTTCGAAATAAATAGTTTTTCCGGTGAAATTAATATATTTTTAAGGTCGCGCAATTTAATCAAGACATTATTTTGAAATTTGATCATAATTATTTCTAAAAAAACTAATTAATTTTGTTAATTATATATTTCGTCGTAAATCATTTTGTAGCTTGTAGCAAGTTACCTGTTGTCCGTGGCCTCGATAATTTTCCCATCAGGCCACCACCACCGGAACTCGGTCAATCTCTCCGGAACCTCCACGTTGGCCGTGCAAGTGAATATACTCGACTTGCCGAGTGCCTTCTGGTATATCCGGTTTTTACTCTCGGGAATAATGCTCAGTACGTTTTGCTCCGCTGCTGCCACACTTGCGGGAAGGGAAGCTCCCACATTTTGACATATCACACCTGCAAACAAAACAAAAACCAAAAAAATTTATAACTGACCATCCAAGACCTTTCAGATTTCCACAAAAAATATTTCCCACACCCTCCCACGCATTTCTTCCCCGTCACCATTTTTCTCTTAACGGTCATCAAGCCAAAATAATCCATTACGAGTTCATATATTTCTGGAGTTTCGGGAAGAAGGGGAAAGTAAATAAGTATTAGGTTCTTTAGACAGCATTCAGAACGCGGATGATGATGCTCCATTTAGAGTGCTCATTCTAGTGAAGTGGATTTTCAGCTTTTTGCCCTTGTCCGTCCATCCATCTTTTATCTTCTTTTCCACAAAAATCTGACTTTTTTCTTTCTGTATTTCGAGAGACTGCTTAAATGATTGAGTCATCATCATGTTTGCTTAGTTTTCTCAGAAACCGAAATCGAGAGAGTAAGCGGCTTAACGCCGCGAAAGTATCTCCGAGAAAACCGACTTTTGGATTAGACGAGCATTTCGTGAAGTGGATTCCATCACTGCTGACTAAGCAGTGCAAACAAACGAAAGTCGTCTTCTTGCAACAAGATTGGCCATTAAGCTAAAAACACGGTGGCTTGGTCAGTATATTTAGCTATACGGTTCCAGAGATAACGTTACCAACACGTGCAGCAGCACTTGAGATATATTTTGCTGGAGTTTTTGTGTGAGGTGAAGTACGAGAGAGAGATGGCGATTCAGATGGATGGACAGTGTGAGAAAATCACGCCTTTGGCCAGAAAATAAATTATCGTCGTTGCCGTCGTCGTTCTGGTCGCCTGTATTTTTCAGATGAGCTTAACCACATAGATGGGAAATTGGAATGCGTACAACGAGCTGTTGTTTTTATGGAGACCCAAATAATTGGATAATGATAACTGTAATGAATCATCTTTCCCTCTCAGCCTGATTATTGTTTGCTGTTATTGTTATTGTTTATTTTTTTCCTGCTGGAGCGAAGAAATTACAAGATTGGTTGTTATGGATCCAGTTCAGTCCAGCGAGACTGAAAAAATATGTCTAGCCAGAGGTTCTGAATAAAAATGCGTGCGTCGCTCTTTGTAATCACCATGGTCACGTGGTACACGTGTAACGAAAGTAATAATCGTAACGAATAATATTTGGTTAGAGCGAGATGGTGAGGGATATGGTTCAAGATTTTCGAGTGCGGATCGAGTCGAGATGATTATTATTATTGCATAGGCAAACAAGTGTTTATGTTTGGGCATTTGAATTATTATTTGTTTGCTGGCTAGCCAGCTCGTTTGAGTGTACTTTTTATTGTTATTACCTTGCTGGACCGGAGGAGTAGAGTTGGAGTAAAGTATACAGAAAAAACCACAAACAAGGAAATGAATTTTGAAGCGAGAGTGAGAGTGAAATGGGCTTGTTGGTTTGTGTACTGGCATGATAATGTGGAACGTGCTCCATTATTAGCACGTCTTTTGCTCCGCGGAATATGTACGAGCGCTGTAATTTTTAATGACGTTGTCCAATATTAATATTTGCCTACACGAGCAACACGAATGAATACGAAAGTATCATAATTTACAATTTTACCTGCCAAAATATTCAGAGAAATATAAAATATCTGGTAAACCGGATATATCAAAGTAGGCTTACAAATTTCAAATGTGGTTGTGTTGTCAGATTTCGACACTTTCTATAAAAAAGACGCACTGAAGATATGCATGCAGGCCATTACAATGGTTGGAGCTACTTTCAATTTCGAGCGCGTCATAAATGTCCAAATAAACAACCGTAAAGTGTAAAATGAAAATCCGGTCCCACTAAAGCTGTTATCCACCTTCACTTTACTGACACGGCATCTTCATTCACCTGACATACCAGTATATTCAATGGTGCGAAAATGTATTCGTTTTCTACTTGTGACCATTCAAAACTTCAAGCTCCCACCGTAAACAAAACAAACAAGTGAACAGGCCGAAAGCAATACATTACACGACGTCGCCCTACTGCACTATTATTATTATTATTGTTATTCCCAAATTAGAAAATTATCCGTATCCCTTTTAGTTTTCATTCAACCTATACAACCATCCATCCATGCATCCAAAATTCATTCCCACAGTTTACCTATGCAGTTACATTAAAAGGGTAAAAGCTGCCGAAATAAACAACAGCAGCTCTGCTCAGTACAGCACACACGCTTAATTTTCCGTTTCTCGTCGTCGTCGTCGTCCACCTACGACAACTTGCATTCTGCAGCGCTACTCATGCAATCTGCTCTCTCGTGTGCGTTACTAATTCTCTTTTCCATTTTCCCAAACAAACCCACTAACAGGATATTATATCCCTACCTATCCAAATTATTCGATGCATTTTCCAAAGTGCACTGTGCACTCTATTCACCACTCTCATCGCTCTCTAGAAAGTCATTAAAAGGTTTACGGCGACAGCAGCAGCGGACCGGGAGGCTCATTCTAATTTCCTGTTCTTTTGATCATCCTAATAATAACAGGCACAGGATGTTGATGAAAGGTAAAGTGAGGCTTGCTATATGGCTTTGTACATGGATTGCCATGTTCCCTTTAAAACTGCATCAGAATCAAATCTGAGGGCAGTGGATTACTTTGTGCAAGGTGGAGATGGAAGCTGGATTGTGTGACCGAAGGTGAAATTTACTTCAAAGGAAATGCGTCTGTGCCTTATGTCGCGTTGATTAGCATCACTTGTTACAATTACCGTAAATCCTCCAATTATACCCATACCTGAAAATAGTGAGAATATTTAGGTCAGGTTATGAATACAGAGATTCCGGTCGACTTCATTTTCTAAATCACTGCCGCAAGCCATACAATCTCGAACAGGAAGTGGAATCTCTCAAAGCAAGCTGTTCATTCTACTAACATATTTCACAAAGAAGACCATCCATCTATCTATCCCTCCCGGAGCGCCGGAGAAAATGGTCTCAGATCCTCCCAAAACCTCTGCTCTGCTTTTCATTAGAGCCAAAGTGTGAAAAATTTTTGGCTGTCCGAATCCGAAACCAAAAAATAGTGTTGACTTTCCTCTATTTCTGAAATAGAGAGCTTTTTCAGCAAAAACGCAAGATATATGATTCCGCTGTTTGCCGTGGATAGACGGCAGGAGTTAAATCTCCAACTCTCTGGAGAAAATGCAGATGGTCGTCGTCTAGAAATAAGCAAGTAAGTTGAATCAAGTAAAGGTGAACGGCCTTTTCGTACTCTCTGCACTACTCCTTTCTTTTTATGACCGGTTATTTGAGCCATTTATTTAAATAAAGCCACCACATCACACAAAGTGTAGTGGAATGGCTCAAGAGTAAGTACGACAGCAGATGTGTCTAATTTCATCCATCCAAAAAGATTTTCTTGCTGGCTGTATTTAGAGGCAGGAAAACGAAAGAAACGATAACATTTCCATTCGAGACAGAAACACTTGAGAGAGCTCTGTGTGTGTGCACTCTGGAATATGTTTTCTTGGAGAGAGAGCCGGGAAGAGAGAAAAAAGATTGGCAGAGATTGAGACGTGAAAGGTGTATATACCTACGCATAATCTTGTAACGTAAATGGACTGGTTGATGGCGCATTCTTAATAAAAAGGGCAAAATGCTTCCAGATATATTTCTACATTGTAGCAAGTTTGCTTGCCAGGATATCAGGCTTTATTTAAATTTTTCTCGGGCACACATGTGATCTTTGGAAGAAAGTGATCAAGGCATACCAAGCCAAGAGACCACATGCGTTTATGAAAACGTGTGGTATGTGGTCTCCATACTCGGGTCTCTTGTGTGTGAGTGTGTGTGGAATTTCTGCCCTAAAAGGCGACATAATTTTCTGTTACTACCGCATACCTAACCAAATGGATAGAGAAAAGAATGCTTTTGTTTTTTCTGTTTCTATTTGGATCGATCCATTTTCTACCCTTTTGTCTGCCTAGTTGGATTATTTGAGGCTGTAGTGCTGGCTTGGTGAGATGTGATGGGATGTCAGTTTTTTTGGAGTAGTTTTTTACAGCCAGGAAAGTGAAATAAGAGAAGGAAAAGTGGAGAGAAGTGGGAACGCCCTTTTGCACAAAGCTAAAAAGAGCTCTAAGGTTTTTGGTACGGTTCCGTGTCATTCCAACTGATATAAAGAAGAATGTCTCTCTGTAACGGTAGCGCTGGGATATAATAAGTGGAAGAAATAGCAGGGCACTCGGGTAAAATGAATTTCGAATGTGTCGAGTAATTAGGGTAAAAAGGAGGCTAGAGGAAGAATGTGTTTTTTCGGATGGAATTCGACATATTTTTTGCACGATTGCTGCTTCTGCTTGTGTGCGAGTGCTCCACGCCCGTTGGCACATTTTTTGGGACGGGAGGAGAAAATATTAAGTCCTTTTGTTCATTTGGAAGTGCAATTTGGGACCATCCACAAAATACGTCACGACATTTCCAACCGCATTAACGACGCAGCTTCTTGTAAACTGTGTTGAACATTTTTTTGGTCGAGAAGTTTCAAGATGACACGTTACGGATGGACGTTCCCTTAATCTCCTCCTAAGCCATGTTTTGACCCGACTCCTACCAATGGAATTAAAGACGTGCAGAGTAATTACGTAATTAGCCACATGAGTAACCATGAGCAGCAGTCGCAGCCAAAGTGTAATTACAGCGTAACCAAAAACAAAAACTCTTACAGTTCAGTAAAATATATATATATATGCATTTTTTTCACTGGCATTTTGCCTACTTAACTCTGCCGCTAATACGACCAAGAGAGATCCCGTAATTAGTAATATTAGTATGCTTACACTTATACTTACTGCGTTCACATTCTGTAATGATATGGGTTGTTTTGGCGAGTCTAAGCAAACGAGTGAATACCTAACCTTAATGAATGTTTTTATTTTGGTATACATTTCAGTAAATGTAATGAGTATATTGGTTGTGTTCGGGAGCATTCCAAATGAGCTTGCCACTTCATAAATATTAAGGCAAGTGACACGATTGACGACGACACAGAGGGAGAGGAAGAAAATTTGTGTAGTGTTGAAATCAGTTGGTCGTTTGTCGTGAGAAAATGAGGAATATGAAACAGCTGGCAAAATCTGTTATCTCTTTTCACTTCTGCTGCAACTCAACGGTGCTGAGAATTTACAAGAATCAACACAGCAGTGATTTTTTGTTTACGAGTCCCAAAATGTATAAACATTTCAAGTAATCATAATGAATATAGTAAGCTTATATATCGTCATGAGAGGTGGATGGTGGTGTCAGGAAGATTTTCTTGCCTGGAATACGTAATTTGAGAAGACGAAGAAGAAGAAGAAAAATGAAAAGAAAGAAAGGACAAGGTGCCATAATAAAATTCATTCAACATCAACACTTAATTTAATATTCCCTCTTCATTGTTGCACGTCCCCGGCGTCGAGTAAGGAATATGAATGGCTTTATTGGGTAAATTTTTCAAATACGCAGCAGAAGCAGCTGATATAATGATTTCAAAGAAAAAACTATATAATGTGCTTACGTGACAGGAAGCGATCGCGAAAAACTTGTACAAGATATATTCCGTATTCATCGTAGCAAATTTCCGGTATTAAAATATTTTTGCGTCTTTGCAATACGGCTTGCTTGCAGTACAAAAAGTGGCGCTATTATTATTCGCTTTTGGTAATATTTGCATATTTTATCATTGACTACGACTACGATGGCGGCAGCTATTATATAAATTCTTATTCTGATTCAAGTTGCTTGTTGTAAAAAGAAATACGCTTTTAGTATGCTTGTCATATCGCAGCACAAAAATTATAATGGAAGTGAGTGAGATTCCCTAGAGGAATATTTTAGTGAATGAATATAAGCTTTGTAGAGTGTAGTTCCAACATTTTTGTCTTCTTTGCTTTCTTGGGAGATCTCGGGAGCAAAATCCTCGTGGCCTAGATTCCAAGTTTTTATTCCATGTAGATGATATTCATAGCGGCGGCGAAGAAGCTCTACCACTCTAGATGCCGGCATTATGATGGCATATTTTTCTGACTATTATTCCATGTTATGAGACGGAAAAGCGAAAAACGAAAGGGTAGGAGTAGAAGAAGCAGAAAAAAATGGCCCAGAATGGAAATAATAAATGAAATGACAAGCTGTTTGTTCTGCCTCGTTTGGTACGCGTATAGATCGTTTAGCAGAAGATCTACGGCGCCGTGCAGAATATTTTGCATCAACTTGAGAATAAAAGCTGCAAATATATTATTTGGTATAAAATCTGAATCTCTAAAGCAATATTATGGGCAATGCGTAGTTGATACGGATATATCGCGTTTACCGGAATATTCGCAAATTATAACCGAATTATTTAAAATAATTTATTTAAAGTAAGAATGATTTGAGATGTTCTGAACGGTGTTTACTTTAGACGTATTCAGGTATTTAGAATTGCTTAAATGTTTTATCAAAATATTTGCTGTACTTGCCTGTCATACATTTCATGACTAGGCATACAGAATTTAATTGTAATTTACTCACTTTGCTTAAAAAATTGTTCTATATTTTTATACTCTTATTCATTTTTTATTTAACTTGTCCGTATGTGTAAAGCGGGTATTCATTCCAATATATGCGTATGTAGTATGGCTTGATCTGGTCTACACATTTCATCCATTCTGGCAAATTACATTCACATTTTATTCATGAGCACAGATTATTATTATGATTATCATCATCATCGCCATACATTTACTCTTGAAATGTTGTTGACTGCACATGAGAATTGTTGTGCCAATCATGATTCCATCACTAGACACACACACTCTCATTCCATTTACAACTATTATTCAGAGCCTGTCAAATTTTTTGACGGACTGACACCATCACAAGAAATTCTTTTCTTATTACTCCACTCTCTGCTAC
The DNA here is from genome assembly GCA_004115045.4 of Sinella curviseta. Lineage (NCBI taxonomy): Eukaryota > Metazoa > Arthropoda > Collembola > Entomobryomorpha > Entomobryidae > Sinella > Sinella curviseta. Next base: position 40,013,957 of record CM023202.3, on the reverse strand, counting down.
AATCTACTACGTTGTTGCAGTATCACGTTCCCTTTTACCCATTTATTCTATTTAAATGCAAATTAGAACAATGTAGACGCTCTAATATAATCAACACCACATCCACGAGTTGCGAGTGAGTTTGTTCTCCCTTTTATAATATTCCTTTTGTGTCTGATGAAAAACCGCAAAACTAAAAATGGGCCCATTTTTATTGATATCAAAACCCAAATGGGCACGCATGCGAGCAAAAGTAAATTCTAATAGAAATATTTTAATTCATATGTAAATTTTTTGTCCCATTGAAACAGATTTGCTATCAAATTTTCAAATCATTACCCAAAACTAAAAATTCATATCATTTCCAAGATATCAAATATCCCGGGCCCAAAATATATAAATAGTTGACCATTTCAGTTTAGAAACCAAATTGAATCTGGTTTGCATTTTACAATTTAAAATCTCCATTCTTAAACTTCAAATCATTTTAAAGCACACGTTTCCTATCGTCACCATCGAAACCGTGAAATCCGAAATAATCACTGCACGACGTCAACCTCATCCAATCCATCCCAAAAACATTTTTACAGTTCATAAAAGTTTCAAGTGAAGGTTCCATGTCGAGAGCATATTTTAAAAGATGATGACGAGGATGATAAATTTTATTTGATAGAGACGATAATAATGGGCATGAAAATTGAAACCATTTTTGGAAGTTCATTCTTCTCATCTCTTCGTCATCATTATAGCATTGCCCTCAGCACAACAACAATAAATGTTTTGCAATAATGTAAAAAATCCATTTTCCTTTTTTTACAACAAACCCTTTCCTTTCTTTAAAATATATATACTCTGTTGATAATCATATGGATAGATGATCACATTGGTAAAAAATAGTCTGCTTTAATAATTCATATAATGGCTTGTGTATACATGTGTGATTTGATGTGCAATATGCAACGCGTTTCCTCTACTCTGCCTTTTTATTATTATCAACGATTATTATCCGATTCTCTTTTTGTATATTCATGTCACTTTGATCTGTTTCCAATTCAACTGATTCTAGAAGAGAGCAGAAGAAGAAAATAGAAAAAGGGATAAATAATAAATGGTATAAAAATCGTGTGTGTGTTTGAGTTGTTGTCTGATCAATGATCAGCTTGTCGAGATAACGCGAAGGTTGAAGCTGGAGAGAGAACACAAAAAACGAAAGGATTTTTTCTCGGGGCAAAATGCATGAAATATTACCAAATGTATTAACACATGGGGCCGTTCATCATAAACGCCGCACAAATCATTTGGAATCATTTTATCTAAATATTTCCGATTACACGTCGGGTTAAAATGCGTGACGGAATATATGAATGGTCCCATATTTCTGGACCCGTCAACCTGAGCATATATTTCCCGGCTCTAAAAAACGAACGACATTGAACAGATGCTTCAGAGCTTGCACTCGTAAATAATAAATTTCTCTCTCTCTATCTGTCTACCTATCTATACGATTTTTATTTCCACCTATTCATCTTTCTTTTTCTTTTTTTGGTCGAATGACATGTCGTTTTTTTGTTGTGCGGAAGAGGTCGTGTAAAATTCAATGATGCAGTTTCTAAAAAACGAGAGAGAGAGAGAGAGAGATTGAATCAAAAATATTATTTCGGGTATGATATTTATTGAAAAGAGCATGACGATAAGTTTGACTGTGTCTGTCTGTTCAAATGTTCTTTCTGGTTATTTTATAGTACCCATTTTATTATTTATGTGGATCTCCACAGAACAGAACTGAAAGGATGCACACGCCTCCATTAGCTAACTTTTTATCATGATGGCCTATTCAGATCATCTGTGTTGCTTGCTGCATTGCAGTTATTTCTTTTTTTCTTTTCAATTCTCTTGTGACGATGGTACCAGCATCCGAACAAAAATATGTGCAATGCAAGGCCGTACTAATAAATAAAATGGAAAGATAGAATATAACAAGTAGAAATGAAAAGTGAAAGAGTTCACTTCCCTTATAACAACCTATGAATGTCGAAATGTAAAAAGCTATTCAAACTAAATAGCTCTCAGATTTCAATGTGGAATATGGGTATATATATTTTTGGGAGGAAAATCAGATCAGCTTCGGAGAGAGAGGGAGTGATGGAAAGTGAAGGGCCATTTCAATTGAAGCGGAGAATTTTTTTTTATTTATTTCGACCAGACGGCTAAAGGGTTACGAGAGAAAATTGAGTTTGTTTTCTGGGCAATGGTTAATGGCTTGACTTTGTGGGCAACTGGTCGAATGGACATGTGTACGCAGAGGTGATTTTAGATACCGTATATCTTCTAAATATAGCTGTAGTCGTAAAATCTTGACTTTAAAAATGCGTAAAATGTATAACGATGACCACTTATTAAATTTAACTGCATTTTATTTTAACAATTTTCGTCGAGTTTGTCTATAGTGGCTTCTGAATGGAACGAAGCCACTATAAAGGGAGTAGATAGAACGGAATGAATACTTGTTTTTATTCTAAGAGGTTAATAATGAGCCTCTTAACCCAACTATATAAACCTCTTGCCCGAACCTCCAAGTCAAATAAAAGTCAGCGGAAAGTGCAGAATTTTTCTTTCTGTCAGTCAGAATCCATTCCATTTTATTTTCTCCCGATTTCCCTGTTCCTGTTTCTTCTCCCCAAACCGGGAATAAAAAGAACATCTGAAGATGGCAGTAAAGAACCATTATTATCAGTACATAGCAGCATCAAGATGATCATGATCACAAAGAGAAGAGAAAAGGGAAAAGAAATGAACGAAAGTCAAGTCAAAGTAAGTGGACTCTTTAGTTCGCTTTTAGTTTCCATTTCTGCTCTGCTACGTTGGCTGGAATGTGGTGCGTACGATTTCATTTGCTTTAATGGTTCTCCAGAGACAAGACGGCCAGAGATCTCGAAACTCTCCAATTGCGTATTCTTTTTTCTTCCTTATTTCCTCAGAAAATACAAACGGCATCAAAAACATGGAACACAAATCCAAGTAGATATTTTCACGGGAAAATAAGAAAGATCAAGATGAGTTATCTCAAATGCATTTTTTTCTCCGAGTCAAGTAGCAAGTTCTTTGGAGAAGAAGATAAAGGTACGCGAGACCTTGGAAATGTGTTCTGATTGTAGTCTATTTCAGTTTACGTCAATCTTTGGAGAAAAAATTCTACCAAAATTTGCTGCCGATTCTATCAAGCTGTCATTGTGTGTTAATCAGGTGTTCCGGAAATATTTGCGGAAAATGCTCGGCTTAAGAAAAATATCCGGAAAACCTTGACGCCGTTTTGTAAAAGTTCACGTAATTTTCAACCAATTCGTTGCGGAATCTAATTTGATGAAATTATGATTCAGGTGGAAATTGTACGATAATTTCCAAATTTAATTTATGTAATTCAATGCATTATATTTATTTTCTTATGAATAGTTTAATGAACAGTCTGACAATAGCAATAATAAATTCATAGAATTTTCCCTCCAGTTGAAATTTATATCGCACGCTTCATTTTAATAATGAGCTGAGACAATGATAATAATCGCCCAAAATTAAGGGTAAAATGAGCCCAGAGAATTCATACCTTTTATCAACCTAACCTATTATCATTTTTCACAAAGCAAATTTATTTAATTCTTATTCTCCTCCAATTTTGTATCAAGAATGCACTCTTGAGCAATGTAAGTGCATTCATTAATCTCGTTCCTTTTTAAAAGCTCTACTGCTCAGATATTGCATCCATTTCATTTCATACATTTCATCCTTTTTACTCCAGGCACTCCTCTTGTTCAATTCTCTCATTTCTCTTTCTTTCATTCTCATTTTTTCTCCTTCTTCTTCTCCTAAAATGTTATCATATTTCTACAGAAGCTCATTAGACATGAATTCCTTTTTTTCTTGCTGCCATTTCGTTAATTGTACTTGTTCTGCTGCTCTGCCTGCTCACTGTTCTCTTTTTTCTTCTGGTTCTTCTCCCACTTCAATCACAACTCACAGAAAAAGAAGAAAAGGAAATAAGAAGAATGAGTGTCGACTTTGACACCACTTTACTTCCTTTTTTTCTTTTGTTTGTTAGTGCAGCAGCTCTTATTGCTCTTCTTCTTATCGTCATTACAGTTTTGCTGCTTCTTGCGACACTCTCTCCATTTTCTTTTGATCTGTCTGCTGCTTAGAACTTTACGTGACACGTGTGTGCAGTTTCTTGTGTGCAGCTTGAACGCCATTGTTCTCTCAAGATCACTACTCACTCAGCGCATTATAATCTGTTACAAGAAAAGTGCAGAGCAAATTTTCACACTGCAACAAATAGAGAGAGAAATAGGAAAACAACTGAATTAAAAGCCCATTTGTCTGGGCAAGATAAGCAGGAAGGCAGGATGAGAGAGAAGAAAAGAATGGACTTTTGTAATAAAATTAAATTATGTCCCGAATTACATGAGCCATGGACTTGATATACTTATTTCTGAATCTAACGGAAATTCTGTGCGTTGTGCATGGGAAAGTTCATTAGTGACGTTATCCACGCTTGAATTATACAACGGAAATATTTTGCTGTGATTTTGGAGGAAAACGTTTCTAATGGACCGTATGGATGCATACAGGAAGAGTCCACTGTGTTTATCTGGGTTCACCCCCACACCGATAACAAAATTAATGGCCGTGAAGCCAATATAATTGTCCAGAATTCCGGTACTCACATCTCCTTCCCGGATACGCCAGGCAACCAGTTGACCAGCGGCACACAAAAAAGAATATACATTTGCCCTTAATTACTTCTTGTAATAATCCCAGCGGTATATCCATCTACGCTCTAGCTAACCATTTTCGTACGAGTTGATGATATTCTATAGCTTCATGTTTCATTACCATCATTCTCACCATTCTCATTCCGGAAAAAAATTCCGTGGTGCAGTTTTCTCGTAGGAAATTATAGTGCCGTAATAATAATGTCATGTCATTGTCCGCTATATGACGGTACTCTACTGGCATTTTTGAGAAGAGGAAAGCCCAAGAGTCCAGCTGTAGTAAAAAAGGCTATTTTGCCATAAAAAGCTGTCTCAATGTGGTTCTCATTTTCGTACCGAAAATTACCCGAATATTGCCGCAATTTCCAGCGATACCGCTGTTGTTTTTTATAATGCTGCCATAATTTCGTAACAAGAGCATATAACGTTTCGTGAGACTTTATACAGAAATTCAAGACGTTTCTGTAACGGTTATCATCAAAAGGATTAACAATTCAGTGGATTCTCGTCCGCAAGAACCAGACTCGGATTTTTTTTGTCCAGACAAAAACATGACCACTAACTGTCCGATATAAAAACTTATACAAATCCGGAAATTTCCAAATTTGACCGAAACAAACCAAAAGCAGCGGAAGCATTTGGCGTCGTTATTTTGATCAAATATTTGACTCAAATTTGTTCTTTTTTAAACGGACGACAACAACGACACATGTACACATTTTTTGTTCTCTGTGGAGAATATATGGTTTTGTTTTTGCGGTTTGTATTTTCCTCTCCAGTAAAGCTTCATAATGGCACTGGAGACACAACTCCAGATCCCAAAAACTGTGGAATGCACAGTAACACAAGCGACGGCGATAGCGGTAGCGGTTTTTTTGAAAATGCACTCGAGTGGAAAGTGCTTTAAGGGGAAAATGAAGAGGAATGGAGTGGGGCTGTCGTCATTCTGGTTATTTGGGTGACACGACCGACACACGACAACATACAAGGGTAAAAAAGGAAAAGTGCCGACGATGATACGATTCAACAACAAGTATTTTTGGAGTAGTATTATCTCTGCGTTTTTCTGTGGAAAAAAGAGTAAGTAAAGTGGGATTTGAAGCAGAAGAGTACAGAATGGAGAGTAGAATAGACAGTGAGTAAAAGCGGGCTGTCAAACGCATGTACTAAGTTGGGTTGTAGCATTTAGAAGAACGGGTAATGTGAGTGTGGTGCTGGTAAGTAGAGATTTTTTGGGGGTTTTAAAGGTATTTAATATTTCATACGACAAACATATTTTTCGGTTGAGTGGACATAATAATCGTGATTTTCCTCTTGTTTTGTTTCTTGTTCTCGGAGTATGACTGGTTTTTATTTTAAAGCCGAATGCCGGTCGCTAAAATGTTTTTTTCTGTCGGAAAACTGTGTCTAAATTTTTAATCGTCGTTTAACTGACACAAAAGCTTTTAAAAGGTTTCCAAAAATTCAAAACGAGATTCAAAACTAGCCAATCAAAATCATGTGGATGTCGCGATATCTACATTTAATGTTTTATGGTAGGCTGTGGAATGGCAACGCTATTTGGATTATTAAATGCGAATTATTTCTGATTTAATCGTAAATATTTCCAATTATGTACGTTTCTTTTACGATATGTTTGAAGGCATTCTTACTTTTTCGATTTGTTTTTGAATAGACTGCGCCGTCTACTTTATTGGATTTATTGATTGCGAACTCTGGTCACATACGCACGCACGCATAAACACACACACAGGCGTTGTTTTGAGAAAATTAACTTTTTTCTGCTTTGTATCAACATCAGCTTCTTTTTTTCCTGCCACACACACATATTCTGAGAAGATTCAGAAAGTAAACACGAGCACATACAATACTGCCACTTAGTTTGCAACTTGAGTCAAGTTTCTGCTAATAAGTTAAGTGGCAAATATACAGCACCAAGAAGAAAAAACGAATACGAGTAAACTAAAACAACTCAAAGAAAGAAAAAAACAGAGTGGAAGTAACGTAAAAAAGTAACCTGGGTAAATCCAAAATAAACAGGCAGGAAAAAAATCCGAGCGAGCAAAAGAAGACAGGAAATGAAAAAGTTTGCAGGAGTGAAGCTATTTACTTCAGAAAATGGAATTCAGGAGACATTGTGAAAAAATACCGTTGCGGGAGAGTAGACGCTATGCAGATGGTTTCATGGCGGCACGTACGAGATATTTCGGGAACACGTAGCTCCTGTGCCGCATGTCTTTAAATTATGGCGGGATCCAAAAAATATGAGTCTAAATTCCGGCTTATTTTGACCTGTCCCAAAATTTCAAGTCATACGTCGCCCGCATCAAATTACCGAAATAGGTTTCCTGACTGTTTATTTCGCAGAAATAAAATACCGATTCAACTTATTTTTTTGCTGGCGCCACCATATCCATATATATCACTACCGTAAGAAGTTTGTGTTTTAAAGTTGTTTCATATTTTATTTCGTATGAACTGTTTTGTATTTTGAGTTGAAAGTTCACCAATTTCTCCTGCTTAAAAATCAGAAAGGATCAGAAAACTTTACTCTGGCTATTTAATGTTGAAGCGGAATCTTGTTCTTTTAAAAACTTCCATTTTTTTCTCCGATAAATTTGCTCACTATGGTAATATGTTCATGTAAGCCATTTCCGTTTTTGTTTCTACTTTCAGCCAATAAATTCTCCAAACTTGGCGTATCCCACTTCCACTCTTTCGGAAATATTATTATGACAAGTGGAGCGCTTCTGCTTGCTCCTGTGCCACAATTTTTTCTACGCACTTTTTTCTGTAAGGTAAAAATACGAGCGACACGTGGCTCCACTCTATTTCCAAGTTATTCCGAAGAGACGCAATATATTTTATTGGGACACGCTTATGATGATGACGACGACGACGACGATCTTCACTTCTTGATGTTATTGCTACGCATCAGATCAGATTTCACAAAAAAATATATTTTGTCGTCGTCGTCGTGTAACAAGTCATGTTTTTTTTCTAAATTGAAACGTAAATCCTTCACTTTTTATGTTAGCCGTCTGATTGCAGCAGCAGGAGAAAACCAAACCACCTTGAAGGATGAAGAACTGGAATATATTTAAAAAGAATCTCGGGACATATTGTCATGGTATGCGTTTAGGAAATTGTGACATGATCACTGAAAACCTGCTGTCATGTTCCGCGTGAGATTTGCGTGACAACCTGGATTTATCCGGTGTGATGGGGTGGAAAAAGTAAAGTGCAGGATTTTGGAAATTTTTTTTTAACTTTTTACCACTTGAGCATTTGTCTTGTCGTTTGGGAAGTGAGCACAAAAAAACAATATGTTCGATAAAAGTGTTTTGGAAATTGACATTTATTCTTTTATTTCAAGCTACTCGAAACCTTTGCTTTAATTTTTTGAAATCTCGCTATAGTGGCTTTCCGTAGAATAGATTTCAATTTAATGAACTTTGAATCAATTACTTGCCATTATACAGAGATCTGAAATAGTTCAGTAATCTGGAGTCGTCATGATCATTTATCTTGTCACTTTGAAAAAATAAACAAAGCCTTCCTGAATATTTAGCTAATTTCCCCCATTAATCTCACCCGAATCACCTCATTTCCAGGGCAATAACTGGAGCATAAAGTAAATAAGCAATTTTTATATATCTCGCGTTTTTAGTCTTCCCCACTATTTTCCCTGAAAAATATTGCACTTTTTTCAAACATTATTATCCGTAAAGCGGTATCATTTCTTATCTTAACTCACCCTCCATATTCCTCCTACTCCTGGCTCTATAGCCTTGCAATATTTATGGGGCTTGCATGATTTATCCGCTTTTCCATGTTAGTTCACTTCCCCATAAAAAATCAACAACAACAGCAAACTGAACTAAACTATGAAGAGCAATGGCAATAACAACCAGTTCAAGAAAGAGGCAAAAAAAAGAACAACAAGAGCATCGGCAAACAACGACCATCATAAAAATCCAAACAGAAAAAAAACCGGGAACATGTTTCTTGGTCGGGGTTTGGATGAACGAAACATTCCTCCCTGAAAAATTCATACGCACAACAGACAAAAAAAAATAAAAATAACAACGCACCAGAACTACTGCGGCATAGGCGAACACGGCATTGCACTTTTTGAACAAAACGGAAAAAAAAGAAATGGAGGCTCCAGCAACTCGCATGTAGTTTTTGGCTGCCATCATAAAAATAAATTAAAAGGTGGTATAAATCTCCTCCGCAACATTTAAGCGCCGAGACAGAGAAAATATACCATGAACTTAAACTACTACACTGTAGTATCTCCACTTGCTATGATATTTTTATAAAAAAATATAAAAGACTTGAACTATTTACACAACAGCATTTCGAGTTGTGCAGACTGAAATTGTTAAGTTGTGAACGGCCAAAAAAATGGGAAAACGAAAGAAAGAGAAACCGAATTTATACTTTTCTTGAAGGAAGAAAGAAAAAACTTTCCGAATTCCCTGGCTTCCATAGTTAAACCTCTGCTTTATCTCTGGTTCCATTTTAGTGGGGCCGTCCACAATTGACGTCATCAAACTTATTCAATGTTTCGACATGAAATATTTCTGTACAACTTCAGACTCGTTCAAGGTTTTGATGAGCTTGTTTTGTTTGTGTTTAACTTCCATAATTGATTTTAATGACGTGTTTAATGGACGACCCCATCGAAATATTCCCACAGCTACCAGTCACGTTTTTATACGACCACCGATTTTGTTTACTTTCCCTCTAAAATATCCTCTTCTTTTTCTTTCACCATCCAAAACATGTGACATTGACCTACGGCTCCTTCAGATTGCTAACTAGAATGGTGCTAGAAAACACTTTCTTCCAAAAAATGCAGTTTACTCTTTTTTCAAGTATATATTCTTTTCCGGTAGCTTTGCTAAAAAACGCGATCCTCTAGGGCACTTTTTTATTCCTTCCAACATAAACTGCATTTATCAGCACAATTCTTAAAGCGGTAGCCTCTTCTTACAATTTACGTCGTCGTCCCAGTCATCACAACTCTTGTTGCCAACGGCAGCATCGCATATATCCCAAAAAATGCACAATTTCCACTTTTTTTAAAGAATGGAAACTAAAGTAACCAGTATTTTCACACGAGAGCCCAGAGAGAGTAAAGAGTAGCCTGAATGAATGTGCATGCTTGAATGGTTGCATGGGCGTGTCACTGACGACGAAATTTATGTGACGTGAGGATCACTCCTTTTCTGTGTCCGACACCCAACTTGAGCAAAAAACCAATGCTACCATATATACATTCATGCTACTACGCTAACCAGCTCCAGATTTTCTTTATCGCATCCATCCGTAACGTAAATACTTCCAACCGGGAAACATGAAGCCATAAAGTAGCCCATTTTACTATATTTCCCTTTTTTATGATGACCTTGCTTGGTTGGGAGTACCAAACGAGCACCTGGAATAAATCTCAGGCCATCTCAGAGAAAAATATATACCCTCTGATTCTGATCAGTGAATCTCTCAGGTTCTCAGATAAGTTTGTAGAAGCAGAAATATTTGTGCAATGTTTTTAAACGGGTTTATTACGCAAAATAACCAGCCAGATTGAAATTGATCACGAAAAGTGCATCCCTTCAAAACATATATTGTCGCTGAAATCGTGCTCTCTGCAGCAGACATATATATCTACACGATACGCACTTGAAATATTATATGAATATCAAGTTGCTACAGAGAGAGATGGAATGCTTTTTGAGTAAATTGAAAATTGCATCATCGATGGTGGTGGCTGTGCAATGCATGACTTTGACATTAGCATTATTTTAAAGTTGACTGGGTACACAATTTTCAACAGAGTGATGTATGAAGATTGCAAATGGAAAAAGTAGCAGCAGCATCCAAGATAAAGGTCGCTATAATCACCAGCATCACAAAAAATAGTCGTGCGTGCGTATGCAGGGAATTGTGCGTGCATTGGACACGGTCGTGAAATTTCAAGTGAAAAATGTGAAGGTAAAATAATAATGACGATGGCATCACATAAGTTCATGGAGATGAAAATGAAATGGTGATGGTTTTGCTGTTGGTGATCTTTTGGAGTCGTCGTGACAATGATTTGTTATAGGATGCAGTTTTCATGGAAGGGAAACGTGCGGAAACATTCTGCATAGCTTACACGACAAATGATAAGTTTAAAGAACAATTTTTTTTATTTCCAGCTTTTGTTTTGAATTGGGTATGGCATTGTTTTGAGTTGTTTTGAGGTAAGCTGGATAAAAAAGATGATCACATTATATTTTGGTGCAGTTGCCGTCGTCATCATCATCCAAACGGAATAAATGAATGAATGTGAAATGTGACATGGCATGACACTGACACCGCCACAAATAAAAAAATAGTTGACAAAAATTTACAACTCTAATATTTTGTTTTGATGTTTGTTCTCCTAGCGCATGTAAGTACTTACAAGGTAGGTTTTTTAGAGTTTTATGTCAAAACTCTCGTGACAATTTTTGATGAAGAGGTACGTTCAATTCATACAGTGTGGCTGCAGGAGACAAGAATATAAACATATATGGTTGTTTAGTGGAGGATTTTTGAAGGACAAGGAAAACATCTTGTTTTTTGGTTGCGGATGCGACGGTGAACCGTTTTAGGGAAATATATAGTCAGTGGGATACGGGAATATATTTGGGTGATGTCCTGTGGAGATGACACGTTTCATTACAAGCTATTAGGATGATGAGATTTTTTTTTATTTGGTAAACCACACAGGACGACGATTTTTTAATAAAATTACGTAATAACTTGGTATTAATAAAAACCGGTTTGATTTTTGGCTCGGGTTGAATAAAAAAGTTCGTAAAAAATGTACCGAAATAGAATGAAAGATATTTCATCCGACGTGATATTTATGTTGCTCATTTTATTTTTGGATACGCGGTTTGCTAGGGTTCTCTCGTTCCAATTCAATTTTTGATGCAGCAAGAGCTATTCATTCCTGGTCTCCCCTATCATCATTACGTCGCCCCTAGTTCCAATGTAGAAAAAAAATTGATTCATTTTTTTCGGGAGCTCTTTATTTCAATAGAGTATAGAAATGAAAGAGAATGGAGCTGTGGTAATAATAATTATTATCATTTCCATATTGAACCCATTCATTTGTATAAACTATCATGTAAACTAAATGCTTTATGAATGTAAGTATGCAAGTATTACAAGTTTTATAAAACTAGGTTTTTGTTTTGTCTGTTGCTTCTGCGGTTGTCAGTGTCAAAAGCGCATTTCCCCTCTATTCCCCAAGAAGCATAATTTTTCATTGATGATGCAAGCGGTTTCAGCTCGTCAGCTTTTATTCTAATTTTAATGACCATTATCCTCCGTACAATTTTTAAGCACTAATATTAATACATTCAAAAACATTATGGGCTGTTATAGGGAAAATAACAGCTTGTTAGAGTAAAAATTTTTGTAAGGGTTTGTCTGAACAAGACGTCGTTGGGTACAAATATTTCCAAAGCTCGCCGGTCACTTTGAAATTTTCATTTTTATATAACTTGCATTTTTAAATAATTTATCAAATACAGAAACCACTTTTTAGGAAGCGTGTTTTTCGAGAACGGCGATACGCACACAATTTTTCTCCTTCGCTTTTGTCTCTCGCTCAATAAAAATGTTATGCTTAGCTTCCAAACAGAAATGAAGTAATGACAACCGTAACCAAACAAGTATATCGGAATAATACATAATAGCCCGTTACAAAAACTTTTTGTAGGGAGCGATATGCTTTTTTACGCGAGTTCACTAATCCGGTAATGAACGGCTTTGAAAATGCTCAGTAGCTTCTATCCATTGAATTTTGTCTAGGGAGTGTGCTCTCGCCCTCATAAAAATGTATCATATAATATTTACGGGAATGATTACTATTTATGTGGATTAGGGCAGCTCATAAAAAACTGTATCTAAATATATATGAGCAGAATTATGAGGTTCATTTGCATTACGTATTATGTTGATCAGCTCGATGCTCAAATAAGCAGAGCCATGGCAAAAAATCCATAATAGTAATATTCATAATAGATGATCTAATCCTTTTACGAGTTTCTCTTTCCTCTCCGAGTCCGTAACCGTCCATGCGAGCCCAGAAATATCTGAAATGTCGCCAGGCGTCTACGTTTTTTATCTCGCCGTGAAATGTAGTCGGACTTTCACAAAAAAACGCATATACATTCATTATAGACTTTCTCGTCTACGCATATTTTTTAAAGAATTGTATCATGTCGCGTGCGTTTTTTCGGATAATCAGCAGAAAAAATAAAGCCTGAGCATTTAAGCGGAATGTGATAATGAGCCGCGTTATGCTAAACGCATGATAATTATTAATTATCATAACGTAATTACATGCAAACGGAGTACGACCGCGACCAAAAAGGGTTGCCTTGTAAGTTGTAAAAATTATGACAATTCATGAATACGGATGGAAGCAAATGAGGATAATTTTCAGTAGAAAATGGAAATTGGGTGTAGTACCGTTTTTTCACGGGCAATTTTTATTTTCACGGTTTTCATATGACTTTGTACGGAAGTTATATCCTGAGGCTCCAGGTTAGTGGAAATTGGAAACCGGATAATAATTTTTAATAAGCCATTTAGCGTACATTTTTACAACCAGGAAGAACCATCCCGACAACAGTCACCGTCATTATTGTAATGATTATTATTGCGACAGCGCTATTCAAATTATGATAAGAGCGGTTGGGTATCGTATAGGCTTGACTTGAAAGCCGGTAAAAAAATATGTCATCAATTTTTATGATGAAATGCATGATGTCGCATGTTCAATCCAAATGATTCGTGAAATCCAAATGACAGGACATGACCGTAAAAACTAACGATAGGTAAGCATTATATTTCAAAAAGATGATAAATTTGTCTAAAAAATTATGTACCGACGTCTAAAAACTGCCAAAAGACATGAACCATCCATTTCACCATATTCGTCCAAAAAATCCTTCCTTTCCCGGTTCGTTCAACTTCGCGATCGATCCATCCAAAAAAATATCTCGTACTTCTTTATTTTCTTGTCTTTTGACCAGAAACATAATCTGAATGAGAAAAGTATACAAGAAAATATAAGACGAAGAGATTTTCTTTTTTTTGGACAGTTTTCAGAGCGGAAAATGTCAATCGATCACGATCAGAGAGTGTATAAAGCAGGGAAAGAGAAAAAGGGAAAGAAAAGAGAAAAGAAAAATCTGAATTTTCTGCCAGAAGACACATGTGTGTCTAAACTGCACAGATAGATGAGCACATACTCTGGTTTGATGGGTGCGAGAGGCATTCAATCCAAATACTGCCTTACACTCACTCCGCATCTATCCCGTTTTGCTGGACTTGCCTGGCATTTATTAATAGCGGAGCCGAAAATAAGCTGGTGCCAGAAAATTAGGGAAAAGCTTTCCCTTCAGGCAGGCGGATGCCACGATACCCAAAAAGAAAATGAGGATGACAAATGTTTTTTCGGAGTGACCTCAGTTGGCATTTATATGCCGGGCTTCTCTAGATTGATGAGTAATGTAGAACATGTCCATAGACAATATACGCTTATGCAAATATATATGCTCGGTAGAGAGATTCCGGCAGAAAGAATGAAAATGAATCATTTTCGGGAGAAAGAGAAATGTAAGATGAGTGACTCATCCTTTTGCTAACCGACCATGTGCAAATGATGTGCAAACATGAACAGAGAGAGAAAGAAATCAACTTTTTATTGCATTTCCACTTATTCTGGTTTTATTTGACTTTGACGACGTGGAAAGTATTGTCGCCGCTCGTCCTGGTAGTTTTTGACAATGTGTTTTGTGTAGCCCGGAGCAAGAAAGCTCGTCATGGAAAACAAGAAAGGGAGAATCTCGGAAAATGAGTTAAAGGAAGCTTGCTCCTGGCGTACCGGCATATTCTGGGAAACTGGAATGAATTATAAAATGGGGAAAAGTTTTTCTTTGGGGGAAGAAGAATGATGAGTAGTGTAATGACAAGGAAGGGAAGGGGGAACCAGGAAAATTGTAGGCAATCTTTCCGAGAAACAATATATTTTTGTGTTTTTTGGCTGCGAAGGTACACAACAAAGTTTACTTTCATTGACTGGCTTGATGACTGCGACGATGACAATTTGGTGTAGAACAGTTCATTAAAAAGTGAAGGTCGACAAAAAACTATGCATAACGACACGCTATCGTCAAGGTAGTTGCTAGACATTATGACGGAGTAGAGAAATTTATTGAAATTGAAACACATGCTAATTTCCTGAAACGATGGTGGTTGCATTAAGAAAAGTTTGATGACTTCGCGACGACAAAGATATCTAGTCGTCGGTAGCAGCGATAATGGGAGCGGTAATGAAGATGAGAACGGTTATAATGTAGATTACAACGGCAGGAAAGTAAAAAAAAAGTTTTTTGTTGTTCTCAAGAAGAAGGAGGTTGGATGATGAATGAAGATGAGAAGTGAAAGAGGAAGTTGATACCAGAATAAAACTTTCTTCACAATAAAAAGTTGGACGGATGGATGGATAGACATATCAGTGCATATAATGCTGGCACGGGTCCATAAGAATAGAATAGATTGGCAGAGGAAGAAGAAGCTTTTTGATTTTCGGGGCGATAATGCAATTTTGAATGGAATAATGAAAGAAAGGGAGCCTAAGGTAGATGCAAATATGATACAAATTGGTGCCATCCATACAATACGTCATCCCAAAGTAGCAGCAAAATCCCGGGCCCCCTATTTGTAGAATATCTTTTGGAAATGCGATTGCTGAATTATGGATAGCCCCAACATAAGTATTCAACGGTAAAGGGACAATAAGTTAAGAAGCAAGAGAGCAAGAAAGAGAAATTAAAACTGATGATGAAAGGAGATTGAAATATAGTAGGGGTAGATGATGATGACTACGATGACGATCTAGAAGATTAGAATGAACTTGAAAATGAATTGGGTTACTTTCTTCGCTGATGAATACGAAGTAGCTATAGAAGCAAGCGATTAGAATGTTTTGAGTTTTAGATTGTTGACTCTTGCTGACATTGACATTGCCTCTCCTTTCATAATTGCTATCTATCTCTCCAGCTAAAAAGATACAGAAAATTGGAAAAACATCTTTTCCAATTTAACCTTGACAACAAAAATTTTGTATACAACTTTTTGACAACAGCAGTCAACATGGTTATTATTGCTTCCAAGGAAAAGATGATGGCTATAACGAAGTTAGATCTCGTAATAAGTGTAATGACGTCAACGATGTGATCCTGATCACTTTTTCAGGGAAAATTGTCAGCGACGAAAATTGGATGGGATTCTAATCAAAAGCTGTAGTAAAAGATGAAAATTTTATTCTCGTCGTCGTATTCAAGATTAGAAGGCAATTGCAGCCAGTATTGAAAATTCTCTGTTGGGTAATGATTGTGATGACTATGGCCATCAGAGAAAAGGAGAAAGAAGAGGAAGATGTTTTCTTGCCTCTTCCAGTTATCTTGTCCTTGTCAGTGTCGATTCCCTTCCACTCCCATCATCAGATTAACTTGACTAGCGGACCAAATAGTAATCGCCAGGCCAAAAACTCTAAAGACTTGAGCTATTCCTTGCACAAGTTTTCTGAAACTGAGAAAACGGGAAAACGGAAGGGAACATGCACAAGAGAACAGACAAGAAAGAAAATGTGTAATGGGATGGAAGACAAGTCAAGTGAAAATATGCAGATTCAGCACAGAAAAGAACAACTAGAGAGATTAGAATGAATGCAACTTGCCATACAACAGCAACGCATCACATTCATTTTTTTGTTTTCCTGTAAGGCTCATTAACCATCAAGAAGAATATTCTGTGCTTCTGTTTCTTATGCCTCACAAAATTCTGTAGAGGAATGGCTCGTTTTGCGTTGGCTTCCAGGGAAACATTTTTCGACAAAAGACTCTGGCAAGCTCTAAGAGAACCACGTGTAAAGAGAAATGCAAAAGAGGCACATTGTCATTCTATTTAATTATCGTTTTAGAACGGAAGAATAGATCAAAACGACGCCCACTCGCATCCGCCATTATGCTACCCAGAAGAAGGCCAGAGGCTCCAGAATTTTGTACAGTTTTTTGCGCCACCGTGAATTTCGTAGGTGTCGTTCGCCTTGTAGTTCATTTTAGAATATACTTTGAATAATTTCATTACGGTAATTTCATTCTTCAGACTGGTACTTCATCAGACTCAAGACTGGCAGAATAATGACTGTAATCAACACGTTTTATAATGACGTTTTCCTTTTTTTCTTTTAAGAGAGAAAAGAGGAGGAAATATCTTGAGGGATCTTCATCCTGTGAAGTAGTAGAAACATCTGTTGTCGTTTAATGTGCCATTTATTATGTGATCGTTAGTCATTTTTTGTTGTTGTTGGAAAAAAGTTTTTTAAAAGGGAGGAAGAAAAAAAATGACACTTTATTCTCATCATGCAATATAAAATGGGAGCCACTTTATATAATTTTTTTGAAGATGGTCGTTAAGATTCTCATCAAAATCAAAGTAATGTAGTCAGATTGCACTGGCTTGACGACAATGTGAAAATATAAAGTGGAAGATATTTTTTTCTTGGAATGACTTACAAAGTTTATTCTGGATAAAATTTTGAAGCCAAGCAACGTCACACAAAAAAATATCTCGAATATTGTCACAGAGAACCACAAAAGAAGTGCAGTTCATTTTGAATTTGGACAGAAAAAAAAGTTTAATGAATCTTCTCAGAATAAAAAGTCATGTCTTTCTTTTGTGCGTGTGAATGGAAAATGTTACATGTTATTTGTATTTACGCAACAGTTACATTTTATGCAAGATCATCTTGTAAGATTTCTGGAATGCATCTGTTGTTACTTTGCTGGGATTTAATCTGGAGCTGACAATGACTTGACAAAATATCACAGTTTATAATGGGATAATTTTGTGGGAAGCTACATTTTTTATAACAGCGTGCATATTTGTGTAGACCCAATGACTTCATGGGAATTTAAACTTTGGACCATTGACACTGTTTGAAGTAAACTGACGTCGCCTTAGACAAAAACAGGACGGAAAAATATTGCACGACTTTCGCTCCCGAAATTCCATTTACTGGAAAATCTTTCACACAGTTTAAGGAGCTGGGATTCCGGTGCAGGATATCTCGATCGCCACCGTTTAAATACAAATTGGAATGGTCGTGTTGGTAAACGGTAAACGGTTGGTAAACGGTAATTCCAACATCTCAATTTGTTGATCAAACACATCTGGAAATATAACCCTTTTGCCCTCTCCTCTCCAAACCGAAATGGTGTCCAAGCTAATACTTCCGCGCGATCAGCTCAAAACGAGACTCTGAAAAACTGTTTGTCATCCAGTTTGAATTGGATAATGGGTTAGTACACACTCCGCGCATTGAATACAAATTGGAAGATCAGAGCAGCACAAAAATTGTTTATTCTCTCTCCAAAACCATCTTACTCTCCAAACGACTCCAAAAATCCACTACTTTCCACAATTTTCCTGGTTAACTTTTTTTGGGTGCTACTGCGTATAATAGTATATTAAGCTATTAGGCTATCCATATTTGGTCAGCAGACAGAAAAAATTCATCCTTTTTCTCCTTCTTGTCCATTTTTATATTCGGAGCTCAAATATTTGCCCATTTTCTCGGGAAGTGTAATATCCAGCGAAAATACTGCTCTTTGCTGCGTTCTGAAAGATATACTTACCCTGTTTTATATTAACCGTAATAGCGTTTTTTTATTTGCTGAAGAAAAAAATATATAATCCAACTCCCAGCGACGCAATGCAATAAAAGTGGAGACAGACGAGATAAAGGGGAAGGAGAAATAGAGAGAAGGGAAAGGGAGAAGTCAGCAATTCTCATTACGGCTTAAACTCTAAACACATATAAACCCTGTATTATACGCATATATTCTAAACATATTTTTTTCTAAAATGAGCTGCTGCTGCTGTTGTTGTAAACCATATAATTTTCAGGAGTCCTCAATTCAACTTTGTTATGACATTGTGCACACTCCATTCATATTTTCTTACGCAACGTCGCAATAACTTGGCCGGAAATATAAGAGACCCAGATTCCATCTTTTCCTTTATGATATTTTTCACACTGATCCATGAAGCAACCTATTGTACCCTTTTGCCCTTTAAGAATTTGGTTCAAATCATGTTGCGTAACCAAAAATGACGTGTCAAATCATATCAAGAAATTTCAAGAGTAAATCTATGGCTGGCACCAAAAGACTTCTAAAATATTACGCCATTACGCAACGTATTTCAAAATATCGCCGCGTTATATAACCCAAGCGACGTGACATTACAACAGAAACGTGCGTCACTCAACTTGATGCAATTTAGACAGAAGAATATGTCATTCGGATTCGCACATGTGCAAACAATCAAAAGACCACCAACCAACCACCACCACCAAAAAATAAACTTAACGATTTAACGACATGATGATTCATGTGACGATCTTAACATGACTCAACCCCACACCATTGTTTTAATTGCTGTTAAAAATCCTCGAGGCAATAAATTGAAATAATTGCTATTGAAACAACTCGGAGTATAAAGAATCCAATAATTTTTACGAGCTTTTCAACATTTTCAACTCGGCATGGTGACAATCACATAAATTAAAACAGAAAATGGAAGTAAAAATAAATACCGAATACACACTTTCCGTTTGCATTGTTCTTCGGCGTGAAAATCCCTCTCTGATTTTTACTGCTACTTATTCAATTCACCAGCAGAAGCGATTCAAACGACAGTAGCCTCGTGTTTAAAATTAATGACAGGAAATTACTTTTTGTGCTTGCTACTGTATCACGGGCAAGCAGCATTCTTCACTTTTGACTTTATTGAAAAACTTTTTTTTGTCCCTCTCTCCACAACAGTTACCAGTGAAAGGGATGGCTATTGAAATTGAAATAATTACACAAGTGCCATGACGACAGACAATATATTTATACACCACCACCACCAGCATAAAAAAGTAATAAATAGCAATAAAAATATATCTAATGCCTGCATTTCTCTCATATTGTTTGAATGCAACCATGACCCACACCAAAAAAATCATGTAACGAAACCCACATTGCCAACAAAAGAGAGCTCACGTTCGCGTATCCTACCCATTTTTATTTAAAACCCCAACCATGCCATCCGAACAATCCAAAATGAAAATTTTTTCCTCAAAAATCCAATTCATTCTAAAACGTTAGGGGAGCCTTTTGTACCCCATACCTAAACCGTACCATAGCAAAGACGAAAGAGAGAAATAATAATATATATTTGGTAATTACGTAAAAATGGTGACAAATACGACGTGCTTCGTATATATCATGTCTGCAGGTTTTATATTCTGCTGCTAAATAAAATACTTGTGTAAACGTGCTCAAACAATTGTTCATTTAAACCAGCAGCAATAAAAGCTCGTTGCTACTTGTGTTTCTCGCGAGTGCAGCAAAAACATTTCGCCCTGAATATATTTTTTTCTCTGCCATACAGCTTTGATCGATCTATCGATCCAGTATTATGGCTTATAAGCCTTACTGGTTGTATTATTAGATGTATACAGGAACAATGCGATTGTGCCATAAATGTATAATGAGAACATGACAAGCAATTACATATGTACGTCTCCTAGTTCGTTCAAACGAACAGAATCTATTGGACATGTGCATGTTTCACCATCACCAAAGTACAACTGACCATTGTCCAGTTTTGTGCACTCACATTGTGTTTCTTGTTTAATGAGAAGGACTGCATGTAATGTTCACATTGTCCATATCCAGCTGCAATAAAATTGTGCTTAAAGTTCACGTCATAACAATATACTTGGCTATTCAGATATGAGTTGGGTGAGAAGGGGAATGGATGACGCAAAATTTTATCGATCGGCTTGATATTATTTCAGCAGCGAGGGAAATGGTAATGGTGAAACAACATGCAATAAAATCCTGATGACCGCTTACTTTTCTTTCTTTTGTTTTTTCTGGTGCAAGTTGGGTTGTAGGGCCCGGAATACTGCTAAAGTTAGATACCTTTTAGGAATATCATTAGAAAATCTAGCGATCGATTGAACTGATGGTGAAGTGAACATTTTTCTCACTCTTTCAGGTGTACCTTGTCGACGGATATATTTGCCTATATGGATTGATCGATGACTCATTTCCATGTCGACTCAAGCACATCACCTGTCTTAAGTCCAACAAAAACTGGCGAAAACAAAATCCTTGCCATCTCTGACGTTCCAGTAAAGTCATTAGGTTTGAAAGTCACAAGTCACTGGCAGTAGAGCAAGAAAAAATGCTCCTTTTTGGCCTAAATTTACTTTCTATCGATTTTTCACCATGGCAAAGAAAATGGCATGATTTTTTTTTGCATGGATTCTCCATGAATGGAGTACGGTATAGACTTTTTTGGCTTGAAAGTGTTCCGTGAAGAGAAAGAGAGAGAAGAAGCTAATGTAATGTGCTCAATAAAAAAAATAGACTCAGAGTTTGAGTTTCACTTACCTGAAAGGAATACTGAAAGGAGAAGGAGAATACATTCTTGAAGCTGGGTAGTAGCAGTTCCGCCGCCTACTCCCTTTCTTCTTAAGATGAGCTGTGTCAGAAGCCCCATTATGCTTTCTATATATTTTTCCTTCCTGAAAGAAGCTAGAGCGAGCTGCTCAAAAGCAGCTCCTTCCTTGATGTCTTGTCGTTGAAGTAGAAGCACTAGCGATCCGATGGTAACCTGGAAAATATATATAAAAAATAGAATGAAACTAGGTCAACTGGAGAAGCTTGGTCGTTTATTCGTTCAAATAAGCTCAAGTAAGTAAGGAAGCAAGAACAAGATTTAGTTCCTTTGGGGATTTTATGGCATTTTCACAGCAGAAAGCTGTACCGAACAAGGTGAAAACGGGAAAGCGTATAGCGGCAATAAACAGGAGCAATAATTGTAAATTTTCTCTCTAGATAGGAATAGGAACAGGATGTGAAAGGAGAGGCAAGAAAATTAGATTTCTTCGTTACTCGATCCAAAACTGCAATGAATGCTCCCTTGTAAGTTGTAATCCAATTATACCGACCAGAAGAAGTAGCGAGCAGCAGCAGAAGAAAATCTAATTTGGAATTATTGCCAAAGTGGGCCAACAAAAAAAAGTGCATTTTTATTGGCCTGGACAAAAAGAAAACGTAATAAAAGTATATACGAAATTTTCCCTGCTTCTTCTGGAATAATGGCACTTACAAGGAAAATTATACCGTAGGGTACATCATCATTTCCAAATATCAGGCGCGTTGTTGCTTTTGCCACCTGAAAAAGTAAAAATGGTCCTCTTGTGAGTGGACTGAGCCAAGTTGCCATTATAAAACGAGATGAGATGGTGATGCTTGTTGTTATTGTAAATGTTAAAGTTGTACACCATTTATGATTGTATGAGAGTGTGAGTGTGTTTGTTTATTCAACAAATTGGGTTTTTGTTTGCTCACCTCATCATTATAATCATTATCGTCGTTATGATACGCCGTGGATGTATATTTTTTGTTAGCGTGGACACGGTGGATAATAATATCCCACACACTACTTGAAATCCACTCACTCGAAATTATTTTCTATCTCTTTGTAACTGGTCGTTATCCACGCTTGTTACGGAGCAATGTAAATAATAATAAGGATAATCAAGAGAAATAACAGTTTCACAGAGAGCGAGTGAGAGAAATACAAATAGTTGGTGGATGCAAGTGGGGGAATATAGTGTGTGGTGTAATGTAATGTAATGGTATGGAGTGCTATCCGAGTTTTTTTTAAATTGGGACATGAGCAGAGTGTGTAGTTTTGTATCAGTGGCAACCTGTTCATTATATTTCGCTCTGGACCCAGAACGTAATAAAAGGAGCTGCTATGTTGCTTTGCCAGAGCTACAGACAGATGGAAAACGAGAGTAATGAGGTTTCCCATGAAAAAATGCATCCTTTCTGAATGTCTACTTATTAGGATGATATGATGATGATGGTGATGTGGTGGTCTAGGTCGTGCGTTACCAATTCATTCAAGTGGTGATGGGAACATGGTAGTATTTTGTAAGGTTTGTTTTTATACAAAACACAGGTAATTTCCTGTTGGTATACTTCCTCTCTCAGAATTTGATAAGAGTATTCCTTCCATCCTCTCAAGTCATCATCGTGAGAATGGAGGAGGGTTTCGGGAAAAATAGGAAATTTTATTTTACTCCGGAAATTATGTTACCTGCTTAAATGGCTTCAAAGTGAAAAATTGGAAAGGAAGGAAATTATCATTGGAAAATATTAGACGGTACGACAATTTGGCATGCGTTCTTCTTAAATGTCGCGAGAGCACAACATATAATCCAATTGGAAAGAATAATTTTCAAATTTCAGTTTCATTTTATTACCGATTCTGTAAAAAATCGATGCATTTACTTGTAAATTATGTGGTACCGGAAACTTGTGAATAAAATTTCGCATTTCGAAATTTGCCGCGTATACGTTCACTTATAAATTATAAATTACTTAATGTAAGTTTGTTAACCCTCATATTTTAGAGTCTCCGGCAAAACGCAAATTTCCGACCACTCATCAACCAATATACCACAAACATTGTAATTCTGTAAAGGTGACGTCAAGGTGTCCGTAAAGCATTACCAATTTCAACTTGACATCTTGTTGACTGCTATACCGCCACTCTGTCTTTTTCCCTCAAACACTTTAAATGCAAATTACGTTTTTGTTTCCTCAGTTCATCAAAATTAACGCAGCAAACCCACTGAGCATTTCCTTTTTCATTGGTCGGAAAGAAACGGGTAAAAATAATGAGCTTTTGACTTGTACTCCTCCAGACTAAGGACATGATCAAATATTCATATTTCGTTTCCACATGTATCATTTCAACAACTTGTAAAACTTGTAAAGTTCACTCGCCAATTTTGAATTATTACTATGCAAAGCAAAATATGTTTCAAGTTCCGAGCCTCATAATTTCCTGACTATTTTCATTTCCTTTCATCCATCTAATTTGCTTCTCCACTCAAAAAATTACAGCCTTGTTTACTTCTCGGTTGAATTTCAGAATATTTTAAAATTGCAACAGGAAAAACCTATAATCTGACCTTTCCGTATTTGACCCCGTGTGTACCCGTAATAACCATTACACGTCGTATATCAATTACGGTAATAAACCAGGAAGGAAAACAAGAGAACAACAACAAATGTAATTCTGAAATGCGTTTTAAGCAAAAATTCAAATCCGCTGAAAGCAAAATATAAATATGCACAGCAAGTGTTCATGTTTTAACAGTAACAATAGCACACACAAGCACATATGCTCATTTCAACACCAGTCATCCGAACAAACTAATGAAATTAATGCTTCCCCATAAACCAAACTGCACACATATCACCAATAATATCAATGGCGTCGTCGAAACTAAACACAACTTGTTATTTTTTAGCGTACTTCTAATCCCCAAGCCAATTTTTTAAAAAGGCATTCCATTCCATTCAAAAACTTTTCATAAAAACCTTTTTAGCTAATAGCTAATGTGTTTGCTATTATTATCGTCGTCATCATCACGACGACCGTACGTTTTGTATGCCCGGCTTTAAATGTAATTTTTATTTCAGACAAACGATCCCGATAAAATAAGCCGGCATCACAAACACAAACACACACAAAAGCAAACAGAACTCATCGACTCCAGCGTCAAAACACATTGTCAGTATCAAAACCAAATCAACACCTCGCTTCTCGCATCTCATAAAAAATTGTTGCCAGTTTTCATACTAGTCATCTTCCGCATCCCATTCCACCAATTTTACGATGAGGATGATTCTGACAGAAAATGCTTGTTTGTATGGATACATTACATAATTAACAGTATTACGCGGCGGTATAGTGGTGGCAAAGCCGTGGCGAGAGGATAAGGGATTAGTCAGCAGAAAATATAAAAACCTTTTTTCCTGGTCATGATACCGTATTGAGCCATAATCCAGCCAAACATTGCAGTTCAAACACAAATGAAACTTGGTACTGCCGTCGCGTCGTATCGTGTAGCTGCAGGTGAAGGGCGCAGAAGGAAATATAAAGTGCGTGGAAAAAGATCAAAGCAGAAAAAGTCTGCTGCTGCAGTCGATAAACAAAATAGTTTTCAGAATTGGGGCCGTTCACACTATTCATTGTTCAAATTTTGAATTAATTTATTAAAGGGCCCGGGATTTTTTCGACTTTTGAAGTTTTGGGGACATCAGATTTTAATGTGTGAACGGCCCCATGTAGAACTTTTCTAGCTGGGATTATGATTAGGTGTAATATTGAGCACAACAGGGGATTTTTACAGCTATAAATTACACTTGGGATTCTCGCTGAATGAATGAATGGGAAAAAGAAGAATGGATCCATTTTATTTTCGGAATCAAATGATAAAAAGCATTACTTACATTACATGCATTACCATCATCAACATCGCCACTACTATTTATTATTATCATGTTGTGTCCATATGTTGCTTGTTCCACACATAAATAATTCCGGACATTCGGAGAAGCAAAAAGACTGAATGTTACATTGTATCAGAGTTGAAACATGAACATGGTTATCGATTTATGTTTTATTATCATATTTTCTGTTGCTTTTGCTTTGGTCAAAATGCAACGCGAGGTGATAAGCAACGTAGCTGATAAGAATACTGGGCACACTTGCGTGAAATGAGCTTAAATATCATTGTCGAACACGAGATAAGACAAGATGCATAAATAAATAGTCGAGTAGAGTAGAGATATATTATGGATTATTAACGCATCTTATTTTATTGATGGGGAAGATGCAGTGCATCGGAGAATGATGACGCATAAATATGTGGAAGGAAAAATGCAATGTGTTTTCGTTGTCGTTCCTACGGCATGGGTAATAAATTTAGGGATTTAGTTTAGGTGCGGAAACAGAACGGCTCTGTCACTCTCACTTGTTGTGTTTAGGAGAAATTGAGACGTTAAAAATTGGTGTTTGAAGGATTAGCCATGTAAAATGGGTCCCTGATGGCGACCCTGACGATGGCGAGGGTGCACTGGGAATATGAATATAAATAGTTTCGAAGAGAAGCAAAGTGCATTAAATCTGCTACATCGCATCTATTTCTGAATCAAATATGTAAATCGGAATAAACTCTTTTTGAAACTGAAAATGAGTGTGACCGAGTCAATCGTAATGAATGAAATGGCCTTCATTACATTTTCATTACGTTGACAACTAC
Source organism: Sinella curviseta (assembly GCA_004115045.4). Taxonomy (NCBI): domain Eukaryota; kingdom Metazoa; phylum Arthropoda; class Collembola; order Entomobryomorpha; family Entomobryidae; genus Sinella; species Sinella curviseta. The sequence goes on along the minus strand of CM023202.3, from coordinate 39,987,905 downwards.
AACGACGACGACGACAGCAGTTGCTTTAGAGGATTAAGTTATATTTTTGGGTTATTAAGCTGTACATCTTTTGTAAAGGGTTGATTTTATGGGAATATGGAGACAAGTTCATATATTTTTAAATAGATGAAGAGATCAAGGGAGCCAACTAAATATGTTCTACTGCCGTCCTCGGATTTTCTAAATATAGTTTCAGGAAAATGGAAATGGGGATTATTTTTTTGTATGGAAATGTGAACGGCAGATGTTTGTGATTTTGTCAAAAATATTTATATGTGTTCAAATATTTTGGCAAAAATTCAACAATTTCAGAGGGAAAATTTATTATTGGCTCATTACAATTCCGCATGTGTGGTCCAGTTGAAAGCCGGTTGTAAAAAATATATGCGCTAGCTTCTGTAATAATTTGTTGCCGTTTTTATTGCAAATGGGAATACGAATTTACCAATTTGCGTCAATGCGACGGAAAATTCTAAATTTATGGGCTATGTATACCAACGATCATTCATGAATCTACTGGCCTTAATTTTGTTTCAGATTATTTATGATACTGCTTACTTCAAAAACGCGAGGAAGGTTTCCAATAATCGAAATTCAACTCAAGAAATAATCTAATGGCCTGTTTTGTTAACAAGATGGATCATCAAGATGAGTACTCAGGTAAGTAGGTAGGCTGGTCTTAAGAGTAGAAATGACGTCCATCTTGATGAACTCACTGATAACCAGGTAAATCCTCCTCTCAATCAAGTAATCCAACAAAAAAGGAAATAAGAGGCTTACCTTGATGATGCCTGCTTCATACACAACATATTTCTCTCCAAACTAATCCACTTCTTTCTGTACTCGTTTGAAAGCTTACCATTTCATAAATCATTTCCAACAAAAATTACTGACAATCGATAAATGGGCAATAGGTACGCAACTCATACAAACATTTTTGTCTAAAAACCTCCTTCCCAAAAAAATCTCGCCATATGCAGATGACATTAGCAATGAAAATAAATCAAACCAGCACAGAAAACGAAATGCCTGTCTCGTTTACAAAAGCAATAATGTCCAAGGCCAAGCCTACAACATTAGTTGTTTGTTAACTATTTCAAATACAGAGAAAGAAAAATTGTGTATTTCCATCTCGCAGAACCAAAAAAACGAAATATGTATTTTGAAAAGGTCACAAGTTCGCCCTTTGTTCAGTCGCTCACTCAAATCAGGTTGACATTTTGAATATAAGCTTGTAAGCTGCTAGCGTGTGTTGGGTGTGCGTGGGTGGGAAAAAAGAAAATCAGACGCGAGGACTGGCTTCGAGAGAACTCGGGGTTTTAATACAAATGGCACGTAAATGATTAATGGTGATATTTTGCAAAGATATCCAAATATAAAGTTGTACGCCGAGTACAAATTTTTCGCCATACGGCTTGGTACAAATCATACAACAAACTAGAGAAAGAAATATATGTAATTTTTTTCGCCATGGTTTTTTTGTAAAGTAAGCCAGTACAGCTCTAGGCTATTGACTCTTGACTTGCGTCGTCGTCGACGTTCTTGTTGTTATTTGGCCTGCTTTGATCATGCTAATGATAATAAAAAACGAATACTGGAAGCTACAATGTTGAGCAGCGTGTAACTTGGGGTATAGCTCGTCGAGAGATGCGAACTGTCAGAGAATAAAAATTTATTTGGGAAATAAAACCAAATAAAGAGCAGCAGGGTTAAAAGAGAATCAGGATGAGCACAGTGAGCATGAACGATCATGACTCTAAATCTGAATTTCTGGCTATGATGATCATGATCAGAGTTCCTGTGAGGGAATGTGTGTGTTTTTGCTTGCAGAGGTTGTACGTCTTTATTTTAAAATGCACAGCAAAATATATTACCAGAGAAAGCATACGCAGTCATTACTCTGAAGCTTGTTGATTCTGACATTTACTGCCGTTTAAAGTCAGAATCAGTTTTGAGGCGAGGAGCTGGTTCAAATGAAAGCAGTCTACAAAGTTGCTCTAAGCAAAATAGACTCCAAAACACAATCAACAATGAGCTTATTATTACTCTCATTATGCAGTGCTTGTATGCCAGCAACCAAAACTATATCGAATTCCAAAGTATTCTGTCTGTCTGTGTTGCTTATTCTAAGTTGATCTTAATGTGTTTGGTTTGAAATTGTTTTGTTACGTTTGTATTTCGGTTTAAAGAAACAAGTTTAGGCAGAGTTTCTAGCTGCTCACCATGCACAATCGTGACGATGATCATCTCACTCACTCTTGTAATTGTTTAACGAGCCATGTGTGAACTAGCTCGTAAAACTTTTTTTTCTTCTTTCCTCAGACTCCAGAGTTGACTTTTATATATTTTTTCTTTCCATTTGAAAAATATATTTCACTTCATTTCTCTCTTGTTCTTGTTGCTCTTTTGCTCCGGTTGAATTTTTATGAGCGTTTCATGAAACTGAAAGAAAAGCAATGCAACGGCTTGATGCAAGCAGGTCTCCACAAATAAATAAGCCGGTTTTGTTGTTTTACTTGGCTTCACAGAGATCCAGAACAAGTCTCTCATTTTCTCTGTGCCTAGATTGCTGCAAGATGCAATTGACCTTGGAAAGCAAAATATGTTGCTTTGGTTGTATTGCCTTCTAGACCCTTTTATTCTTGAATGATTTAGAAAAATACATGCAGTTTGAACAGAAAATCTTGAGTAAAGATTTACAAAAGGATTCCTGTGCGTTTTCTTAATTCTGTAAACAATCTTTTTGTGTGGAGCAAAAACAGCAACAATGACTTAATGGTCGCTGTAATTTGTAGCCTTAAGCGGAAAGATGAGTTTGCAGTTTGGGGGCAGTATATTTTTTCAGCGCCATTTACTTCAGTGTTTATTCTTTCAGGTTATGCGTGTACAAAATGTTAACAAGCGTTCATGAAATATTTTCTTTCGAAAAGGAGCAAAATGACTTGTTGGTCGAATCCAGCAAAAAAAATAAGGTAATCATGTAAACCTTTGCAGTAGGTAATTATTTTGATTATTCACGGGTACAAAATGAGGAAAGGGTAAAAAAGTGAATTGAGCAGGAAGAAAAAAATATGTGGCTACCATTTTACTAACGAGTTATAACATAATGACACACTACATTCCAAAATTTCTCATCATCCAATCAGCTCTGTACACCTTCATAACTTTTTATATACTGACCATCTTCATTATCACACCGTGACTAACTAACCCATGTGCAATCTATTAAACTTAACGAGATCAAATGGTACTCATATCCAACTTTTTATCTGTCCTAATTCCAGGAGGTGAAAAAATATAAGTGCGATGACGATAAAATCACACCTAAATTATTCGTCGGCGTTAACCCTTCACTAATGACGAATCTAACTGATTGTGAGTTGTAAAGAATTAAATGGTTTACTGTATTCTCAACAATCAAAATGCTTTTCGTTTCAACAATGCAAGCACGGAAACTTGAATGGAATACGTGCAGCTCGAGAATATTTGAAAAATGATTCAACAGGATGCAGCGGCTGTAAATCCAATGAAGCAAACAAATGGCTTCCTGGAAACACTTTCAAGTTACTTTCCCTTTCCATTTGGGTATCTCAGCTCCATTTAATTCGGTTTGATTAAATGAATGGTCTCGAATCCAAATGGGTCACTCCCTCGGTTCATATTTGCTTAATGTAAGGTATACCATATAATTTTAATTCATTTTGAACATGTCTAAGAAAATATTCCTCGAAAATAATTTAGTATGGCGTCACTGTTTATCAAACATTCATACGCGGTTCTGTAAATATTTGTCCCGATTCGTCACCAAAATATGTCTGACTTATTGACTTTCCAGTCCAGTCATTGAAATAGCATTACGAATCATGAATTATGTTCAATTACAACGACGACTAAAAATATTCCTGGAAAAATATAAAAGATTATAAAGTCGGTCCCTTCCGTATTTTGCATACTCTACGCAAACTACTCATCATTTCCCAACAAACAGGAATCGGAAATAGCTAGCATAATAAATACCTTCCGCAAAATACTACCCTTTAAAATACTTACTCACATAACCCTAACATTTTCCATCAATTCCACCACCATCCAACAAAAGCATCCATTTTCTACCTCTCTTCTCCACTGACTTTTTTCAAATGACTAATAAAAATCCTTCTCTTCTTCACTCTTCTCTCTCCTTCCTCACATTAAAATTGTTTTATGTTCCGGGGAGAGAAACACATCCACACAAACACACACAACCATTTCACTCATTTTATTACTTTTCGGGAAACTAGTCGTAAAAACTACAAGCTTCATGTTTTCACTTTTTTTACTATCGCCTTCACCGTTCTCCTCGTCACTATAAACTTCTCCTCAAACAAGTAAGTCCAGAGAAGTCAGAATAATGTAATCCGAAAGTATTGGGCAACTTTCCAGGCACCAGCACCACCCACCCACGCAGGCAACCTGAACATTTTTCCTCTACACGCCACGCCATGTAATCCAACGTGCTACTTGGATTGTCATGACAACACACTGTGTGCTCAAAACTCTTGACGCTAACGTGAGAGAGCAAGTTGTTGTCATGATGATGATCATGTTCACGACGATGATGCTGTCATCATGTCAAGTTTTTTTATGCCATGTTCACTTAACCATGCACATTGTTACGCCACCGGTGTCGCTTTACATCTTGTCAGAGAGAAAACCTGACTAACATTTTTTTTCCTGTCTGCATTCAAGCTTCACTTACTTTTTATCATCGTCATCATCAGCGCGATAATAAAATGATGCGTTATATTTAGTTTTTTTGGGTGGAAAGTATAAAAAAATGCACAGGAAAGAAAAATATGCAGTAAAGTGCATCGTGAACCGTGTTGAGCTGGAGTAGCCATATTGTTCGCCAGTATTACAAAAAGCTAGTAAAAATCCAGCAGACGGTGGCGTAGGAAAGTTTTTGTTCTCGGCTAAATAAAATGATGATGTTGACGATCACGATGATTTAATAGCCATCATCCTCATCGTCTAAATGTCTGTGTCGTCGTAAATGTGCATGCGAGCGTGAATCCTCTCTTGTGTTTCTCTTCTCTCAACATTTTCATTCTAACAGCTCACTTTTTGTTTCCCTTGTAGTTTCATTGAGAAAAATACTGCAATCTGTGTACATAAAAAAGTTTGGTTAAGTATGAGTCGAGCTGACTGACTCTTCTTCTGACTACCTATTCATTTGGATCAAGGTGGAAAACACTCACGTTTGGTTAATCTGATTTTGGTGGGGATATAAACAGAAGCAGAAAAAAAACGAGATGATGGAAAAAGTTTTTCAGATAGCCAGGTTGTTGGTTGAGAAAAGGAACAGTTGGTTGAATCATTATTACTACCTTGATAGCAGTAGCAACATGAGCTGAAGTACAAGTTTTTACGAGCATTTTGTTTTTGGCGTAAATCTAAATGAAATGAGTTGTATGTCGTAAGCGTGTATGTTTTTGATGCCGAAAAAAATGCGTGGAGAATATGGCCATAGAACCGTGATATAACGTAAAATGGTAGATTTTGAGAAGGTGAAGTGGTCAATGGTGAAGTATTTGCTGGTCATGGACAAGTTCAGTAGCGAAAATAATGTGACGTGATGAACGAGACATGTGTCATGTTGGATATTTTGGAGATGACTGATTTTGGTTTTAGGTGAAGTTTTGGGATGAGTGTTCATGTCAAAATTTCCTGTCGCAGGATAAACACTGGCCAAGCGGAGGCTAAGTATACCCAAAAATGCGTGTTTTTGGGGTAAAATTTTAGCGACTTCAAGTAGGCTACTTATTACGTCCGTACAACAATCAATGCATTCGGGTAATTTTCGTTTTCGTTACTAGTCATTACATAATCTTGAATACCAGCTTGTATCGAATGGCCCGGGATAAATATTGTATCGGTGATTGATGAACGGAATGAAAGGCAAGTTGAATACATGTTGACGGTAATGATCATGATGATGACGATGGTGACATTGACATTTCAATCGACTTGGAACGTTGCCGCATATGAACGCCGCGGAACAAGAAGCGAATGTGTTGCATCGAAATCGATTGACAATATTTTTACACGGCTTTCATTCACTTTGTTGTAGCCGTGGAAGTATAAAGCACGCCATAGGAGAATAATTCATCAAAAACGACTTTTAGCTTTTTACAATGCACTTCAAAAGTCCATTCATAATAAACTTTTTTGATGGTGTTGTTGTTGTGACCCTAATGCACTCATAACATAACACCATGCACCGCTCCGTTCTGCGCGGAAAAAGATGACTTGACTTTATGAAAGAAGACCCCTACTGTGCGTTACAAGCGCACTCAAAAAACTACATCAGCAACAACAACAATAATAACAACAACAACGCGAGTAGTAGACAGATTTATTGAAGATGTGAGGATTGAATGGACCGAGATTTTAAGTAGCTTGCTGACGGGTGCGGCACGAGCAGGAAAATAAAGAAAAGAGATCAAGGGCGAAATGTCAAATATCAGCCAATTTATGCTACAAATAAAGAAGTGTTTATTGTTGATAGCTGGATATTCGAAAAATTATATGATTCTGTTCAAAATCTGAATAAAGGGGAAGAGAAAGTGTTAAGTCGGAAACTTTTAAGGACGTCACGTTTCACTGCATTCTGCATTATAAACCCAATACAAAACCATCTTAAATCAATTGCTAGAGCAAATATTGTTTCATTATTTCGGATTATAGTCAAGTAAGCAAATCACCAGTGACCTGACCTTACCACGTACAACATTTAGAGCTTCAAGAATCTGTGGTGCACAAACAAGATAAAAGTTTACATGGGTGACTAAGATATGCAGTCCACCAGTCAAATATTTTGTACTCCTTAAACGGTCAGATTTCTTGGAAAATTTCGGATTTTTGACAGTCGAAGTGAAATGGACTAGAAAATATTTTTGACACGCCACATTTTGCAGTGGAAACGATACATAATGTTTAATTTAATAACGAGACATAATCACGGTAAATATTTTCTGGTGCCACCGCACAGCCGACGAGCACGTGACCGCCCATTACACCAAACCATGCAATGAGTTATGCAATACCACTGACCGTACAAGTTTAGTCGATTATATATCTACCAATACAGTAAGTAGAATGTATATGGGCCCCGGATAATATTTCATTTCATAATGTAATTACTTGGGTAACGACGTACCGTTAAATGGCACACCATGAAATGACTCCAACTTTTTTGTCCGACACAGTCATTTAGATAGGAAAACAAAAGAGCTCCATAGCTCAGCAAAATATGTATGGCGATTAGATATATCTGATGAAAAATTTAGAATGGTAATGTTGCGTCAGAAGGCTATTGTTATAGTTCATGTGAATCATACATGCATGCAAGCAACAAAAGCATGAACTACACATTTTGTACCACCATTTGCAAGATAGACATCTCAATAACGCACACCATTTCGTTTCCTCGTTTCCCCCTTTTCCTTCCTTATCCAGAAAAATATATATTACACTTTAAATGGGAGCACTTGCATGAAAAATACATTCTTTTCTTTTCTCTGCACACTGTTATCTGGATCTGTAGTAAAATCCGTAGTAAATATGCAACCCGTTTCATTTCACAAAAGCAGAAAATATACGTTGGCTGCATGCACCTGGCAAAACCCAGTAATTTCGAATCGGAAAAATGGAAAGTAGGAAGGAAAATATCCAAATCCGAGAATTGTGAACCCATTTTAATGCGGGATTTATTCATGTGAGTAAGCAAACAAAGCAGAAATGCACTTTTACCCAAAAAATATATAAAGTTTGTAAATGCACCCATTGTATTTCTTTTCAATAATGTCGAAAAATTAAGTAGAAAACCAAATATTATTAGCGGTGCACATTGCACCCGCCAATTACAATAATGAATATGTATTATACACCGAAAAAGTGGAAATTTTTGGGTTTTGCACTTGTAACCGTCTCTAATGTCATCATCACGTCACCATAAAAGTATATACATGGAATCACTGACGGAACTACTCAAAAATGCGTCGAAATGGAAACAGAAGCTATACAGTCTCCATTGTTGATAGACAGAGTATTGATCCCCAAAATATAGAAATGAAATCCCTTTTCATGTCAAAAATTATGTTCAATTTCCACCCAAAATGCATGCATTCATTGCTTCATTCAGTAAAATGATTTCATTTTCATTCATTGTCATCACGGCACGGGATATTGTATTGTTCGGCTTCTCAAAACTAATACAATTACCACCCAATAATGGCCGTATCAAAATCACCACACGGTTACCACAACAGCAGCAGTTGCCACCTTGACCGAAATATTCTGAACAATAATTTGCTCAAATGAACAGTCATATGCGCATTTGAAATCCGATTGTTATATTTGGAACAAATATGGGCCATATTTTAAGTAGAAGAGATTACGATGCAAATAAAGTTGTTACTGAAACTTTTGACATATTTGGAAACTATTTTAGCTGACACCGGAAAACTATACATTTAAGTATATTACTGTACTTCATAATTTTGGTCGGTATTTGGATAATGAGCTATACTTTTACTTTCGTAATGACGGTTACTCCATTTTTGGTAAAAAATGTGTCGACTCAGCCAAGAAAAACGGAAATATTTTCATCTTAATGCATCCATTATTTACTGAACGGCTTTAGCATTACTTAACCGACCCATGTCTCCTTTCTGAACAGCGCATTTGAAAAAAAGGATAAAGATATATGTTCATAAACATACAGAGCCGAGAATTTGTTCCTTGTTCGTGTCAACATGTCCATTAATATTTTTCAAAGTCGGAAGGTAGATGATCGCCGCAGGTGAGCTGAAATGGTAAAGGCGATTATTATGATGATGATGAAGTTGCTGCTTGTATGAACGTACGTAAATATGAGTAATTTGAAAGTAGAAACTTTTTTCTTTCTTTTTGAACATGCCTCTATGTGGTGTGTTCCCACCCGCATAATAAATGTGAAAATTATGGGACCACCTGCCGAGAGATAAAGTGCATTAGAATGGAAGTATGCACTGGATTAAGTTATCATCGTCGAAAGATAACAACAACAGGAAAAAGGCACCGAGAGAAGCTGATAGTGGTACACATAGGTGGATATGTAGTCAAGTAATTTGGATTGTAATGTGTTCATCTAAATGAGTAATTATACGGTACATTAGCAGTAATTACCGGCTACGATCCCGTCCAAAATTTTCAAAAACTTAAAAGAGTGATGCCGGTAATTAATAATTATATAGTATATCCGTTCTGCTCTATATTTACGGTCAAATAAACAAATATTGTATCAAAATTGAAAATGTCCCGGTAAAAAATTATCTTGTCGTTTTAATTATCTAATTGACCGTTTCCGTTCCGAATCCTTAATCAACGGACACGTTCATCAGGCGCTTCATGAGATCCAACTTGGGTGAAACCATGTTGGATCTGGTAACGGAAATATAAGCTATCATATCACTCTAGCGGCATTTACCTCTATGATTACAGCACGCATCGTGTTTATTTTTAGACATATTATTTATTCAAATGTATTCCCATTTTACACGTATTTGATATGTTCATCAGTTGCTATTATTACCATCAACATCATCACCACCAACCTAGCTAGCATGTATCCGTACAAGACCAGAGAGACCACCGGCAAATACTCTTGTCAGGATGCTCCCATGTTCCCATTCTATTTCTGTTACATTTTCTCTCTTCTCTCGTAACTGTTGTTATTTTTTACACATTTTTATGGTCTCTCGTAAAATATTCCATTATCTGACCTACCCTCACCAACAACACCAGTACCAGCTACCCAGCACATTACACTAAAAACAACAGCAGCAGCTTTTTTACGTTCTACATAGTCTGCTTTTCTCTCCATCACCCAAAACAATATCCATTTAGTTTTTCCCAGCTCTCATTATGACTGTTTTTACAGTGCGTAATGCCAGCCTTGGCACTAGGCTAGTTATTCGCTGTTGTGTATATTTTTGTAGAAATGCTCTAGGGTAAAAAGGTAACACGTAATATTTAGCCCAGAGAAAAGAAGAACAATTTTTATTACTGTTACGCAACCTAGCTGTAAAAATATACTTTAAAAAATTTCCTTTCAACCAACTGTAATGAGATGAATACTGAGCCACAAAAAATGTTTCTTTCTTTTTCCCGTTGCGTACACGCACATTTACGCACAATGCGTTCAAAAATATAAAAATGTGCCAGAATGAAAACAAACTGTGTTTGTTTTAGAGCTATAATTTCAGTGCGCATGTATTCATACGACGAGATATATTTCGGATTACTCTGATTACATATTTATATGACACGTTTGCTTTAAAAGATTTATTAGACCAGAGTGCGTTTTGCCATTCAAATCGCCGGCCGCCATCTTCGTCATTACGAGTTGCACCACAAGCCATACGTAAACAAAAGTAGGGGAGACTTTTCATTAAACTTTTTTTATAAAAAAAAGTCAATAGTTTTAACCAGCCTACTTACGCATATACCCTACTGCTAAATAGTTTCTGTTGCGTCAGCTTAAAAGTATTTGATCTCAGATAATGCGCTTCATTATCCCGTTTTATGACACCGGTTCCGGTGCTAAATGAACCAAATTTATGAATATTTAATATACACGTACGGATATATATTCAACCAGAAAGTGAAACAGAGTGCACCGGATTTACCGGAATACTAAAACGACGTGGTCGTGAAAGAAGGGCATTTAAAATGCTCTTTAGAAAAACTTGCGCAAGTTAAAAGCCACTCATTTCAGTTTTAGTGCGTTTTGGCCTTCAAGCTGCATTCAAGTGAATACATAGTGGAGGTAAATGGAAGCATAGCGACTGGACTGGACTTTTGAGAGCAGGGCGTTGGCTGCTGCTTTCGTTGCTGCCACCATAATTTATTCACGTTGCATTTAATTCATTAGAGCAGCGCATTTTGTTGAATGCGAGTGCGTGCCTACTGTAATTTCAACAACGGACTCGTCTGGTCAGAAAATGACCACCACCGCTACCGATCTGACCGGTGATCGTGTTTATTCAATTATTTATTGAATGAAGAAAAGATCAATGGATAGAGAGCTGCCAGTTCCAGTTTTGTACAATGGACTGCTCTAAGGAAAATTGACCTTCGAGATAGATTTTTTGTCTACTTGGCTTTGAAACAGACCAAATGCATCTTGTGCCATTAAAATTAAGTCGAACTGACGGGGAAAATACTTTCAACATTTTTTGGACAAGAGGAAGCATTTTGACCTGCTGTGTGGTGGTGGCTATGTGGAAGCTGACAATGAGCCAAAAAAGCCAAAAGGAATATATAGGCTTGGGTGGGTTAAAAAGAAAATTACTGCTGTTGGTTGTCTATTGAATATATATTCTGTTTTGCTTCAAGTGTTGTTGGCGGTGTTGGTGTGGTGTCGGTCCATTTTCCGGAAATTTCTCGGTTTAAAATGTGTTTGTGTGTAAATGTGGGCGATGAAGTCAAGAGTGAGGAAAATGGAATATTACACCATTCGGCACGATTCCAAGAAAGTTTTAGTAGGAGCTCCAAGTTGATGTTTCAACGAGCAAGTTCATTATGTTCTGTTTACAAGCCATGGTAGGTTTGAGATGGAAGATATGAAGAGGAAGGAAAAATACTGGCAAAGTTGGCTTGACAGTTCTTTGGCGTATCTGTCCATCCCTCTTCTTGAGCTTCTGGCTTTCTTTTGGTAAATACTTTTGAATGACTGCGTATTCATTTTGAATAAATTCATGGCTTATGTTTACGACTGATTGTAAAAATGAGTATTAAAATCTGATCATTAATTCGAAATATTCTCATTTAAAATGTTGACACCATTTATACATTTAAGAAAACTGGGACATATTTGATTCTGCAGGCTCAAGGATATGGATTAGTCATGTGAAAATTGAGACCGGAAATTGGTTCTAAATTACTCCCACATATAGGTTTAGACAATTTGAGCCAGTTCGTCATCGTTACTCATAAAGCAAATAATAATCACTTGGGTATATGTATTAGAATCGGTCGCCCGGCATATAATCGGCACAATTAATACAAATGATAATCAAACTGCATAAACGCTCAACATTGACGGGTGAATGTCATCACACTTGAAAAGATGAAATCATAGCCAACCTTATCTTTTCAAAAGCATGACATCAGCCGCTCTTCATGCATCTCATATTTTGCTCAGATGATTTTAACGGACTGAACGAATCAATTTGATAATAATTATCGGTAGTAACGATATGAGAATATCATTGTGTAATTTTTGTGTTCCCATTTGCGACTTAAGTCATGTAGAAGGACAATGAACTTTTCCGTATGTGGAACGGCGGTTAAGGAAATATCATATAGAATCACATAATTCTGCTTGTCTTTACATTTTGCCCTGCGACCGATAGCCTCCATATTTGACCAAGAGGCGGAAACAAATGTATCAACATTTGTTTACAGAAATCTCTGCAATTATTGTAAAGACTCCGGAAAAGACAACAAAATGTTACACTGATAAGGGCAACGGAAGCCAAGGATGGTTACATGAGACCAAATGGCGACATGGAATACAAACCAGATTCTGGCAAAAAATAACAAAATACAGTATGTACAGAAATCCCGGCACAGTACGGAGTACAAATAAAATGTTGCAGAATATTTTTGGCAAATGACCGGAGAGACAGAGTCCAAAGCAGTCCAGAAAAAAAATTGTACACAACTCGGCTGCGGCTATGTTGCAGTTAGCAATGGGTGGGATGACGGCACAAAAAAATAAATAATGACAACGACGACTGGAACACACAATTTGTTGACACTGCTGCGCGATAACTAATCTGAGAGAGATAGACAATCTGTTTGCTCAGAAATGAACGTGCAGATCCAAGCTGCTAAAAAAGAATACAATTTGTGTGCATAATAAAATGGTAATGCCAATGCAAACTACAGAAATGAGCCAAACGGACTGGGCAGCGACAATGACACAAGTGTTCTATGACGCATAAATCATATCAGTTTTTTGTCAAACTTTACACATCACACTTAGTTGAAAAAATAATAATAATGTGTGAGCATTGACAAAAAAATGTATGCTGCTGATGCGCTGCTGGAGCATTGGCCTACATTTATCGTCATCCAGCATAAAAAATATATCATAAACTCGCTGTTTGGCACAGTGAGTGAGATGAGCTCTCTGGAGAATAATACTCAAAACTTCGCAGCCAAATATGTCTGATGACAGCAGCGTCGAAAATGAGAAAATGTTTTTCGCAAATGACAACTCAAAAATTAATATATATTTGTTACATAACCGTAATTTCAGTTTTAAGGAATTTTGACACACATGCAATTACACCGCGTCAGAAATACTACATTAATGAGCAATTAAAATGCAACCGCCAAAACAAAAGCCAAACCCAACTTGCAAAAGTCATTAGAAACTCATTCCATTTTCGACGTCATTCAAGCCACTATGTTTCCATCTCTCCATGAATGAATACGTGTCATCGTGACTTTAAACGCGAAATAAACTTTTCATCCTGTTTTCCTCCAAAAACTCTCTCGGAAGTACACACAAGTCGTACATAAGTAGGTAGTCTTGCCAGTTTTGTGACTGTGTCAGGTACCTAACTGCTTGCACAACGACTACAACGACAACGACGTAGCGAAATATATACCTACTCTAGAGTTTTTTTTGTAGAGGATTTTGCAAAAGCCATTGTATTCGCTTCTTCCTGCCAAGGTCTACTCCAAAATCCAAGCGCTAGCAGAAAATATAAAAGGAACTTTTCGCTGCTGCTTGCTTGCTTGCCGCTTTTTGCTATTCTCTATACCGCCGCCTCACACACAAAAAAAATATATTATCGATCCGCCCATGTTCCATTTTCTCTCTTCTCTGCTGTCGCTTCCTTCCTTTTTCTCTCTCTTTTTTTCTGCATCCAGGATATTTTGCAAAATGTAACGTAACTCGCTCTTCAAAAATAGGAAGGATATAACATCAAGCTTAGAGAAATAGAGGGCGCGAAAGAATATAATGACAAGGTAACACGCCGTTTTGTTGCAAAATATACTCCATTTATATTTCTAGGACAAGAGATTTCGTTTAAATGTTGAAAACGGCTTTAATGGAACTGAGATAAATGGCGAGAGAGATTTTATCCGTAAATCTATTACAAAATATTTGTGAGTATTCGTATATGTGCAGTAAATGTAAACGGTCAAGGACGAATAAGAAGAGTAGAAATATCATCAAACCGATTTATTCGGTTCTTCTGGAGAAATATATAAGCCTATCAGAAAGAATGACGACGCAGATGATGACGAGTGGCAGCGGAAGAAGGTCAAGTGAAAATCAAATTGTGTGCTGACTTGACTACAGCAACGAAAAAGGTGAGTCAGACTGCTTTATTTACAAAAGGTAACACAAGAGACGTAATAGCATTTACTTCTTTTACTTTATATGTCGATAAAAACTTGGTCGTCGTCGTAGTCGTCGTTGTAGAAAAAACTGCACAGGTAAATAAGGTAAGGAAAGTCGTATGGACTGAGTTTTTTGGTGGTAGCTTTCTAGCAAATATTCTGGGTACAAAAGCAAACTTGAATGGGCTCGGCTTTGGGTGCCGTTAAAAAATTGTTTGCGCTTTGTTTACTTTATCTTGTTCCAAAATACTAGAGTCGTTTGTGTTTTGTTTGTTGGTTATTGATATAACCTATTATTATTACTGCACTAGTAACATTGTGAACGACTACAGAGTACAACGACGGCAATGTTGTTTTTGTTTCATGTCTGCTATCGCGATATCTTTGTGCTGAAATATATATGGCCATGTTTAGTTTGTTGGAATATCAAATTGTATATCTTTTCACCGGTGAGCTTACTTATTTCCTTTATTTTACAGTGAGCCGAGCTTTTCCTGAGGTTACTTGTTTGTTTGAGAGAGCGTCAAACAAAAGAAGGTAAAAATAAAGTAGGATAACAAGAGAGAAGGTAAAAAGTCGGGGAAACAAGAAGAATGGCTTAGTTTTTCTTGTTTGGCGGAGATCGATAACAAAGAACGGAAATTTTTGTGACAATGCTGTTTGCAATATATATTTTGCGCGAAAATGAGGAAACGAGAGGAAAAGAAGGTAAACACGGGTGATATTTATTTGACTTGTTTTGAGATAACAAAAATTGGGTGAAATGTTGTTGGAATCTAGTTTTTGGCGTTTTCCGATTTCTGATTCTTTTACTTTAATTTACGGGAAGGGAAAGAGCGAGAAAGTTTTGAATGAACAGGAATGATTTATGGTTCAAGTATGACTTACCTTGAAACTTGGAAACTTGGAGACGCTCAGATTTTAAACTTGAATGAATACCTCGGTTCTGAAAAAATGGAGAGAGAAACAAAACTTTCCTGATTCCAGCTTTTGTCCTTCTGGAGACGATGAAAACTTGAACTAGTAACCAAACTTTAAAAGATGAAGATGAAGTGGTCTTCACAATACACAAAACTTTAAATAAGTTACACAAAAGTCACTCGAAAAACTAATTTTTTGTAAAAATTGAATCTGAAAGCAGAGATTTGCTGGCAGCTAATTTGTCACACAAATCAAAAAACAGAACATAATTTCTGTCCAGGTTCGTTTTAGTGAACACTTCACGGTTTTGTCCAGAGATTCCAAAAAATGTTACAGAAATGATCCTTCCAGAAATAATCCTGCTCGCTTTCTTCTCGGGTCCGATCCTGTCACTATTTTCTCAGTCCTGAAAAAATACAACGCCGTTTATAACTTCTTCTACGAAAACACATTTAAATATCCAGTCAATTTAATACTGGGACTGGGATAACAAACTCCACAATATCAAAAAACACTAATTATAATCCCACTTCTAAAAAGTTAACACATTTCACTTCAGCAAACAAACCAAATCCAAATTTTAAGCGCAATACGCCGTCCGCACAAAATTTTAAGGATATGGAGAAAATGAAAGAAGATAAACGCAGCAACGCGCAGTGTTTGGTGCTCCGTTCACAAGCGACTCTGAATCAAGACTGACTCAGCTTGTGTGTGGGGGGATTCGGTATTGCGTTCTACACGGCATCAGCAATAACACCGAGTAATGTAGCAAGAGCAGAACGAACTCTGAAAGTCAGTGCATGCACATAAAAGACTATCTACCTATTTTGTAATAACGTTTTTTTTCTCCGTGTGTGTGTGTGTTTGAAGTGAACTTTGTGTGAGCTCTTTTCACTGTTGCTGCCTAACCCTCACCTACTCTGCCTACGCTTCTGTTATCGTAAACTTGTAATACGCTGCCAATCAACCTGATAATGCGTGCATGAACGTACACACACGTAAATGTAAAAAGTGCGTTGTTCTTTTTTTATCAAAATTTAACAGCTTTTTTGTAATCGTCAATGAACTGCAGTAAAACTGATTAAAATAGCTTTTGGAAAATATATTCGTTTTGGGCATATTTTTGGCACCGTTTATGATAAATATGTTTGGTGGTCTTAAAAAATTTAACCAAAAATAATTATCACGACATTGACGTAATTGTTTATTTAGTTTGGCTATTGTCCTCACAATTTACAGTAATGAGCCAACACATTAAACGAAAACATGTTTGTTTAATTCTGCATATATTTTTTTCATGGTCACAGAAAAAAATGGCATTCTTGGTGATACTACTTCGATAGTGATTCTATGCGCGTTTGCTAGGTGTCAAATATTGAGCTATTTACGGCCGACGTAATGAGCAAGAAGGTAATTGACGCCAGGTTTAATTGAGTACGAATATTTGGTTAAAAATTAGTGGTTTTAGTTTAAAAAGAATGTGCATACATAAGCCATATGGCGTTTTTTTTCTTTGGGTAAAAGTTTGTGACTAAATTTCAAGTGACATGAGTTTAATTACTGGTTTATGAAAATGAGGCAGATAATCGGGGTGCTTTACATGCAAAACCCGAGTTTTTCAAGAGGCAAAACAAAGTTGAAAAATGCGGAGGAAAATAAACAAATGACATAAATTATGCTCAGGTTATGCTAGCTTGAAAAAAAGTTGAGCAATCATTTGTTGTCCACTTCTCAACGTTGTAAGAATTTTTTGTCTTAAAATCTTATACAAGATATCAGGCTGGGTTTTATTGTTTGCTGTTCTCTTGTTTCTTGATAATTAATTGCCCCATTCAGGCAAAAATGCAGCATTTTTTATACTTCTTGTTGCTACCTTAAAACTATCAGTACCTAATCACCTTGCATATAATCGTTATGAACTTGAATCGTTGTATTTAGTTTCACAATCTAAATGACAAAATGAGTAAACATTTATATTTATGGCTATATTGTGGTCATAATTAAATCATTATCATGAGCATTACTCACTCTTATCGTTAGCTAGAATCGATTGTGTATACTAGAGAAAAATACTGGTTGAATAAATTGTGCAGCAAAAACTGTCAAATTTTAAGGCTCGGGTTTTAAAATGCGGAAGTTGGTAGTTGACCGTTGTCACCATTCTATCATCAAGCTTGTCCTTAGAACGCATAGCCAGTTCAGCACTATTCACGGCAAAAAATATTGATTACTTGAATAATGCAATAATATATGCTTTCAGATGTAAGAGCAAATTGCATTGCTGTCCATTTGTTCATTTTTCTCGTGCCCAATATAATTAATGACATCTTATAAGTTTCCCTAAATGGTATCCTTATTTTACACAGCTGCTAAAATTAACACCTTTTACAACTCATTAATTTTTTCAATCCGTTTAAAAATTATTCTCTGACTCACGCAAGATTCAGCCATTTGTGAACAATAAAGGTAATGAGTCATAATTTGCTCACATTGTTCTTTTCTGCTTGTATGCTGCATGATATTTCTTTGTTTGCGTGTAGAGTTAATTAATGAACACTCACAATTTGAAATACCACAATTTAGAGATTTTTCAATTGACGTAACTGATTTAATGCTAATTACTAAATGTGCGTATATGGAGAAATTGTAATTGTTATATGTAACTCATTGTAGGAGCTCAGTAGGGGTCCACATAAATCAGAAAACTGCGCTCAGAACTGCCAGCTGAGTTTGACGGTCGGTTTATGTGAAATGACCTTCCAAACATTTACCTCTTTTTACGGATCCTTACCGACCACGAAGGAACAAAAATGAACTATATGATTTGTAATTAAGTAGGTAGTAAGTTAATGT
Organism: Sinella curviseta; assembly: GCA_004115045.4. Classification (NCBI taxonomy): domain Eukaryota; kingdom Metazoa; phylum Arthropoda; class Collembola; order Entomobryomorpha; family Entomobryidae; genus Sinella; species Sinella curviseta. The sequence goes on along the minus strand of CM023202.3, from coordinate 39,969,686 downwards.
ATGATTACAATGTCCAGAATGAGAGAAAGATAAAATAAAAAAATAATTGCTTTCGTTTACTCTATAAAAGCAATATTGGGTATCAAACGTTGCCGTACTATAGCGTTAAGAATAAACTCCTGACACTGTTTTATTGTTAGGCTTTGATGTACTTATATAGATCATTAATTGGTTGCGTGTATAATAGTCAAGAAGACGGTGAATTGTTATCAGCTATAAGCGTCATTAAAGAAGTCCTTACAAGATAATGATGAAAACGGAAACAAAAGCAAGGTCACAACTGGAAAGTTTGAACTATCATCTTGTCTAAAGGAGAACCCAAGTCTGTGAAAGTTTGTACGATGTGCTATACATGCATATCCTTTATTTGTGATGATTAAATGAGCAAATGTGTACATCATCTTCATGACCATGAGCGGCTTCCACAATAGCTATCAACCAAATGTGTATCAAGAGCGACCAGGTGGGATAAATTCACTTTTTTGTTCCATTGTGTCGGTGAAGGTTAATGCTAGATTCTGGACACTCCACATTAAAAGTCTGGAACAAGTTTCGGTGATAAAAACACGGACTGTGGAAACGAACAGATGGTGACGAACGGGAGATAGTAATGCTGCATGCATTGAACATTTGTGAGGTATACAACTGCTTCTGATGCGAACAGTAAAAGATTTGGTTCCTTTGACCACCGGTTTGACGCTGGAATATAAATTTTCTTTTCAGTAAATTTTTGGAGCATCAAAACTAGTAGAAAATGAGAAACTAGGAGCATTTTGGAAGAAACGAAATCAGTTTGTATTCATTTTAATTGCGGCGCTATCACGCGAAATCAATGTTCATCAGAATACTAATAATATTGCCTTCAGTTTTAATAATTCAGCAATCATGTCCAAAAATCAAGATCAAATTACAATGCGAAGCCATTCCTTTATATTCATTTCAACATTCAGCATTATATTCTACCTATATGTCATTTCTTCATTATTTACCTAACAGTTTATCATTATTCAAAAGGCCGTCATATTTACTAAAAAAATGAGAGTCACGTTTCACCTACACGTGTTTATATTAAATATTAATATGTATGCCCATATGAGAAGGAATTAGTTACTTCTTCGTGTCAATAAGTATGTCCATTACGTATCATTATAATTCCTACAAGGATCCCTGCCGTTGACCGGATGATGACGCTTTGTAACTTCCCAACCTATCCGAAAAGAAGAGAGACCACACAGAGTTCAACAAATTGATACAGTCTTAAGAATACTAAAGGAGCACACTCAACTCAAATGCATATTTAGGTGCACATACTTCAAGCTGAGTACTGAAGCCATATCATATAAAATACCTGCAAAGATGAGTTATGACGAACAAACATAATACAATATGCATAGTTAGTCAAAAGTTCCACTAGCTTCCATTTAGATGTTCATGCAGTATTCTGATTTTCATGAAACATGTATGCTGTGCATTTCCAGCGCTTAATCCTTACTGCAATACAGCCAGTGGCTCACTGTCCTAAAGAGACTGGAGTCTTGTTTATTTTTCCCAGAGGGAACAGAGTTGATGCATATGCACTGGGTGCTGCTATAATTATTTATTATTTTGTTTTGAATGAGTCAAGGGAGCTCTGGAGGATGACATGGATATCCCTATGAATTTTAAAGAGACCGACTCCGACGACGACGGATACGCACTGCACCCATGTATCGTTCACAGGAGCAATGTTTATGGTCTACTGGAAATAAAAATGTTATTTTTTGAGCGGTGTTTACTTTGAGGGTCCTTCATTAAAAACTCTGACTCCCTTTGCTACATGATGATTACAGTGGTAGCTGAATTTGATAGAAAGATAGCTTGTAAGCCAGATTGTGACACTGATTACACGGCATGTTGACTTTTTAAGATTTATGACTGTGTATTGTACCGACATGCGCTACGTTAAAAACAAAAGGGGTGACGTTTAATTTAATTTTAAAATGCAGCCGCATAAACAATTTTTGTGTTGATTTTTTAACCGCATATCTCACTTGTTATCATTTACGCCAAAAATATTCTCAGTAGATCGCATCAGAGTTTTGGTTATGAATCGTAACTTACGATATTGCCAAGTTTTTTCACGGTCGCCATAAAATTTTGTACTCTTTGCTTCATATGATCAGAAACCGAAAAAAATAGATCTACATGTTTGATGGAACTGCGACGAAAATGTTCCTGAACAACCACAAAATATAAGTGCATTTGTCAAGATTCAATTTCCTTTTATGAGAGCATGAATATTGATATCGATATCGGTTACCATTCATGTATATGATCTACCATTACACTACCAGTGTTGACTCAAGTTCTGACGAAGATGGAACCCCTTTTGTGATTCCATTTATTTTATTGCTGATGTAGATGCACACAGAGAAATGGGTGACTTGATCAAAAGAAAGGACAAAAACTTGTTTGAATTCTATCCCGTCGCTGGGGATCTTGGTCAATGGTTTCATGTTCCTTTGTGTTTTTTTGGATAACATGCTCTCCCGCTATTGTTGTGTTGGTCAGTTCCCCACTCGCGTTGACAAGATATTGGACAGATGTACTGCCACCACCACTGACATTGATATGCCTCGCATAATTGGGTGAAGATATAAAAAGATCTTTTGAATGGCAAAATGTACTCATTTTATTCCGAATGGATGAATGCATCGAGAGTTGGGCATTTTGGATGCGGCCACTTGGTTTTGTGTGGGGGAAAATGTAATGAAATTATGTAATTGAATGGGCACAAATTTTCCCAACTTTCAGTCCGTGTAATTTTCGGTATATCTTTTGATCCAATTTGTCGTCCAGGCTTTCAACAAGATTTAGAATATTTTCGAAAACAGATCCAAACATGCACAAAAACCAGATGTTTGGAATGACATGCAGTTAGACTATGGGGCATCATATTTTTTAAACATTTGAAATACAGATACAGTTAAATCTCAGCATGTTTATTTTTCCAGTGTGTAAGATTGCCCTTGACTTGTACATGGCATCTTAAGAAAACAAGTCGTAAAAATCATACAACTAGCTCATGTTTCATTAGTTTTTGTATCATTTCAAATGTGTCGAAAGTAAAAAAGTTACATGGGTCTTCATGGGTAAATATAAATGGTGGTAATTTGGGAAAGGAAGCAATGATTTAAAAAGTTGTTCTGTTTTTTAAAGGAACGTGACTTTTCTTAAGAAATGATACACAAAAAAGGATGCAACAACTGAACCAATTTTTCAAAAGGGTTAATTGTGATGTCAGGCAATTTGTTCAGAGTTGCCGGATCGTTTTTTGGCTGTCAAACAGTCAATTTTGTTTACATATCAGATGTAACTGCAATGCTATTTACATTCAAGCAACAGGACGAATAATTTTATTTTCTTTGTGACTTTATGTCTCAATCGTTCTTAAACATGTCTCAATGGTGCATGAATTTATTGTCTTTTGTTTCGTTTTTAATGACTGTTTTCTTTAGCAAGTGACAAAGCTCATTGGAATGATCACATGAATCTAGGTAATTATTGCAAAACGTTTGTTGTTATTAATCAATAATGAATTTGTACGCAGTAGCAACTCTTCGCTAGGCACTTGACATGCGACTACCTTTAGGTTTTTGTCTCTAGATGTACGAATGCGTAGACAATATCCAGAGTGATTCATGGATTGTATTTTTTAAACGTTTTCTAAAATATTCCTATGTAGTGATATAGCTGCAATTATTACCATTTAGGAGAGTACAGCAATTGCAGTCATAAAAATCTCAGGTTTTGCTGTGTTACGGTAACACCACATACACGTTGTTAATCTTGTTGGAACATATAAAAATATAGTAGCACTAATCACAATGGTGATAAAGAAATGTTAGTTAAGGTAAACAAAAATATATGCACAGGAATATGTTGAGTTTCGACATTTGGTAACTTAACATAATTTGGACACATTCTTGGCATTTGATTGTTTTCAAAAATAACTTTCTCTGTGCAACATGCAAATAGAGTGATGCGACGCAAACAATTTCCCTACTATTTTCGCTATATTTTGATTTGATAAGTCATGACACAAACTTCAGTAAATATCTGCTAAAATGACACGAACGATAATAATGGCGGAACGTGCAAGGTCATTTAAATCATAAGCTGAAAGTATCGCGGCGTATATCCCAAGGTCACGAAGAAGTTTGTTGGCTTGGAATCGCATCATGTGTAAGGCCAGTTGCGAATACATGACTGTGCGATACATGCCAGTGAAAGTGATATTTCCGAAACTGGAGTGAAATGTAACTAGATTCATAACCTTGAGATTTGTAGTATTATTTTTACAAACGTAATTAGAAAATCATCCAAGCAGAAGGATTTGAATGCACTGTATCCCTAAAATTCTTGCGCAAGAAATTATTCTACCCAAATTAAAATGATGTAGCTCGGACCTGGTAATATATTGAAAACAGGGTTAAATAAATTGATACAATATTTAATTAAACAAACCAATACATTCAGATAGCTTGCAATGATGCGTATTTTCTTCCTGACTTGAATGTAGTAGTCGTTTAACTTTCACCGGATTCCAAGCAGTTTCTCCTGAGACACTCATATGGAAGCTAAAATCCCTAAAAAATGATAATCCGACCAAAATCATTCCAACTCCCAATGAAGCAATGCAATAAAAAAGTAAAAGGGGGATCCAAGTTGCATTTTCTCTTTCTCCCTCTTCACCTCATCGTATACCCATTGCATTTTCCCCGAATTGCATTGCATCCATTTTCATTGCCCACTTCTCACTTCACTCCAACTTGCTTTTCCACTTTACAGACTATTACGAAATAATGCAATCTCATCTTCTTTTCAAGAAGAAAAATATATAAGCAGCTACTTCCATTTCATTCTACCAACATGACTTTGTGCTTTACTTTCCTTCATCCCATTTTCAAAAAAAATCCTCAAAAATTCTCCACGGAGAAAAAAGTAAATAGCTTTTAATAAAGCGACACGCATGGTAATAACCAGAATATATTGTATCCACCTTATGAACAAGGTCATTTAGGAGGATTTGGAGCCGCAAAACGAGAAACCACCGAAAACATATCCCTGTCCCGGAAGATGTTTCTGACTGCAAGGTGATCGACCCGAGGGAAATGTTCTGAATGGTTTCTCTTTCAAACTTAAACATTGGCTGGAATTACACGGGCCAGGAAAATTGTAACCTGAGCCAAGCCAGATGTTAATGATGTTGATCATCGCCATCGCGAGATGATATTTTGTGATAATCTTTGAAGACGCTTTGAAGATAAAGATCATCTTTGTTTTGTGTACGGTTTGGCTGGTGAGCAAAACGGAAATATTTTTGCGGGCTGTTGTGCCAACTTGATAGAGCGATGGCGGCGGATCTCTTTGGAGAGATTAGGAAGACAACGACGACGACAGAGAAGGAATGCTAATATTTACATGTTGGTTAATTTCCTGGTGGTGGTTGTATGAAAGGCTTAAAGGAATGATGTGCTTTGTCTTCACGGAAGATTATTGCAAATGTTTACATGAGAGAAGGAGATCTTGTGGCGTGACAACGACGTTTTGCAGAATTTGGGTGTCAACTAGAAAAAATATAGCTGCGGTAATGACTGTGAAGTTTATGATCGGTGTGGTGAATAAATGAGGATTTCAATGGAGCTTTCTCGCTTCTGAAATTTTTAATTGGTAGTTCACATATCATGAGCTGCAATTTATAATTGTTTGAATTGCACTACAATGTTGCAATCGAAATGACATTTTTCAAAGTATCAGCAGTGTAGTGTTCAATATCTGAGCCCCAGATATATAAGTGATGGGTCTACATTTCGAAGCGACAAAGGCGATGGCGATGATTATCACGGAATTGAAGTCATACGCAAATCATGTCAACCAAAAACTTACATCTTATCTTTGAACTAGAAACCGGCTCTTCCTTGAGAGCTCAACTCTTATCTTATCATTCCATAATAATCTCTACGATTCTCTTAAAACCACGGAAGTTGGCAGTTGTCCTCTGTCTTCACCACCCAAGATACCAACGGGAGACAGACGGTACATAATAAGCTGCTTATGTATGCGTTTTGGTTTTACGATGGGCGATGACGGATAAACCGATTTATTGTCAACTGTCAAATTTTAATCAATACTTGAATTGCTGTATAGGTGTAGAGACGGAAAGTATGAATAGGTCTGAGTAACGCTGGATACCAGAAAACTTTTAATAACTGTTGCCGAGATAATAGTTTAAGGAATAAAACAAGGTATGCACATAGCTCATTACAAAACTAACGATTTTACATTTTGAAGAGAAGTATAAGAAATGTTTATTTTCTGCTGCGTTGTGTTTTTTCTGCCACACCTACACCTCAAATATTTACACTGATATGTTCAACAGAAAGATATGCAATGAGTCATTCCAAAAGTTCGTTCTGAAACGAGAAGGGATCAATTAGGAAATGGACGGACGTGTGTCAGTTAATAATGCAGTACTACTTTTAAGCAGTTAAATGCAACAAGAAAAGGGGATACAAATCTTGCCTACACGCAGCAAAGCAACAGTTTACATTTTAAAGCCGGCAAATGAAGCGGAAACATGAGAGATGTTATCGACCGGGTTCAAGTCATTCAATGTCAATGGCAGTAGTGTTTAAAAATTCAGAGAATTATTTATAAGCGTTACACTGGAAAATCAATATCAGGGAGACCAGTCCCATTTAATGCTTTCCAGACAAGATATCTACCATGAATAGACAGTGAGATGGAAGGAAATGGAAAGGTAAAACTAATAATTATGGATAGCATGTACCTTGTTGCTCTCGGAAAAGCTTGATGAGCAGCTTATAGCTTTTTGTGTACATGAAATGATGTATCATTTGAACACTTGACATTAAAACTTGAACTTTTGTAATGGATGCATTGCGTGGCTTTGTAGACAGTACGTGTGTTTCCGGTGGTAATTTGAAAGGTGAAGTGGTCAATGAGACATGATGTGTCATTATGGTATGTTTTGACGGGTCATGCTTCTAGGTGCACACATACATTTTGAAATATCGTGTTTATGTTAACACATATTTCAACCTATGTCAAAGTTTCAAGGTTAGCAGTATCGATGCATTCACATTTAAGTTAACTAATGGAGCTGTTTATCAGCGTCGCGGCATTAAAAAGATTCTAAATTAGATGACGTATAGCCAGTATGTCACCACAATCAGGAAATCCGTTCCGTGGCACAACTCTTCAAACAAATAATGGGAATGAATGGGAATGTATGCAGTCCTTAAACTAGCACGAACTGACCAGCAAAGAGAAACAGGTCAATTTGAGGGAGTATTGCAACCAGACATCACCATGTAAACAGAAAGTGCATCCACGATGCATTTATTGTTATTGATGATGCTTTATATCTCACAATGCATGGAAATTATAGAGAGAAATCCTTTCATTTGATGCATCAGCAGAGTGCGATGCAACTTGTGCTTACACCTATCATGTACATAGAATCCAGTTTACTCTCCCTTTCGATATTTTCAATGTCAATAACAACACATTGTTATTTGTGTGTTCTAAATAAATCCACCAAGTCCATGAAAAGGCACACTCTATTTACTTTACTTCCTTATTTTTTTTGCTGATGTGAGGAAATCAAAAAAAAAATCCTGCACAATGGGCGATAATATCCCTTTTCACGGCCCATAATAATTTTATGAAAACCATACCACATATATTCAATACGCCCAATATTCCCTCATATTTTGCTCCAGATTAAAACAGTTCCAGTTGAGCGGAACAATAAAATTATTAATATGAGCAGCAGCGTGACAATGGAAATGATTTTGTCGTCGTGGTGTAAACATTGCCCATGTGACAGCTGCTGATGTCTCAATTTCTATTTTTAGCTGGCATTTTGCCCAATATTTATTATTTGTCTATATTCAACCTTGCATCAATTTTTGCTCCGGAATAAAGCATACAACTCATTATTGGTAATGGAAGCAAAAATGCTAGTTCAATGTGTATGCCTACTGGATAAGCTGTTGAAAATGCAATGATAATGACAGTTTGTATTGCCAGGGAAATGCTTCGATTCGTGTCATTTACGCAAACAATTGGCTTATCAATATTTTTGATGACGTTGCATGACAGTAAAATCAATCCGAACAAGCAAATCCTAAGAAATCTATCCGTCGAGTAATTTTTGAACCAGCGAGTTAGTAAGTTCTACTGTGAAAAAAGTATATACAGTATGTGTACCAATTTTGCATTTGGTTACGTACTGAGCATTACGAAACTTTTCTGCATTGACAATACAAGGACATGAATACAAATGGCTTCATATTCTTAATAATATCTCAACGAGCTATTTCTCCAAACTTACGCAATTACTACGGAGTAGTGAAAATGGTGACAAAAGCGCATCTTGTGTTACGAAACAATACTTGCCAGTCATAAATCTCTCCAGAAAACAAGACGACCCATTATACCCTCCTGCACACATTACACAATTCTCCAATTCATTTCACAGAGAATGAGAACGAAGAAGAAAAAGGGTGTCCATTCTCACTTGAAATAAACATCGCTGTACTCCATGTATGTTATGCAATACAACGTACAACAAAACCAACTTGTTTGAATTATTCTCTACGACGATATGATGGTACAAAAGACGAAGTGTGTAATGTGGGGATTGATTCAATAGAAGCCGTAAGTGATACGAGTAATTGTCATGGTACACAACCACAGAAAATAGGAGTACAAGTTCCTATTTAGTTTTATGACATGGATACATACGTGATACGGGTGTTCTATTCTTTTAGAGTCTCATGCTGACTCAGAGATGCAGACAAACAGACATCCAGACAGGGAGACGAGGGACAAGGAACCCCTTTTTGTTATCGTATCACTTATTGTATTGGAGATTGCTAGACTGCTTGGAGATCTGAATCGAATCCAGAACAAAATAATATTATGTTCATGTTTTCTATTTGAACGGATGGTTAGATGACAAAAATGCTCAAGTTCCACGTTTCGTTTATGGCTCGCCGTGCTGATTGCTGGTCAAGTATTACGAGCCATCATAATGGATGGAATCGGAAACATTTTGCACCTTAAATAAGAAACGAAACGTCCAACGCATCTAAATTATATCAGCCATCGTGCTTTTCTGAAGAATATTTTTCGCAGAATTTCTTAAATATCCGTTTAAACTACGTAACATATCTGCGCTCGTATGAATTCGTAAATTGCCCATATAACTTGCAAAACAAAGACATCCACTTTCCTTTTTCTCATGCAAATTTGCTCTGGAGAGTTCAGAGAAACTGGTTTTCAGAGAAATCATGAACACTTTCTGCAAATTTGTAACAAACTTTTTGCGGGAGTTAAGCAAATCTGAACAGAGTAAAACTTTAGCTTCTTCTTCTTCTTTTTCTTAAGCTGTCCCTGACGATTAACCTTCTTGTTCAGTAGTCGAGCTGAATTATGTCTTCCCGGAGACTAGCAGCTGCTTCTAGTAACGCCAACTGCCACTCTGTTGGTATGTTACTGGACCACTTCCAGAAAAGTTTTGTTTTTCCAAGATTTCTCTCTACTTTTCATCCAGATTTCTGTATGCATCGTTTCTACTTTGTTGCAAAAGATTAACATTAACATGGAGGATAGTAGTGTGCATGAAACTTTAGTGTTTACTTTAACGTCAACTTTTTGGTATTAATTTGTCAAAAGATAAGCAAACCAAAATAAACATGGTGAGATTTACTACTAGGTTTGCTTAAAGCAGCGTCAAACTCCATCATAACTTGAGCTGTGACAACAATAAAAAGCTAGTTTATGGAACAACAAACAGCAAGATTTATGAGCTCTGTTAATGGGTAATTAAAGCATGCGTATGTACATTTATGCAAAAGTTGTAAAATTACAAGTTTCATATTTCGCTGCCGAGAAATGAATTCATTTTTGCAGTGAACTTTCGGAAAGTAGGCAGCCTCAAAAGTCATTGAGATGGTGTAAAAATAGGGCATGTATTCCATTTTGCAGATATTAGTATGCAAAAACGAGCGCTGTTCCAGTTTGCATTCATGATGTTATTACACCATATTTGTCTTGAGACATTTTTGCATCTATATACGCCGCAATTCTTGTAAATGGAATTATCGATCCAAATGAGTACTCAGCCTCTACTTGGAAGCTGGTAGCACAATGTATTCTTTCCAGGATTCAATGCATTTGTTGCCATTCTGGCTGAAAAAAAACAGGGTATTATGAAATCGAGCTAACTGGAATATGGAACAAGCTGATGCCGCTATGTTGAATCCACTTAAATTTTGCGATAACTTAAGGCGTATAGATACCCGTACTAACATGATTCGCATTGATAATCCGACCGACTACGCAGAAGTTTAAACATATTTTGCTATCTTGCAAATCCCTTGTATCAAATTGCATTTTAAGAGTTATCGACAAAGCATGTCTGGAATAAATGTGCATATTTTAAAATATTCACAAATTAAATTGCGATCATGTTTACGTATACAGTAACATGCTAAGCAATGGGGAAAGAATAGAAAGTGAGAAAATAAATTGCATATTTATTGGTTTTCTGCAGATTGGCGAGAATGAAAATTATAACATAATGTTCAATTTCAAAATACAATCGCATTTTGAAGTTGGTGGCCTTCACAACAATGAGAGTCATAGGCGAATTCACATTTGCGACAGAAAATCAATATGCTTAGTGGGAATATAATTCTATGATTTTCTATTCCCTATTTCTACAATGTTAGAAATCAACAATTTACAGATAAACTCTATATTTTTTTAATTGGACGAACACGTATTAATGTATGCCTATGGGTCGCAAGCGATGAAGTATTGTAGATTTTTACAATATCTCAAGATTCTTATCAGACACAAGTGACATCCGTAATACGATAGCAATCTCTGATCGGCCCCGTTTGTAGTCGGGTTCAAGCCGGTATGTTTGTTTTTGCGGAATGTGCAAAGTCATGGTTTTCTTCCTTGTCTATGTAAACTGCTGCAGCGATGGTCATGTAAATGCAAACAGATAGTACCATTTCTATTCTCCCGTGGTATTCTGGTATATATTTGTTCACATGGCATCGTAAATGTTTATAATTTTTAAAGAATCTGTGTGACTAGGTAGTCATGTCTGGTGTCAAAAACTAAAATATTTATTACCCCTTTTGTGTTTTCACTTTACCGAAAAATGGGATTGAATTTGTTGGACGTGTGTGCATAATTAGGATTTTATGATAATGAGGTGGACAATCTGGGTGGTTTGTATGCACCACGGCAACACGACTTCAAATTCAAAGAAAATTCTGAAAATCATTTTGACATTCAAAATATTTAATGACTCATATTTATGAATCAATCATCCATTAGGGCCATTCTATATTCAAATGAACATTCAACTGAATGATTGTTTGGTTAAAAATTTGAACTTCTCCAAACAAGCGGAAGTGTTGTCAAGTTGAATGCAATCAGTCGCACCATTTCCCTTACCTGTTGTTCAATATTTTTTTTCCTCGACCACAAAGCCTAATGACACCTTTTTGTTGATCGAACATAAATATTCATAAAGATTTGAGTGGAAAAGGAAAAAGGAAACAAACTTTGTTCTTTCTTGTACTACTCCACCTCCTTCACAATATTTACGTATTGTGTGCGTAATCTACATGTAAGCAAAAAGCTGATGAGTCATTGGAACTAATGACAAACCAAAAAACCTAACTCTTTTCTTCAGCTTGGGAAAGCAACATAAGTTGGAAGAATTGTAGTTTCCTTCTTTGTGGACAGGGTTAATGGTTGATGCCGGATGCATTTTTGTGTTCGTTATGTATTTATGGGTACTTAACGAGTACGGTAAAAAAGGGGAAATGGACAAAGATAAAAATCTTACGCTCACGCAATGCAACAGTTAACATTGAACTTGGCTGACGTGAGTGGTTGGTTGGCAATTCTAAACGCGACGATTATTGATCTGAACTAAAACTTTTGTACGCACTTACCTAACAAACTGTTTTTGATATTTTCCATTGATTTCCATGTTAAAAAAGATGCGTAAAAATTTACAACAGATTCGGGTCCAAAATCCAAAAGTTTTGAGAATGTTGCGGAAAACGGATGATTTTTTGTATAAATATTCGGAAATATTATTGCTTAAAATTTAGACTGATAGACAATGTGCGTACGCATATGGCCTACATTTTCACGAATCTCGCCTCTGCACAAATTATTCCATTAATCGTCATAAAGGAATCAAGGGAACAATTATCCCAACTTTTTTTCCATATTTTAGGTAAAAGCCGACGTGCGTGACAGGCGGATAATAACGGACGTGCATCCATCTCATCATCATAATAATAGCCACCTCCGCCGTCTTTTTTGTTTGATAATATCTCTATTATTTACTCTAGCTTCGGCTCATGATAATTTTTTGAAAGGCGCTTTTCCTACACATCGAGTGTAATGATATGGCAGGCACGTACATTCTAAAGTGATCTCCGTATGGAGAAAATTAGAGGCTTTTCCGTGTCAACATGTCCATTATTATTATGATGATCAGAAGTATCAGCAGCGGGATACCCTGCAGGTGAGTCTGTGGTGTGTAAGTTTTAAGCCTTATTTTCAGAACGTAATGCGTGCATTTGCACCACCCGCATAAGTGTAATAAGTGAATACATTTTCGGACATGCCGACCACCAGCAGAGCTATTAAGTGAAGTAAAGGCAAGAGTACGGGAAGGTAAAACTAAAATATCCCACAGAAAATTTTGAATATTGAGTTCTCTCCTCAAACTTTGATAATCTGTTTAATTACAGCGCATCCCTTCTGGAAACATATCCTCAGGAAATACTGAAAAAAGCTATAAATATGGTAACGTTCCACCGACTTTTTATTTTAAAGTAGGTTATTTGAATATGCACTCGCCCGCATGAATTTTAATTAGATGAAGGGAGACAATGGCTGAAACCAACAAAAGTTGCCCATTTTAAAAATGTGTGTGTACGCACAGCGGTGCGTATGTGACAGTCTTAATGAGCAGTCGCGTAAGGAATCTTTTTTAAAAAATGCAAGATTAATTACTATGTTTGCTTTGAGGGTACGGTCTCCATTATTTTGCTGCAAGCGGCATCCGACAAGTAAACCAGATTATGAAAAAAGATTACACGGCACGTTGCCTTTGCGAGATTTATGGGCCCGATGCATTCTTTTCTACTTTAAAATGAAAATACCCAAGTGAACTGGAAGTAAAGTGAAGTAACCACATATTTTTTTTGTTTTTAGGAGATCCCTCACTGTATACCGGTTGACTGACAACGAAAACATGCATGTGGTTAAGTAAAAAAATGGGTGATATGTTCTCGTTCACTTTAATTTGATTTAAGATTTACAGGGAGACTGATTACTCGCATTTTATACGGGTCCAGTTTGCTGCCGCAAATGTAATTAATTAATCAACTTGAGTGGTAGCATACGTGTAAATTTGAATGAATTGTAAATTTGAGTACATTTTTGTATGTTCATAAATGTGGGAAAGTTTTAAAATAATTTACAGTGTTATTATTTTTAAACCAGAAACTAATGTAAGTTGATGGTTACACATGCTCATTGTAGCAAATACAATGCATCCTTGAGCCACTTTGTTAAATAGAGAAAGATAAAAATTGCGTGTTTGTCGTCATTGTCTCTCATAAACGCAGCACAGTACTGCGTATTGCATCTTGCGTCATCGGTACGCCACTGCTCTATAGATTTTTATTTCGGTTTACGAGACACGCACTGCCATACATACAAATGGCATCATATCACATCTCTTTGAAAAATGACAATATATGCGCTGAAGCAATTACAGAAATGGTGACAAAACGCATCTTTACTGAACTCTGTCTCATAAATCTCTTGCGAGAACAAGGAGCTGTATTGTACTCACACACTCTCTCACACACACACACAATATCCAATTCATTTCGTCAAAGTGAATGAAAAGAAGGGTGTCCGTTCACACTTGAAATAAATATTACTACTTGCGATATTTTACATTATACAGTTCCATGAAACAACCAACTAGTGTGTATGTGCGTGTAAAAGAAAAAAGGGTGAACGGAATTTGTACATGGACTGGAATAATAGCAACAGATAAAAGGATCCGTTGTCATGGTACGTAACCGCACCGAAAAAAATAACAAGTTTCGTTTCTATTTTGTTTTATGACACTGGAACGTGATATGGGTAATATCTGGAAAAGTTTATGGTTTATTTTTTTCCTATTCGATTTCTTTGCTGCTGACTCACCAAAACACAAGAAAGCCGGAGTAAGATTTCCAATAATTAAACCGGAATAAATATTCATACATTTAGTGCTAGTTTAAACTATTTTGTAAATACTGCAGCAATAATCTGGGGTCAGTATACTGCGCCATTGATGACAGATTTGGCAGACGTAACAACATTTCGCGAATAAACTATTCATTTTGCGGATGTTGGTGCCATTTCTGACAATGACTGCGCAATGATGACAAAGACAATATTTTTTAAGCCGTTGACTTTTTTATTATTACGATCATGCGAAAATAATATATTGGGAGCGGCATTTGCACGAATGAGCACATAAAAAACTGCCAGTGCGTACACGACACAAGAATCACAAACAAACGGAAGTAGTAAAGTGGCCTGACTCATAAATCATCATGATTTGTCAAGTGGGGACTAATGTGAACTTTGAAATTTTGCGGCTGGAAAGAGCGAGCGAGTGGAAGAGAACAGAGAGGAGGTTTATACTGTCAAAGCTTGGTTATGTTGTTGATGTTCTGCCATGATTAATACGGTTTGAGAGTGGAGCATTCCTAGTAAACTTGACTTGGCACAGAGTGCTCATAGAGAGTTAACCTCGCAATGCCAAATGTGGTTTAGAGCACACGCTAACTACTGGCTAAAAAAGATGGGTGTGCATCAAGTTTGCATTTGCCAAAAAACCAACATTTCCGCACACAGCTGTATCCTCAATAAAAATTGGAGTAAAACGCCCAGAATTTTTAGTAGTTTTTCACTTGGCAAAGAAAGTCAAATAAATTGTATTGCTGGCGGGGAGTGATCTTGGAAAACTTGGGTTATTTTTTACGCCGCCACCAGAAATATCATAAACATTTTTTTGTTCGTCATCATTATACACTCCAGCAGTACTAGAATACAACAATTATATGAAAATATAAAAATTGGGCTCTCCGGGATGCACGAGCTGCTGAAGTTGTAGATCATGTCATCCACAGATCACGTTGGTCCGCATTAAACTTCATCAAAAACACAGAAATGTAAATAATTGTTTTGCTTGTGTATCTCCTAACACACTTCTTAATTACGCAATAAGCGTAGTCCTGGACTGATAATCCATTTCAATTGCTATATATTATTCAAAATATTCATTATAATTACAGGATATCGTATTCTAAGATCCGTTGTAGTGCATATGATGAACCCAACATATTATTAAGATGATACCTTCTTTTCATTTATAATATGGCAAATTTTACTCCAGTTCTATCGACATACAACGGCATAGTCATTGCATATGGTCAAGCTAAAATTATGTAAATGTTCAACTTAAAAGTATAGGCCAATAGAGTAGTACGCCCATTAGCTTAAAATTTCATGCTAATGCAAAAACCTATTCCGAGCAATTTCCGCTTGGAAATGATATTCCAAAAAATCAATTACATCAGTATAATTAAAACTTGTCATATTTATTAAATCGATATCAGAACTCGAGCTCTAGTCCATCAGTTCAGCGATATAAAGGTGACCCCGTCAGAACTCCAGGCCAGGAGAAATCCACTTGCGTGCAGGATTTTTGAATCATTATTTTCAGCTGTATTCCATTGTTCGATGGTGCAGCTTATGTTACGTTTCTATTTGGAAGCTAGCGTTACCAAGCCAACAATTTTCAACATAACAATATCAATATGCTAGTACATCTGCTGTGGTGTAACTTTCTTTTGTACGTTACATTTGTAACCGAAGCAAAGCGTCTACATCCAACCCTCAATCGCGTAGAGAATCTCGACCAGCTGATTAACCCGCTCCTACCCTACAAATCGCTAATCGTCCTGAGTAATTTTCGCTTTGTCGACATTATTGACCCTGGTGTACCAATACTGATTCGAAGTCATCACAAGCCACGAACCTACATGCGGAAATGTCAATTTCAGGATATGCCAGAAACTCAAAACAAGTGGGTCATACTTTCCGACGGATGCCGCCGACTAAACTATTTCAAGGCAAGTATAGTTTTCAAACCATGGCAAGTTGTGATGCACATATCCTTGTACATTGAAAATCAAGAATTGCTCGACTTTGCGCCCTACTACACGAGGATCTTCAGATATGAGTTCAAAACGGAATTGGGATATATCTTGCCAAGCTCACTGCCGTACTTTGACGTTGTCATCAGAAGCGAATCGCAACTAGCGTACTCAAAAGACTACATGGGTTCCTGGATACTCTCATCCGTCAGCAATGTTATGGAAGACACCTACTTCAAATTTGTCGACACTGAAAAATCTGTCGTGTATCACGATATATTTCTGGCTGCGGTCGTATCCCCAGAAACGTGGAAAATTAGCCAAGTGTCTTTGCTGAAACCGTACATAGACCGGATGGACAATGAAGTATATAAATGGAAAATGGAAGAGTTTTCGAAACTCCACATGCCACATCTTATGACAATTGGCTATCCCGATGATTTTCCGATCGAGGGGTTCTGGACACGGCACTACACCGTGACTCCCTCTACCATCGAAGCGGAGAAGCGACAACATAAAATGATAAATGCTCACATGCTTGGGTGCATCCCATTTAACGAACGGCATCATCGGCACATGTTAACAGAGATTCCGGACCCTTACGACCGGTTCTTCTATACTCTATCCACGGTCATGCTGGGAGTCATGCGAAATATATCTTACTTCTTGAATAACAAGGTATGCACAAATGGAAAACGCCACAGAAATGCAAACGGATTTCCGGCGCGAAAGCAGACGAAATATTTCACGGGTAACTATATGAAATGGGAAATGCACATGGTACCAGACGGAATCAGCGCTCTGAGGCACCAGCTCAGTGTGGACTTTGCTCTGAGCAGCCTCAGATTTGTGACGTGTGGGGAGCGGGGTAAGACGCCGTTTCCATTTGTTGAGCTGCTCAATGTATACGACAACTATGTATGGCTTTGTGCTGTCGCAAGTCTGGTCGTGGTCACGTTTAGCTTCTCGGGTCAATTTCCCGCCAAGTCGAGGCATGGAGAACCTAACATGCGTACCGTAGTAGTGAAATGTGCGACAAATGTATTCTCTCTGTCAAAAGTATTCCTGGAACAAGGTGATCCATTTCCTGCCGCCATGCTCCAAATCGGTACAGTACGGTGGCTGCTCGCATTTTGCATGTTGGCAATTCTGGTGCTGAGTAACTCGTACAAAAACAGCAACGTGTACAACATGATCGTCTCAAGAAAGGCACTACTCTACCAAACACTTGAGCAACTGGTGCAAGCAGACTTTGGAATTTATAGCAGAATTGAAGAGCTGAGGATACCGCTTCACAGGTTCAAGGGTGAAATATACCCCCTAAATAATTCCAGAAGGCATCAGCTCTTCAAGTCGGGTGGCATTCCACATTATGACAAGCTGTATGGTTGGTTTGCTAAAACGGAACTTGCTGCTGCGCTTGATGCATACAAGAATGAACTACCAACCGCGAAACAACTAAAAGATCTTGAGAATATCTTCAATCATTCCAACATACATCCAAACGTGGACAAATTACTTGGATCATTTGTCGAGGAGTACTACGACACAGAAACGGGGATCATAAATAATACACATCGCAATCGAGGAGACTATAGACATATGCTCAATAGCAGATTTTTCGAGAATGAAAACAACTGGTATCTGAGCGACATTCTGACATGCAACAAAACTGCTGTGGTCTTGCCAGAAGGCCAATCTTTTGAAATGGCAAAATTTGCAAAGAAGCAATACGCAACATACGCATCTGTAGGAACAGAGGTATACAATAAAATGGTA
The DNA here is from genome assembly GCA_004115045.4 of Sinella curviseta. Lineage (NCBI taxonomy): Eukaryota > Metazoa > Arthropoda > Collembola > Entomobryomorpha > Entomobryidae > Sinella > Sinella curviseta. The sequence continues at coordinate 39,951,564 of CM023202.3, read as the reverse complement.
GTTGCTTTTGATATCCGGAATTATGGCTCACCGGAAATTCTAAAGTCCATGAGATATCTCCAGCAGTCCGGAGTTGTTGCATGGCTGCCTAAAATAGCAACGGGTCGTGCAAATATGTTTAGCCATAATGAAGATATGCCACCAGAAAGTGCAAAGTTGACGGGCAATATAATAGTGATATTTTTGCTGCTACCGTTTGGCTCCACCTTTGCAATTTTTGCATTTGTGCATGAATGTTGGAAAAATAAGCCTTTGGTGGTAAAGGCATCCATGCATCTCGTTTGGCGAACCTGCATGCTGGTGATAAATTCAGTGGGAAATGTTACGAAGAAATATTTACAGAAGAACATAATCAGAACAAATAGGATTGATGTTGGTAGTGATGGATAAAATGTGTGACGCATGTGGATAGTTTCTATGTGAATGTGGACGCATCAAGGAACATTCGCTGTTCTGCCTAACAACTGATGACAAATGTAATCTTAGCCACCGCCACCTTGGTTTGATCAAAATTCTGACCAACCCGATGCGGAATTACAACGTCACGTGCATTTACTAGTGACCATGGTACAGAGCTACACAAGTATAAATGCAATCGACCAGAGCGGCTTCGCGCATGATATTGCAGGGATAGCTAAGTTGTCACTCAAAGCGCATTAGTCATGGATGATCCTCACTACTTATCTATTATCACTAGCAAACAAAGATGATAGAAGATTCACTGACACATTTAAGGCATCAGAAGCAAATATAATTATTATCCCTCTCAAAAAACATACGACAAGGTAGGTAACTTGAAGTCAGCCGAGCAGATGCTGTGGGAGTATTGCCGATATTTACAGTTCTCCATCACTTCGTCCACTCAACGGACTGATAAAAGCATCATAAGATTTATATATAGTGCAAACAATGTAACAGACACGGTATCTGCTCGCTGTCTTCATGATGATCCGATTTTGCTCCACTAACTTTATCCCCTACGCATACGCTTACCTTACTAGACCACTGACTGGACAAAGCAATGAGCAGTGGAAAGGTGAAGTAATCCTTCACGGATTTCTGAGAGGACTCAAAAAGGTTTTTTTTTCTTTTGAGCGTTCTTAGACTCTGTCAATAATCGGTTTTGAGAAAAATGTTATAATGATAAGCTGACTTCTAGCATATAAAAACGCAAAGGCACAATAAAGAAATGGTGAACTGAATGTCAAGATAAGTGTGATAACTATGACAAGAGATACGAACAAAGTTTCTTCTTCTTAAAATTATGTAAGAAATGCTGTGTTGTTGTATGACTTCAATCTGAACATAAGAGTCGTCCATAAAAAAATATCCCAGTGAAGAAAAATAGTTTTGGTTCGTTAAATTTCACATAAAAGCAGGTAATAGGTATGTTGTCATGTTACTGGTTTAAGTGTAATCCCTTTCTGGTAGCTTTGGGATGATATTGATGAATACTATGACATAATAGCAGAAATAATTTATATTAGCAAATTCCTGTAACAAATTGGAAAACAAATTTGTTGTCGCAAATTATTGAGATATGAGTAGCGATCCTGCACTCATCTCCATCAACACATCAATCCGCTTGACATTACCGCATATGGCTTTAGAATGTGGCTTTATCTTTTCTAATATTACCATTCATTAATTCAGATACACCAACAACAACATTTATAAAAGCAATTTATGAGTAAATTGAGCCAAACACAAAGATTATATGACTGACATTAACTAGCAATTAAAACGTCACTTGTACAAAATTCATCAACAAGCATTCAAGTCATAGGCAATGACAAGTCACATATTATATCCCATTTCTCATTTCCGTTCTGTTTCACTGGATATATGCGTCAAGTGGGAAAATAGAATGTCGTTCCCTTTTCCCCAAATCTCAAAAATAGGCAACCTTTGTAGCAAAAGCGTCTAGTGACTGGAGCCGGTACCTATGCCAAACGAAAGTGATATAACTTGAGAGACTATTTTCGTGGGTGTGAGCAGAATATATAGCAGCGATAAAGCATCTTCAGTCGTCCTCCTTCACACGAGCGGGGAGACTATTGCAATTTTCGGGTTTTCCCACTTTCTACTACGCTGTACGTTTTCGCGAAAAATATCGACCGGATTCACTGTCCCTAATTTTGTCCTTCACTTTCTAGCGAGCTGGATGGGAAATGGAATGCATTTGCTCAACAATGACATTCCTTTCACTCCACTTGAAATTGTGCAAGTTTGGGAATGGCGGTGACGTTGAATGGAATAGGTTTGCCAGATAACTTTTAATGCAAAAACTACACAAGTTCCAAATTACACCATTTTATAGGACCACGTAAAACATTGATTCCCTTGACATTGATAATGAAACTGAACGTGTTTGGGAAAAGTCGAACCAAATTGCATTCATTCGAGCAAGGATATGGAGCTCCAAAATTACATTTGGCGCTTAAATAAATAAACAAATCAGGAAAGTGATGCTAGCTAGACAAAAGTATGTGTTTTTTCTACACCCACACAGTTGGCCCTGGAATTTTGTACGATTCATTAAGCAACAATGGTACACAAAAGGGCATGGCTCATGTTTTCAAGTGACTACTTGCTGGAAGGCTGACTCGGAAATTCTCTATTGAACGACAACCAAAAATGTAGCGAGTTTTCTCTGATAAAGAATATATGATGTGATGACGCAAGCTGGAAAAGAGAATTCAGAAGATGAAAGTTCATGGGAAAGTGAAGAGAATATTTTTACTGACTTCACTACTACTGCCTAGAAAGTTGTAGTGGAAATGGACAGAAATTTAAAGTATAAAATATACACTAAATATTTTATTACGGAGAAAAATAACCAGGCATTATGAAAATTCTAAAGTAAATTGCTTCCCTGGAGAGGTCATTAAGACTGGACTCCATTTTCTTGAAATCTTATTTTGTTTTTTTTCTGGAATGACTTTTGACATTTTGCTTTTGGATACCTTGACTATAGTCCGTGTAAGACATTTTACCGTCTTGATATCAAAATTGGTTTGTAGTATCTTACCTTGCTTGTTTCCTTCAGGACAGAGTAATCAGGTTCCAACTATCCTTGTAAGAATATTTCCAAATAAAGAAAACAGCATCAAACAAAGAACCACCGAAACACGGCCATGGAACCAAACAAAACACACGCTTGTTAAATTCTTCAATCAAACATATTTCGCGGTCATTTGCGCCTTAATTTAACCAATTTACAGAAAACTTTATCAACCAAGTGGAACTCACTTGAACGCTATGGACCCCAAATTCTGAATAAGTTGAACAATTAAACCCACTCATACGTTAAGTAGTATGACGTCAAGATTTCAAAAATTGCATTCACTTTCCAACAGAAGTCAAAATTCTGCTTTTCTTGTCTACTTGAATACAATGGCATATGAGTTTATGTAGAGAAAAGAGAACGCACTGTTCGCACAGGCGATACACGGACAAAGAAGAGAAAAGGCGTCGATCCGCTCGGTACAAGCTCTCAATGAATACTGGCTCATCCCTGTGCTTTGTGCGGCATAGGGGGATTCGTCGCCATTGACTGCGTAGCCAAGCGCTATAATCTTGCTCGTATGGTAACTAAAGAAGCAGAGTCAAGAGATTATAAGGCAGACTTTATATGAGTTTACCTGAAGTTACTTTTAAAAGCAGAACCATTTTTTGTAGATGGAATTTTTGTGTTTGTTTGGGCAAAAGATTGTATTGCATTTTTCTCTAACTTGAGTAGTATGTACTTCACATTGCAATGCATTTCGTTATAATGGTTTATATTTGCTAACTTTTTCGGGCATTGTCAAAATCCAATATATATATTTTTTGTACGCAATGCAATTGTTGTGGAGAATGGACAACGCCGGACATTCAATAAAAAGGATGAGCTATTTAATAAAGGGAATCTTCAACTTTATTTCCTTTCGTTTTCTTCAAGATCTTGTTTTCTCTCCGTTTGCACGTAATAACCTAATACAAGTTTATTGGAGAGTCTTTAAGAGGCTGGGTGCTTGAGAGAGTAGAGCTATTCAGAGTCTTTAGAAAAAATAATAATCTAAATCCCAATTCACAACGACGCAATGCAATAAAAACTGGAGAAAAGGGGAAGGGAATTGAGAAAAAAATAAATGTTTGCTGCTCCTTGTTGCAGCTTTTCTGATCTCGACCTTGCGTCATTTCAAATGAAACGAAAACTATGTGCATCTTGCTCTCCTTCCTCTTTAAAAAAAGAAATTGCATTTTATTTTTATTTTTGGACTGTTCTCAGGCTATTACGTAATAATGCAATCTCATTTGGTGGAGAAAAAATATAAGCGCATTTGGTAGTTTTTAAGACATTTCATGCATTTATATGCATGCAGGTGCGACCTTGCACTTTCTCCCAAAATAGATTGCACTGTTCACCCTCAAGACGATCCCCAATCCATTGTAGAGATGAGGCCTGTTTGGAGGGATTTTGGTAAGCCGCAAAACTATGCATTTTCTCCGTCATGCATTTTTAAAGCGAAGTTTCCAAAAGTCATTGAAGGTTATAGGAACCACAGAGATGACGTTTATGACTTTTCATTGTTCTGCTACGGAAGAAACTTCAGTGACAATTGCTTACTGAAATGGATGATACATGCTGCGAACGACCCTGAGCAATCTCATATTTATTTTGCAGTCAGCATGGACACTCGTATTGGTCGTTCCTAGCAAGTGATTAATTTGCAGCACTGATTTGTCTTTCCAAATAAATGTCCGCGGATTTGACAAATTTCAGAAATTGTAATTCAGATTAGCAATGGATGTAATCTTTAAACTTGTATACTCAGGGACATGGAATACTTTGTGTGGAAAATATGTGACATTTGTTAAGTTAGTTAGCCACCGGAGCACTTATTAATTTTCTTTCAGTTCTAAAGTCCATGTGTGTCCTCTTATAATTTAAAGACAAGTGGTAATCGAGAATGATACCGTTTGCAAAATTAAACCACAAATTATGATGGGAACTCCGCCTTTTGCAACAAGAAATATGGGACAATAACACATTCATCAAACGATCTGAGAAAAGTACCTCACTTTTCCATGATCTCATATGTTTGCATATTGTGACTTCCAATCTCCTAAATATTGTATCGGCATAGTAGTCTTTTAACAACAAGCAAATTTCAGACAACTATCATAACCTATCAGAGTTGACTCTGATGCTGATGCAGAGTGTAGTGAATTATGCTCGATATTTCATTTCAAATGATTCCATTCGAGAAATTGTAAATTGTCACCGACATTTTTTAATTTGCTATTAATATTAATTTCTCTCATCACAACTCATCATGCCATTTCTCATATCATTTCGCCATCAACTCCAAGTAAAATATGTGTCACCACCAGCTTTGAAGAAGAATGAAAATTTCATTTCGCGAGTATTAGAACATAGACAGTCTTTGCACCTAATGCACGAAGACGGGAAACATGCATTTTAAATCATCACAGTCTGTTCCAGTTTATATTGTGTGTGTCTGGAGAACTATCTCCGGAGATATTCCGGTTTTCTAGGAAACGAACATACTGGTTAGCTCGGTGGCCTACATACAGCTTAGGTCCCTAAGACGCGACATGCTGTCTGCGATACCAAAGGTATCGATCGGACAGCCATCCAACTTAAGGCCCCATTCTGCATCCATCTGGAGCCATTCCGGTGTAGGTCGATTGGAAGAAGTGCAATATTATGCAGCGCAGTGTCCTGCCAAAACAAAAAGGGCACAGTTCAGAATACAAATAGAAAATGGTTTATATTCAGAGCCAATTGCAAAATATTTTTACACCATTGTTCCGGCCTTGAATAAAGAATGTTCCATTGCTTTAAAACAAACGAGCAAAACGCTTCCCAAAAATGTTTTTGCCATTTTGTTCTAAACATAATTTGCCTATAAATGTTCAAAGGGCACGAAAGAATAGCTCTATTGCCATCACGCAGAGAAATCTATCTAAATTGGCTATAACTATCTCCGCAGCTGGTGATATTAGATGTATCGCATCAATGGCTTAGTTGTCTTGGAGAGAACATTGGCTCATAACATTGGAGCGTGATGATGACGCAGATGGCAAGAAGAATGTTTGTTTGGAAGAAGGTCAAGTGAAAATCGAACTTTCTCTCATGGAAGTCACGCCAGTTTTGAGCCTGGTGCTAATATAATCGGTAAAAGTAAATACCAAAGTTTATGCGGAGTTCTTATTCCTTTTCTTCAAGAAGTTTTAAAAATGTTTTGTAAGCGTCAAAAATATAATAGCAGTTGTGCAACTATTATAAAATGAGTGGCTTTCTTTCGCCAGATATAAGCAGCATTTTTCATTGTTTATGTAACACTTTATGCCTTTAAGATCACCTTTTATATTTTTTGGCTTGCTTGTTTTCATCTTCAAAATAGGCCCATGTTTATATATTCTGAGCTGTGGAAATGCGTTTAGCAGTTTATATTTTTAAACTTTTAAAGGACTTACGTAAACGGAAGCGATGCCGTGCAAAAACAGTGAAAGTGGTAATAATGCTGCTATGGAATTGAAGCGAACTGAACTCGAGTGGAAATATTATTTAGCTAGGATTCGGAAGAAGAAAGCCAGAAAGTCAAGTGAAAGAAGGAAGCAGATCGATAGAAGAGAACACAAGGCCACTTCACCTTTTACTTTTGCAACGCACCTGGTAAGACAAAGTGAAAAGCACAAAGGAAGGCGGTTGTCTAGATATAGGCTACTTTTGTAATGAGCTAATGTGCAAAATATTCATTTGCGTCTTTGCGGCCATACATGCATCGTATTTTGTGGCAAGTTAATACTATAGAATATGTGCATTTACGGGCTAGTGTAGTTTGTCCAAGCATCAAACTTGAACTCAGCTTTTTCAGATTTGTTTAAAAGATGATGATATAGATACTTGTAAACAATGCATAAAAATTTCTACAAATCCTTTTCTTTATTATCAGGCTTCTAATGGCTTTAATGGCAACCGATTTCGGAATTTATTACTTTATTGTCTGTGTACAAACAAATATACGGTACAGCCCGTCCTTTTGAAATTAACGTAAACCTAAAAGATAGCTCTGAATTTTGGATGACTCTATAAATTTTTCCAGTTTCCTATTATAACATCACAAATATCTTCCAAGAGATTGGGAGACAGTAACTTGACTAACGGACCAAAGATAATCTGCCAACATCAGAAGGGGAGAATGAATGAATGGAGGGAAAATGTCAGGAGGAAGCGACTGGAGTAAAACGAATAGTGCATCCGATAAGATATACCATAATGGGCTGTCAGATAAGTCAAGTGAAAGTATGCAGATTGAGCAGAAAATAATGAAAGAGTACAAGTTTAAGTTCCGTGGGAGAAGTATCTGTATTATCATCGTTAAGTGGCTTCCGTGTGCTTGAGTAAGTCACTATAAGGTACGAGGATTATAAGATGGGTAGTTGGAATGCATTCAATGCACCTTCGGGACTTTTCACGACAAGATAACAACGAACAAACATGATTGCATTTGTCAGCAATATATTTGTACACGCGTTTGATGTAGTAAGATTTCCATGCCAGACAGAAATCAATCCCTGCAAAACATGTACTCTTTGCACATCTGCATAGATGATTTTTTTTACTTTCCTTCAAATTATATCAGGTAATGTATATTTGAAAGCCATTGTTATGTAAAGAGAATAATTCAGTGGAGAGTAGGTTATGTTCCACGCCATGACAAATAAAATATGTGCATCAATTTACCAGGAGTGATATGCCTATCAGTCAGGTCATACCATTAATACTCTATGGCCTATGACTCGCCGGTATCGCATTACCTTAAATAACAAAAATGGTATTACCAATAAGTCAATATAAACAATATAAGTATACAAGTCGTGGTCCTGCAACCAGAAGTTACAACACCACCTTGTACGTTCGCAGATTAATGAATGGGAAAACACAATCCAAAGATTAGCGTGCAGTTTCTCGAAAAAATTCTGAGTTGAAATGACTAACAGGGAGCCCTGTTCACAAGAATTGAGTGTGTAGTTCACAATAATGGACATTTCCGGCTATTTAAATGCTGAGTTTTATTGATAATGGCCATACATTTGAACGAAAAAGTTACTTTAATATACGTATTTGTGAAATCAAATTATAAGAAACTGGAAGATTATGGCAAATTTCAACACCGTGCTCATTGTTTCGGCATAACAGTATCCTACATTTTTCGAAAAGGGAAAATTTTATTCGGGTACAGATAACCATAATTTTGATACTAATTTATCATGGGATATATATCATTGGAAATATGACATGATTATTTTTTAGGACGTACTGACAATTGTTTTTGTTCGTTAAATCAAAATTTTAACAAAAAATTTTTTTTTATGGTTATGGTAAAAGAATTTTTTATTGACTTACAAAAGAATCGAATTATTTTTGGTAAGTAGATCTTCATTGCCAAACCCATCGCTGTTCCTTTTGACTGTCTATCCAGTATATTACAGCTGCAGAAAACCAAAAGGTGCATACCTTCATAAGATTGATCAATCATCAAACCAAAGTAAACACTAGACATGTATAAAAATAGTGTTAGAAACTTTGTAATATAAAGTTAACCAGACTGTATGCATTTTTGAAAAATTGTGCAATCTGCTTTAGCCTTGTTTATCACATTGTATATCTAACAGCCCTACATGACCAAATCCCCTTCATGTCCTTTTAATATATACACAAAAGCAATTTGCGCTAAATATTCATATTTGTGTGGCTAAAAATAATTATTTTTTTAATATTATATTAACATGACTACAATTGTTTATCCAAAATAAATACCTAAGTACTAGTCCATCGAATTGTTTTCAATGAAGTATCGTATGACAAATTACCACCAACTCAATGATTTTTTATGTATAAGAAATTCATGCCTTTCGAATTCAGAACCATTGACCACAATCATACTCATATAAAGCACATCAATGTCAGTGCGTAGCAAATTTCGTTCTCGAGCGCTTTTAATCTGATGTATTCTTGCTATTGTACGAAATTTCCTTGGTACTCATTATTACAAATCCCATAAAATTAATGAAAATAGTGTGGCCGTTAGCAACTACGCATGCTAGTCAAGAATTTGTTGGCATTGGTGACTCAAATATGTCCGTTCCTCATTTGTGTCAGTGTCGTTTTCATGACTCCAGCGGTTGCCAGTTGGTGAAATGCACTATGTGATAACCTCTCATCAGTGCAACCAAATATCTAACAATGTGTGTGGTAAGAAATGCTGGCATAATGTATACTTTAAATGGTAAATCATCGCCGTTATTATTGACCTGTGTACATTACATCATTTTCACAGTACTGCATCAGCAATTGCGCGTTGTGCAATACAGAGACCAAGACATTATTTGTTCCTGGTATACACAAACACAAACAGAATCGGTGCCACCGTATTCAAGATTGGAGATGTATTTTCTTTACGTTGGACCAAACCGAATATCGGCAGTCGGTCATACATAACATTACATTGATACAATGGCATCTTTTATGGGATTGATTATTTGAGTATTTCTTCATGTATGGTTTTTAGGTAGCCCTGAATCAAACGTTAAACTATACAAATACATATTTGCACATCGTCGTTGTTAAAATACATGTTTTCACAGCTTCCCAAAACGTAAATGATTTTATGTAGCACACAATCAGTCCAGTGCAATAAAAGTATGTATACCCGTATGCGCGAGTACCGATAGCTGTATAAAACGGTGGATAGAAACCCACTGACAGACGAGTTCAGACGAACATATTTAGAGCTTCTGTACGTATTTGTTAAAATAATGTGCTAATTGCTCACAATTTCGTCCTCCAGGGAGCATCCGTGACATGACATTTCATAAGTATGATAACCAATACAATTCAGTCTACTATACTGCATACATCAGCGTCTCGAAAACATATGTATTAGCATTTAAAATGTATGCAAAATTACAACTCCACACTGCTACAGTTTCCATGTAACTGGTGGTGAGAAATTCGGCTTGATGTATGTGGTTGCAAGTCTAGCAGGCGATTGTACAGAACGGACAGACTGACAGCATAACATTTCGGCTTCATAACATACCTCCTGACGCATCCATGCAGTAGTAAATAAACAAAACGTACTTGATACCCTCTTGCATATGGTGAGCAACACGTTTATGATAGTATCAAACATTTTCGTTCGTTGTGACTGAATGTTATTTGTACAACTATATTGCTTCCTTGTTTGCATTAAAGTTTGCGAATGCAGATATTCACAAATCTAGGTGAGTTGTATCAACACTTGCTGATTTTCTTACCGGTGTCAATAACGTGTCTTTGCGGCAGAATTATCAACGACCATTATTCCAACACGGTATAAATGTGTCTCCAAAACGATGGAGGGATGCAGTCTCTAGACATGACACCGTTCTGACACCACAAGACGACCATCATCAAGTATCCGCATATTTAACTCCGAGCCAGGTGATATCAAAGAAGCTCATTCACTTTTGTAAGTATAAATTGTCCTTAAATCATAATAGTAGTTACTTGACCGTGATTCTTTCTAATTGCTGTTTCCAATTTTTGTTTTCTTCAGCACCGCCATGTCGTCGACCTCACCGGCCCAAACGGTGGTAATGGTGGACCAGTTCCACGAAGAGGTAAAGCAGGCCGCTAACAAAACCCTCACTGGCAAAATTTTAAATTCAGTGTGGAGCGGACTGGAGTGGTTCCTGAACTGGCTTCGTGATGCTCTTAGAAACTTTTTCAACGACCATCTCGCCAAGCTTCCCGTTGTCGGAAAGTGGTCTGCTCGGATTGGTACTACGATCGCCGAGTTTATCTTTTCGGTCATGGAAACATGCTTGTCCTTCCTACGTATTGTACTAGAGTCCCCGACCCTGTGGAAAACGATGCATGAGGCCGCCATGAAGTCATGGGACGAAAACGCGGATCGTGGTCTTCTCGTTCAAACGTACGCTTATGGGAAGAAGATGGCGTCCTACTTTTTAGAGATCCTGCTCCAGTGTTTTGAAAGGGCCATTCGGGCCAAGAAGCTCAACGTTACTGCGGAAGAGAAACAGGAGATTTCTTCCGTTCTTGATGATCTTCTAAAGGGTCACGCAAAAGCCAATTGAGACTTGGTATTCCGGTTTGCTGAAATATATCAACATATACTGTTACAATTTATATGAGCATCATAATATCCATATAGTTAACCATAATATATATAATATTAACGGTATTTAAATACGATTAAAGTAATCATAACAACGATATGATAAATATGTGAGGATATATTATTACAGTATGTCAATTTTGGTAGTATACATTGTGTATGTGTAATCCATTCAAAAATGAAAAATAAAATAAAATAAACAATTTACCCGATTCAGTACAGAACATTATTCATTGCTACCATGTTCATGTCCATTAGATCAGCATTAGCTTTATATTTGACGACAGGGGTGGCAACTTCAGGTGGTAACTTGTTCATTTGCATATAATCAAACTATTTGTACATTTCTATAAACATTTAACACATATATTCATTCAATGACACTTTTCCCAGCATACATATATGATGAAGCAGCTCTATGTATCCACATATCAGTCCAACATTGGAGTTTTTTTTGCATTACACAACGTAGCGCAAGAAAGCAAAATATCTTAACAATGATTTTGATAGTTATTGTGTTGGGATTGATGAACATTACCGAAGCACCTATGGACAAGTCAAATGATGTGTACAAGCGAATGTGTTATAATGTAATTATTTATATCCTGAAATGTTCGAGATTTGCAAGCGATTTAATTTTTATTAACATATTGCAGCATTAGATTTTCAGGACTATTAGAAAATACACAAGACATGACGCAGAGTGTAATGATCAAAAACTGGATTGTATTTACATGAGGAATCTTGTTCCTTCAGCCTGGGATAAAATGAGTTCACATTTGTCATACATAATCCCAATGAATTTAGCATCACATTAACGCTGGCAGAATGAATTATATTATTAACTACCGGAAGCATGAAATGCTTATATAGGTAGTTATTGCGATTGATCTATTTGTTTGTCTGTCTGCCTGTAAACACCATAACTTTCCTCCACTTGGAGCAATTTGGTACAAACTTGGCATAGAGGTACGTCATGTCTTTCCAAAATTTGGCATTAATTTTGGGATTCCAGGAGCCACCCCCGGGGGGAATGGTGGGGGGTTAGGTCCCCCATGCTTCCTTATGGGCAAAAATTGTGTATTCACTTATCTGACAGAGAATTTTATGCTGGTTAGTTTTTGTCATGACACCATGGGTCAATTCGACCCACTTTCGTTGTGGTGGGTCCATGGACCCTACAGTCGCCTAAGGGTCAAAATACATTATTTCCGAAATTTATCGAACAATTCAAGATTGGCGTTTGGGAGGGTTGACTGAGTGTCTAATGTCTCAATTTCTTATACAACACGCTTCCGGTAGTTTTTAATTCGGGTGTACACCCGTCCTAGTTATTTACTTCATTGGGAGGCAGCCGATGATAAGCACATTGTGGGTAGTGGTCTCGTTGCAATTATCTATTCAAATGTCACGGTTGACTGCATCATATCTAACTATAATATGCCATTATTCAGTTTAGCCAAAATACACGAAAAGGTAATCTTATTGAGACTGTTACAACAATCTCTAAGAACTGGCTGGATGATACCTGCGTTATTTACTGCCATAACCCAACAATATTATTAATTAATTGACTTCCCTTGTTTAGATAATGCATCCCTTGCGGCTACAATGGTAATTATTTGTAATGGTTTTCTTAAATACGGCTTAGGTATCATGTTAACACAAGTCAATGACTTGGACGCAAGTGGCGCATATAATACTAATTTGTCTTAAGCAGTGATATGTTAATGGATAGTTTTCAAGTGCATTTGCCGTATTGTATTACTTATCGTCAATCAACTACTTTTTCCATTAACACAAAGGTAATTAGTTACTGTAAATTCTGGAGATTAAAAATATTCACGTCGTTTGGCCTTAATTGGTTTGCATATCTTGGTACTGTACATGCCATCCGCACCTCCAGCATACAATCGCATGTCGCCATATCACATCCGTCAATAATAATTGACAACATTAACATTGACATTCCTACAAGCTCAGTGACCACCAAAAAATTAAACACGCATAGATTAACGCGCACGACTATATAATCATCAACGGAGACTTCAAAACTGGACAAGCTTTCCCCTGGCCTTTAGAGCATGGGGCATTGGATGATGGTCGTGTGAAAGAAAATGTTTCACGAATAGGCCACTACATCGTGATTCCACGGTGCCAAGATTATCGTTAAAGCAAGCCGTCACAGTGATTCAGAGCGCGACCTACTACATATGTGCATGGTGCGCCTATGGCCTGCAGACCTGGAAGCATTCTTGGTTCATTGGTATATGGAGTCCAGTGACCAGTTGTACATGTTGTTATGTCAAGGGAATATCATATTTTTGGCTTTGCGGTTCAAGTGAGGGCATCCGACATAATTTCAGCTTACTTGTATTCAGTTGTAGGCAATCCTACCGAAAACTTGCATTCGTAGCTATTTATATTTGTATTGTCATGTTTGAAGTGAAAATAGCATGGTCTTACCAAAATGATTGTTCAAAAAACTCGCGTCACATCATATATTAAACACGCCATGTCATCTTATTGTGCTTCGCTGCTTTATTAACAACACATATGCTTCCAACATGCGTGCATGCCATTCGTTTAATCGATATTTCTTAAATATCTAAATAGCCGTAATTTACATACGACATTTTGGAAGATTCATTGAATGTTATCAGAGCGTCGCTGCGTATTAGGAGAGACATCATCAGAACACAGAGATCATTTCAGACAGAATGCAGAAGCAAAAGTGTCTCTATTTTTTGTTCAACTTTGCGATATGTATTTCGCTAACCGTCTTTATTTTCTACGCTGCCTTCAAGTTCATGAGGGCGGAATTGGTTGATCGTGAAATTATTGGGCTAAACATCACCAACCTTCCAGGTATCCGAATTAAATTTGAAGTAAGTGAAAAATATAATGCAGAATACTTAATAATGTGAACTTTTATTCAATTGTTTAGACGGATATCTGCATTTCAACATCGAGATTGAGCCGAACCGTTCGGAAGGAGGATTTCGGTCAGACTTCGAGCATAATTTATGCCGTTTTAACCACCGGCATAACACCTACAATCCCTGTGGAAAGCATTACAACAGCTGTGTAATCCTGCACCGATCGGCCTACTGCAATAATATTATTTCAGTCATTTTGGATGGTACTCATAGGAACAGGACGGAAGATGCTGCGGAAAGAAACTCGTCATCTCCGACTTCGGCATTCAACTTGGATTCCTTTAAAGTCGCAAAACTGTTGACCACGTCCCTCACTACTTGGACGCCGTACTTATGTCATATGATAAGAGCGTACAAATCAGAAAACAAATTTGACATGGCCATAAGCGGTAATCCCAGTACAGGCATGGGTTATCTTTACCGGATAATGAAAGCTGTTGTGAACCCGGATCAGGCAGATTCTGCGATTATGAACCTGCAAAACGCTGTCGACGGAGTGCTGTCATGCGCAAATTGGACTGCAGCGGAGCCGCATCTAGACTGGAAAGTTGGATTTTCGTACGAGCCACACAAGTCAGAATACATTATTCATCCATACGGAAGCAACTTTATCAGTTGGAAAAGCACAAAGTTCCCCGAGCCCCGACTTGACATTAATTTCCGATTTGATGGAAATCGATACGACTTTGATGTTTCCTCCACCGGACGGTTTAATATATCGCGATAGTTTTCGCAAATAAATTCAAACGTAAAGGCAATAATGGCATTCAATGAATTTTAACAAGACATTATTAAACTATTTCATTATAAAACATTACATTTCTGTAGGAATATAATATACTTGCTCGCATGATTTCTAGCAGTTTCCATGTCTATGTAATTCGTCTCTCATTTTTATGATCAAAATCTTAATGTTGTATAATGCGGGTCGATATATTTAAAATCAGAACACGAACTTCCTGTAAACGAAGTGTTATTGTAACTTCGTCACAAAGTGTTATTGTGCTCCGCTCTAAAATAAATATGTTAGTCTATGCATCGCGTGAATTATTTGGATTTTATTATAATTGGGTTTCGACATTAAAAATGAACTACAGACCAATAAGCGAGAATAAAGTAATTTTTGAAAGATGTTATCACTGTACAGCAAACAATCGTGACACGTCAACATTGAAATCATATTCCCTGCCATCATAGTCATAGCGGACGTCTACGTGGGGGCAAGTGGATACAGTACTCCTCCAATTAAGATAATAGGTTCCTCTGGCACGATATCGGGATTGATCGGCGTATGTCTTGTAGTTGAAAAAAATGTTCCAATTTGTGTCGGTAAATGTAGCTTCCGGGTAGGCTTGGTCAATATATTTTTGAACCATCTTTTGAAGTTCAATTGTCAATGAATCAGCATCAGTTTCATTTCTAGCTGAGCCTTCTTCAGTCGCTTCCGCGAACATGCTGCTTGTATCCATATCAATATCTCTTTCTGTCTCATTGCCGCTCAGAACTCCGATCAAGTATGGTTCCCATTTGGCCAGGGCGATGTTCACGAATTTTCCGAATTCAAAAGGCTGTAGATTGAAAGCTGTCGGCATATTCTCTGTATTCCATGAAGAATTGAGACGAACACCTTCCAGAATGATAGCTAAACTCTTGCAGCGGTCCGTTTCATATAAAAGTATGCAACTTGTGTACCGTTTGCCGCAGGGATGGTTCTGATATTTCCAGTTATAGTTGTCGTAACACACTCCAATTTCCAAACCAGTACGAATGCTTCCATCTGAAACCAATGTAAAATTTACAAATGAGCACTTTGGTTTCAACAGAAATGTTTAAACGATACTTCCAACAAATTTGAAATGTGAAGCTAAATTGGTTTTACCTGAATACTCCGTTGTGTTCAGTCCGATGGTTTTTCGAGACTGCCATCGGGGGCCAGATCTTCTTGATGCGGTGAAGAGATATGTAGCACCAATGACGACAAGTAATACTAGCAGTGTAGTAACTCCAATCATAAGATTTCGGAATTTACGGAACCGCGCCGGTTTTGCTGGCGGGGTAGGCGGCAGTGGTGGTGTTGGCTTTTGCATCTTGGATATCAGCGGAATGTAACAAATGAACTAATATTGAGTACTCAATCATCTGCTCTGATATGTTGAAGAGCAAAAGTCAAAGTGACATTGTAAAAGGTCCCAAACTTTCGTTGCTCTGAATAGGCAATTTAGTTCTGCGTGCTCATTCAGTGAGTCAAATTTAAAAGAAGAAACTGCATGTCATGAAATTTGATTGCCCATTTTGTTTACTTAGAGCCAATAGCGTGTTGTGCAAAATTCGTCGAATTTTCATGTCATGTATTGTAGCTGTGTAATTTTAAGAAATGACAACACAATTTTTTCCCCGTAGCGTGATGTTAGTGTTGAGTAAGTTATTTGTTATGATTCAATCAGAAAAATGCAGCATTAATTCATAGACTGTTATCCTAACCAAGCAGCATGCATGCCGTAATTGGTGGACCATCGTGTTGGTAATATATTAATCGCATATAAATTTAAATTGTCGCATGACCATGTTTGGCTGTCTTTAAACATACAATGTTGTAACCTTTGTTACAGCTAAGCATTGGCGACATACAATGTTTGTGATCTAGAGCTGCGCCTACCTACGTAACATTGCTCCTTAAAACATATGTTTCCTAAACTAAAGCTAACTGTAAAGCTACTGATTTATTTAACTAATTAATTACTCTTCGCATATACCTATACCACCTTGATATAAGTCCCAACAAATTCATTTTTTATTGCTACTTATTTTATTAGCCAAAATTCCCATCACCTTGCGCTGCCACCTGTAGCAGACAATCCTTGACGAATATCGTTTGTTCGTTCTCCATCGTGAGCGATGGATTTCGACTTGCTGAGCATACGGTGTTGCTCATCCCTTTATTAATGTTCTTCCACATCTTATGATTGCAATATATGAGTTTTAAGTATTCCAAGTAGTTCAGAGTTGCATTAAACACACTTTTTGTGATACCCCAAAGAACGTGGAGAAGTTTACATCTGATTTCAATAAAAAAGCATGTAAGGGCGACAGCTAGTCCAACAAGTTTTACAATGAAAATCAAACATGCATTTCCGTGCATAGAGGCACTTTTGGGACGTGGAGTAATGTTATCGGTGAAAGTGTCATCGGCTTCAATGATGTTGGGCCACTTTTGAAGAATATGGGATTCATAAAATCGCTTTACCCGAGCGGTCAAATAGGGTGGACTATAACCAGTTATGTCGACATCAATACTCATTTGTCCATAAACCTTATCTCCCACAGACACACCACCGTTTCGTTCAGAATATGCCCTAGCGTTCCGATTACAAAGATGGGTGGGTAGTATTATGGCAGTTCTAGTGCAAAGTTGAATTTCCGATTCGAAAAGCTTTTCTTCTCTTTCCCAAACCAAATGCAATATATCGGCTTCAAAGACTTTCTTATTAACTGTGGACCAAAAATATGTACCTGTCATCTTGTGGTATTCTTCAATTACTGATACAGTTGAACTTAAGCGATCCAGGACCGAAGAAACATTTGGGTGTAATCTCGTATTATTAAGAATTTGTTCCATTTCGGTTAATGATCCTGACTTCCCTTGTTGCCAATGATAATATTTAGCTTCCGATGTGACATAAAAATGCTTTGTGTTAATTGTGTGATCTAGTATAAACGGATACGACATCCCGGGCCACATCGACAGGTCCCACGCACTAGTGTAAATGGTAAGTTTGTCCTCCATCAGATGGTCCAACATTTTGTACAAGAGCGGTGCTCTAGGAGCAATCATGTTGTAAACGTTATCGTTTTTGTATGCGTTGCTTAGAACAAGAGCAGCCAACAGAAAGAATACGACAATCCATCTCAGCGACGTTGTCATCAATATTTGTGGTGTAAATGGGTCACCTTGCTCTAAAAGCCCCTTAATGAGACAAATAACTTGATCGGATATTTTAGGCTTGGAAAAATAGATTGACCGCTCACCATCTGTGATTTTCCAGTACGCTCGGTTTAAGATTGCTGCCAGAACACAGACATATATTCCAGTTGCAAGCCATACGTAGACGTCATATATATTAACCAGCTCGTGAAACGGATACTTGCTTAATCCCCGTTCTCCACAAGTAACCAATTTTAGACCTAAAAGTTTACTGTCGATCACAAGCTTGTTATCATCATGAGTAATGTTAGGATTGATCGGCCTTGTTGACACACTCAGTGCTGTGACAAATGGAGAAAAGTAATCGTAGCCGTACTCGTCCGAGACGATATCACCGTTTCGGCAGTACTTGAATTGATCCACTTCATATGAATAATGACCCATGACTGTTTGAAGCAATGCCGCAATTACCACATACATCCGTTCGATGTTCTCATTTATCTGAATCAGTTCTTTAATAGGATATTTTGTTTTAAATATTTTACAGCTCACGAGATGGCGTTTAACCCCTTGAACAACCATTTCCGCGTTTGATTGGACAATCCGAATTCCTCCAAAAGTCAACTATGTATCCTTCTGTGAATGCAGTACAGATTTTACGGCCCGCAAGGACAAAAGGCTTTGGGATTCATCCAGATTAATTTGCTTCATATTAATGTCTCCACGTCTGGTACATGGCAGAAGCAGATACGTTCATTACGCATATGGTATTATTCAATGACAGCCAATGTTGACGATATGTGATCCATCACCGTGGACACATTTGGATGTAGTGTGCTGTTGCCGTAAATCGAATCCATTTCTGATGAACCAGATATTTTGTTCCAATGATGAACAAGTCGTGCCTCAGATGTCAGCCCCAAATGCGGCGTTTACGTCTGTGACGTGTTCCCTTATGAACCGATATCCTCTATATGACCCAAAAGAGAAATCGGTCGAACGGGTGTAAATAGCAAATTTATCCTCCAGCAGCTGATCCAACGTTTTGTACATTATGGTAACTCTTGGGGTAATCATGTTGTACACGATGTCGTTCTTGTATGCGTTGCTGAGAACAAGTGCCGCTAACAAAAAGAAGACCACAATCCACCGCAGCGACGTAGTCATCATTATTGGTGTCGTGAATGGGTCACCCTGCTCCAGGAGCCCCTTAATGAGACAAATAACTTGATCTACGATTTTGGACTTGGTTATTTGCGTTGACGATCTGCCGGTAGTGATTTTCCAGTGTGCCCCGTTTAAGATTACTGAAAGTACACAAATGGCAATTCCAGTTGATATCCATACGTATTTGTCGTAAATGTTGACAAGCTCGTGGAACGGATACTTGCTTAATCCTCTCTCACCACAGGTCACAATTTTGAGACCAAACAGTGGGCTCTCAATCACAATCTTGAAATCATGATCCATAACATCCATGCTTGTCGCTGTAATGAATAAACTCATATCAATTAGAAACGGTGAATAAGCATAATAGTTCGATTTATCGTGGACAATCTCCCCGTTTCTGCAAAACTTGGGCCAGCCAGTTTCATATGAATAATTTCCCATGACAGTTTGCAGTAATGCTGCTGATATTAAACTCGTACGCTCCGTCTTTTCACTGATCTGTGCTAGTTCCATTATTGGCCGTCTTGTCTTGAATACTTTGCAATTCCTGAGATGACGTTTGACGTCTTGCACTAGGGTATCCCCAGATGAGTGACCATTTAGAGAAAACTTCAAATGAGTAGTCCTAAACGAGAGCAGAGCAGACTGAATTGTGGGCAAGGATGGAATCCTGTGTGAATCATCCAGTTCAACTTTAATCACATCGCCCTCATTATGTACGCCCGATCGCAGAAGGTATGCATTTGAAACGGTCGATTCATTGAGCCGTATTGTCATGAAGATTAAAATGTCATATGCGTTCGTGGGTCCATGCGACATTGCCCAAAAATGGCTTGCCACCCTGTCCATAACCCATTTATTCAATGCCAGGCAAAAATCAGCAGTGTTGTATGTTGGAGCCGAGATCAGGATATGAACAAGCGGCGAGGATGCGGGAAAGGGCGGAGAGACAAACACGCGCATGTACGTGTCAATGTTATTCACTATCATCTGGAATGGATAATATAAATCAATTTGAATCACCTCGTACCATGGCATTGTTGACACGCTTAGATTTACATATTTGAACCGAAAGCAATGTTGTACGCGTTCATCGGTTTCTATTTTCACATAGAATCTTTCATGTGGACAGCTTGCTATTCTAATCCTACTTGAGTTTCTGGGCGACAAGTTCTGCCCAGGAAACCAATAGATTTCGAAGCCATACGAATCAGGTAGAACAAATGGGACCGGTTGCCAAATTAGTACAGGGCGTTCCATTTCGGTTATGTCGACACCCATGTGATTGTATATTATCGTGAATGTTCGATCAGTCTGCATCGGCTTGATTGTCGTGCCGGCCGATATCGACCTTTCTGGAGTCATATTTCCCATACTTTTCACTTAGCCATTTCGCTCGAAGTGTACGTTGTCGTAACCATGTATACCATGAATTAAGAGGATTATTATTTTCATTTGACGACATTGGCATAATTTGCACGTCGGTCGACCAGCTCCCTGAAAAAAGTATATTTAAGATCACTAGTAAAGTGAAGACGCCTTTGCGTAATATTGTTTTCTCCATGACGAAGATTGGATACTACCTGGTATATAAAACTTAAGTTGTGTTTATCTTTTGTTTCTCTCCCAGTTCGTTACCGATGCGTTAAAAGACTGCTTACGTACTGTGCATAATCATCACATGCTCAAGGAAAAGGCAAGCCATGGAACGAAACTCTGGTTAAGGCAATTAAGTTTGAATGTTTGTAATAATTTGATTTTGTTTTCAGTTTAAGATACGATCAAGTTAATGCCGGAAAGGTTAAATGTGTCTAATTTTCTACGGCAAAAGTTATGGGACTGCAAGCGATTTCTAGGTTAACGCTTCAGTGATGGTGAGTGAAGATGGTTTGACAGAAAATGTGCTGCATGTATATTAGTACAGTAAGAAGTATTCCTACTTTCGAGGTAGGTGAAATCCGTATTAGATTAATTACTTTTAAACAAAGTGGCACGCGAAATATATTTCGGTTACGCCCAGTAGACGAGTTCCATCTAATCTTGTAAAATGTGCATGAAAAAAGATATACTTGATTAATATATCTGTCGGGTAAGTGCAATATTTCATCAGTCGTCCTGTTCATTTCGCTACCATTTTCCCCCGAGTCACCGACGAGCTTCAGAAAACGTTACCTTGTAGATTCAGGGTAATTACGAGAACTGAGCCTACAATTACATTATATATATTAGTGGGCGGGTATTACATGTGCCGTGGGCTTTTCGTGATATTAGTATATTTACTGAAAGCTACTAAAGTGTATAGAACAAATGTCCATTAGTTGAGATATGTTATTCATTTACAGATTATTATTGTGTTTAATTGTATCAACAGGACCAATCCGCATGTCCTCGGATGTATACGATGAAAATCAAAGTCGCATTAGAAACATTGCTGCATTTTATTTTCATTTTTGGTAAGTACACCACTGTTTCCATTTTTCTGACATTATTATGTAACTTCGATACGATTTTTGGTTTGTGAAAATGTGAAGAGACTAATTGCAACATGAACAATATTTGATCCATTACAGCAAGACAAGACCGTTGTACGATTTTGCGTGCTGCTGCCGGTTTCTGTCGAGCGGAGTAAAAGAATGTCAGTGTTTTGATATACGAATACCGCTTGAAGGAGAAGAGCCCACGTACGATAACTGTATATACCTGGGTCAAATTTAATCCGCATATCAACACTGTCAATAACGTTCGCTTTCCCGTCAGCGTCTAGTTTGTTTGGGAACAGAAAATCCGAAGTCACAACCGTATTTCAGCACCATCCTGGATTTTGTTAAGAAAACGCTATATAAATGCGTATAAACGTTATATTTTTCACATGCGCGAATACATAATATAAACCTATGAATTTTTGAACCAGTACATATTCCTTCTTATTTTATGTTTCATATTTTTTCATTTATATTTCATATTTCATCGTATTTTATGTTCTTTATGTGGTTTTTATGAATTTCTAAATTCTTACACTGTGTCCATGGGTTGAGCGTTTACTTTAGTATTTGATTAGGGAAATAGTGGCAAATGAAAAAGTGTTCCTGCGAGGAATATCAATTCAGGTGATCAATTGGATTACGGAAACAATTTGAAATGTTAATTCATGCGTTGTAGGTGATAGATGTCGGGATATTTTTCCATTAAAATTACATTTAACAGAAAATACATTATAATTCAACATATAAATTGATATTTCATATTTTAAATTGAACTCGTCCAACTGTCGCCGGATTTATATTGCGCCATATCATGTCTAAATAGATTGTTATGATCTCTTAAACGAATTGATACATAAATCCATATAATATTGAAATATAGTTCACGAAATTGACCAACTAAAATTGTATTATGTTCAGGCAAGCAATCATATGAGAGCCGGTTTATCATTACCTGTAATCTTAATAATAATATTTTCCATAATATCCAATTTTACTTAACCATGGCACGTATGCTAGCTTATTCCCTTGAACTGATCTTCACAGGATTTATTCAGCTCCAAAGTATTTAAGTGTCGAACAGTCTGATTGGGAGTCAGTTTGCATGCGAACCAAAACGGTTTACTCATTTTAAGAGTAACTAAAAATATAATGGCAACTCTGCTAATGTGGAAATCGTCGCAATTAAGTCGCCTACTATACAAATACATCTTGTGCCCTTATCCATGTTACCTGGATCATCGTCAGGAAATGCTGGTTTTAGAAACTGACCACCGGAATCTTATACCATTTTACTTTTCATTTGTAGTGTTTGGGGTATACCTTTTGATATGCGTTTTCCCAGTTGTTAGTTACATACATGATCCAAAATCATTCACACGCGACATAATTTTACTCAACTTCCCGCACATTCCGGACCTCGTCCTTTGCATAACTCTAAATGTCATCGTACTGGTATTTCGTGAAGAACTAGGATGCGCAATACAACATTTACTCGTCTCAAACAAGTCCGTTGTACGAGCATGCGGATCCATAAGTATGACAAGAAGACCGAGAAGCAGAAGCGGCTTGCATCGTTTTCTAGCAGATAGTCAAACTGTAGCTGCATATTCAAACTGTAGAAACACCTTTTGTGGACTGATCGGCTACCGTGTAATGCAGATCAACAACATCGTACATAGAAAAGTTTCCATGTTCCGAATGTGTTTGATGGAAGGGAATGACAGGATGGATCGGGTCGGCTTAGTGATGTACGGATTGGTAATTTTGTTTTTCATTATGGGCACAACGTTAGCACCATCCAAAGTTATTGGAGATACGGATGCACTCTATCACGTGATAGATATCTTGTCTTTGCCAAATGGATATCTGGACACTGACGTTTACGATTGTGTACGTCATGATACTTATGCATGTCACGATGGAATCCTTGCTCAAAATCGACAGAATGGTTCCTGGCACAGACGCATTGGTGCGCTATAAGCGCCTGCAAGTTATACTGCAAATTGTACAACAACCACTACGTTACCTCGCTGCAGCGTTTATGGTTGCCGGATTTTTTCTTGCCGTCGCATCCAACATTGTAATTGTTAGGGGTCTTGATGTCTATACATTAGATTTGTATCTAGGGTATGCGAATCTCGCATTTGTGACTTATTGTGTGATGTTTTCAACGCTTCCACGTGTAGTAGCGTGCAATGAAGTAAGTACCCGCATGATCAAAGTTAGTTGGGCCAGCACGACAAAGAGGACATTTTCAAAAAGTGGCAATGGCTTAGTTACTCGAGATGGTTTTAGGATTTGGCAAAAGTCTGTGCAAGCTCAGAGACCAATTGTATTTTTCTACGGGGTCGCCCAAGTTAGCCGAAACGCCAGAGTAAACTACTACGCAAACATATTAAACTATTCGATTGACATTTTGCTGTTTTTTCGCCGATAACAGCTAAATTTACACATCATCTCGAACCCATAACCAAGTCTAGGGGCGAGAGACAAATACAAATATGCCAGTGGTTGTCATTAACCAGATTTTGCGACTCTAAAAGATATCAAACGGCCGATATTTTACCTCTACACGGCTCATGACAAGGCATACCATTTATATTTATGGAAGTGACGGGAACAACGTCTTTGTATAAATCTCATCGGTGTATTCCAAATGCGGAGGGATCTCCATGTTATTTATGTATTTACAGAGTGAATAAAATATATACAGTATATAATGCATCAAGGATGGATTTACTGAACTTATTGGTCCATAGTTTATTTTATTTGTTCATATAAGCTTCTGTGTTGCATAATATGTTTGCACATGCGGCTACTAATTATCATAACATTTGTTCGACATGTATGGTGATAGATACAGGCACGGTCTGTGCTCAGTGAATTGACTACGTCCAGAACTTCCAGTTTTATGCTTATATTGTTATTGATAATTAAAATATTTTTATAACACAACACATACACCAACATATTAATTTCATACAGTATTAAAATGTTTTGTTATATTCTAAAAATATTCGCATATCATATATAATGTCATTTTTAATCAAATCGTGGCATGGATTTTATATCAGGTGGATTGACTTTCAATGTGTTCCCTGACAGCTGCAAATTCGTCGTTGGTGTTCTGACGGACATAGTATCAATTATTTTTCCAATAATGAAACGGATATATGCGTACAAACGTGCGGTTGCCCTATACATACGTTGGGCATTCCTCACAACAAAGTATGCAATTGTAGCTCTAATTTCCATAGCAAATCTTGTAATCGCCACCACCAATCCTGCAAGCAAAACAAAGAAAATTAAACAAGCGTTTCCGTAAATCGAAGCACTTTTTGGTTCCGATGTACTGGAATCCGTAAACGTGACGTCATCAGCTTCAAGTATCCTCAGCCACCTCTGCAATATATGGGCTTCGTGAACAAGTCTCATCCGAGTAATCAAATACGGCGGACTGTATCCCGTGATGGAGGCGTCAATACTCATTTTTCCATAAACCGTATCGCCTATGGATATCCCGGATTGCGTTTTGGAATGTATCCTTGCGAAGTGATTAGTAAGATGCGTTGGTAGAATCATGGCTGCTTTGTTGCACAATTTGAGTTCCTGCGCAAAGATTTTATCTTCCCTTTCCCAAATCAAACGCAAAAGCTCAGCATCAAAATATCTCGGGTTAATCTTGGACCAAAAATCTTTGCCAATCATCCTATGGTATTCCTCAATTACAATCATTGTTGAATCTAAGTGATCCAACACTGTTGTTAGATTTGGATGTAATTTGGTCTTCTCGTAAATCAAGTTCATTTCCACAGATGGACTGAACATTTTGTAATAATGATGGACATGCCGTGCCTCAGATGACAGCCACGAACGTGTCGATTGAAAAAAGTGGATGCCTTTGAACCGATTTCCTATATATCGGGTCATAGAGAAACTCCACGCCCGGGTGTAAATGCTGAATTTGTCTTCAATCAACTGATCCATTGTTTTGTACAACAGGGGAGCTCTCGGAGCAATCATGTTGTATACGTTGTCATTCTTGTATGCGTTGCTTAGAACAAGTGCAGCTAACAAAAAGAATATCACAATCCACCGCAGCGACGACGTCATCATTATTGGTGTCGTGAATGGATCGCCCTGCTCCAAGAGTCCCTTAATGAGACAAATCACTTGGTCGGATATTCTTGCCTTGGATATTTGTATTGACAATCTGCCGGTAGTTATTTTCCAATATGCTCCATTTAAGATTACTGCAAGAACAAAAATGGCAATTGCAGTTGATATCCATATGTATTTGTCGTAAATGTTGACAAGCTCGTGGAACGGATACTTGCTTAATCCTCTTTCACCACAGGTGACAATTTTGAGACCAAAAATGGGCTTTCAACCGCAATCTTGTTGGCATGGTGAATAGCAATTGCGGGTGCTATGTCTAAACCCAAACGAATTTGATACGGTGACCAATCATCATAGCCTGGTTTGTCGTGGACGATCTCGCCGTTTGTACAGAACTTGGATCTGTCAGTTTGATAAGAGTAATTCCCCATGACAGTTTGAAGTATTGCGGCCGTGATTACATATGTCCGCTCCATCTTCTCACTGATCAGTGCAAGTTCCAATATTGGCCGTTTTGTCTTGAACACTGTGCAAGTTAAGAGATGACGTTTGACGCCTTGCTCTGCTGGTTCCTCAGTATTCTCATCGATTCCAAGACCGTAAAACGTCAATTGAGTAGGCCTTAACGACAACATCGCAGTTTCTATTGCTTGCAACGGCGAAAGCCTGTGGAATTCATCCAGTTCAACTTCCTTGATATCGACGTCCTTATATATACCCGTTGGCAAAATATATGCCTTTGAGACGGTCGATTCGTTTTGCGGTATTGTCATGAAGATAAAAATGTCATGTGATGTCATTGGTCCCTTAGCCAATCTCCAAAATGTACTTGCCACTCTGTCATCAATCCATTTATTCAATGCCAAGCGAAAAGCGCCAGAATTGTATGTTGGAGCAGAGATCAAAATGTGGACAAGCGGCGACGATGTGGGCAAGAACGGTAAGTTAGTGTTATGACCAAACACGATCAAGAATATATTAATGGTACCGTCTATCATCTCGAATGGAAAATACAAATCAATTTGGATGACCTCGTACCATTGCCTAGTTGACGCGCTCATATTGAGTTGATTGTACCGAAAGCAATGTTTTCCGCCTGGGTCTTGTTCTATTTTTGCATAGAATTTTTCATTGTGGCATCTTGCAGTGCTGTCCCTACTTGAGTTTACGTCTGACGTCATCTGTCCTGGGAACCAATACTTTTCGAAGCTGTCATAGCCAGGTAACACAAATGGGACTGGTTGCCTGATTAGTACAGGAAGATCCATTTCGGTTATGTCGACGCCCATGTAATTGTATATTACCGTGAATGTTCGTTCACTCTGCAGCGGTTGGATTGTCCTGCCAATGTCTACTTTTCGGGGGGCATACTTCCCGTACTTTGCACGCAGCCATTTCGCTCGAAGTGTACGTTGTCGTAACCATGTATACCATGAATTAAGAGGATTATTATTTTCATTTGACGACATTGGCATAATTTGCACTTCTGCCGACCAGCTCTCTGATAATAGTAAATTTAAGATCACTGCTATGGTGAAGACGCCTTGGGATAATATTGAGTTCTCCATGACGAAGATTGGATACTACCTGGTATATAAAACTTAAGTTGTGTTTCACTTTTATTTATCACCAACTTCGTCGCGGATGCGTTAAAACACTGTTTACGTACTGTGAATAAGCATCACATGCTCAAGTAAAAAGCAAGCCATGAACGTTAGTGGCGATATTTGATTATGTTTGAAAGAAACTCTGGTAAAGGCAATTATGTGTGATTGTTTGTAATAATTTGATTTTGTTTTCAGTTTAAGATACGATCAAGTTAATGCCGGAAAGGTTAAATGTGTCTAATTTTCTACGGCAAAAGTTATGGGAATGCAAGCGATTTCTAGGTTAACGCTTCAGCGGTAGAATAAGATGGTTTGACAGAAAACGTACTGCAAGTACTACAGTGTGAAGTATCCCCACATTCGGGTTAGGTGAAATCCATATTAGATTAATTACTTTTAAACAAAGTCGCACGCGGAGTATATTTCGTTAACGCCCAGCAGACGAGTTTCATCAAAACTATTAAAATGCTCATGAGAAATATTTATACTTGATTAATATATCTGTTGGATAAGTGCGATATTTCATGAGTTGTCTTGCTCAATTTTGCTACCGCTACTTATAGAAGATCGAAAGACTACCCAAAATTTATATCGTTGCTTCTGAAAACGTTACCATGTAGATTCAGGGTAGTTACGAGAACTGATAATACAACCACATTATATATATATTAGTGGGTGATATTCCACGTGCCGGGGTCTTTTCGCGATATTAGTATATATATTGAAAGCAACTAAAGTGTATAGACCGAATGTCCATTAGTTGAGGTATGGTATTGATTTACCGAAGTTTTGGATTTCCATTATGTTTAATTGTAGCAACTGGACCAATCCGCATATATGAAGTATGGGTTTTTGGTTACACACGATGGAAAATCAAAGTCACATTAGAAACAGTACTGCATTTTATTTTCATTTTTGGTTGTGCTGTAAAAACGCATTACATGTTTGTTCAGAATTTCAGCCTAACTGTTCTACGAGAGTGCCACATCTGATACATGAGCTGTATTGCTGATGGATGCAGTACTTATCTTTAGATCCGCCGTTCTGTAAGATCTGCGACAGCTAATAAATCCTTTGGCATGCAAAGTAAGTTGGTGCACCGGGACGGACTATTTTTGTGAAAAAAAAATTCGGTTATTGATTTATCGTATTTACGATTGCCATGAGCAACGCTTCTGTATGACAAGGCTGCCGTGTATAAATCAAGGGCGAAATTTGGGGAGATAGTTACGTCTGACTTAAGTTATGATTTTGGCAGCAATTTCTCGAAATAGAAATTTGAATATGTTGGATCAAACTGATGTGTGGTGATTCAGATGTGTCGTTAGTCGTTACCTTGTGGATTCAGGGCAGTTACGAGACCTGAGCTTACGCTAGCCTTATATAAATATGGGTGGATATTCCACGTGCCGCGCCGATGTGTTGCTCATGGTATTTATGCATTTATTGAGCAACCAAGTAATACACCAGAATGCTCATGAAAGTTGTCAAGTCATAGCCATCCACTTACTTCTTTTCTGTAACCTGGTTTATTTAACTTTCTGCATTCACGGGCACACTAATGTTGTTGTATAGTTGCATGAATCTCTGTAACAAATTGCACCTTTATGAACAGCTTGCCACAAAATTGTCAACCTTACGGTTTTTGTAGTGGCACTAAAGGGCGAGCTAATATTTGTTGCATCTGATTTTAAGGTTACACGCAAGAAATCTGAAGAAATCATTTGTAAGCCGGATTCTATCTCTTCGTCAAATTTTACATCCTCACATGCTATTTTCTTTACAATATACCATGTTTAACATTTGCTCCAACGTATATGTAATTGGTATTTATTTTCTACCCCGTAATCTGAACATTGACTAAAAAGTATACACATGTGCAAATGTAAGGATGAATCTCGTGTGGTGGTGTGTGTAAACCCACGTGGGATCACGACTTTTTCATGTATGATTTCTTCCGTGTTCGCACATTACTTGTTTTTTACATCACAATCTTTTCCTGATACATTGTTTGTTAGTTGTACATACTCAATATTGCATATTTCTGCACATTGTAGCTGCCACGATCGGAGATATTTTTTGGTGTCATTATTTAATAACAGACAAAAACACATAATGTGTGAGAAGTATTGTTGGTTGACTTGGTACTCATTTCTCGACTGCAGTACATCTGTATTTCAGGTGTCAAGTAAACGCTTTTCATTCATGAGTATATGATTATGCATGTTGGATCAAATAACAAGTGGTTGCGGCGTACAAATTATTGTAGATAACCTTCACTTCCAAGTCATGTCAGTTGTTAGGCTTTTCCGCTCATTGCAATTGTTTTCATGGTTTATGCAGGGCAACAAGTTGTATTCCAGAACATCACGGACCAATCTCCGGTTGAACATTCTGCCTCAACCCAACCTGAGGATGTATTGCCTGTCAACTCCAACCTGATGTGGGACTTAAGAGAGTACGAGAACTGCACGGTAAGTACACTACAGCTTCCATTTTCCTGGGAATACTCTGGAACTGAAATACGAGTCTCGGTTTGTCAAAATGGGACGACACTAATTACAACATGAACACAATTTGATCCGTTACAGCAAGACATTGCCGGTGTACGGTTTTGTGAGGAGCATGGTTCCTCTGCATGCTGCTGCCGGTTTCTGTCGAACGGAGAAAAAGAATGTCAGTGTTTTGATATACGAATACCGCTTGAAGGAGAAGAGCCCACGTACGATAACTGTGTATACCTGGGTCAAATTTAATCAACATATCAACACTGTCAACAACGTTGGCTTTCCAGTGGGCGTCCAGTTTGTTTGGGAACTGAAAAGCCGAAATCACAGGCATATTTCATCACCGTCCTGAGTTTTGTGATGACAACGCGGTCATGTACTTTGTTTAAGATTTTCACTATTTTTACTGATTTTTAAGTTTTTTTATATTTTGCCAATTCACAAATACATAATATAAACCAATTAATCTTTGAGCCAGTACATATTCCTTCTTGTTTCCTATTTCATTTTTTTTCGATTAT
Organism: Sinella curviseta; assembly: GCA_004115045.4. Taxonomy (NCBI): domain Eukaryota; kingdom Metazoa; phylum Arthropoda; class Collembola; order Entomobryomorpha; family Entomobryidae; genus Sinella; species Sinella curviseta. The sequence goes on along the minus strand of CM023202.3, from coordinate 39,921,098 downwards.
ATTTCATATTTCACCATATTTTGTTTTTTGGAGCCAAATTCTTACATTGTGTCTATGGGTTGAGCGATTACTTTAGTACTTGATTAGGGAAATAGTGGCAAATGAAAATGTGTTCCTGCGAGGAATAGAAATACATTTGATCAATTGAATTACGGAAACAATTAGATGTTAATTCATACGCCGTAGATAATAAATGACGAGATATTTTTTCCGTCAAAATTAAATATGTAAGAAAATACATTATAAATCAACATTTAAATTGATATTTCATATTTTTAATTCAACTTGTCCAACTGTCGCCGGAATTATAATGCACCGAAATATCATTCTATCAAGCTAAATTGAAATGGTTGCTTAAACGAATGGAGCCTATAAATTCAATTAATATTGAACTATTCTTTACCAGGTTGTCCTATTAAAATTGTATTAAGTATGTTCAGGCAAGCAGGCATATGAAAGCATTTTTGTCATTACCTGTAATCTTAATGGTAATAGTTTCCATAATTTCCAATTTTATTAAAGCATGACACGTGTGGTAGCATATTCTCTTCAACTGATCTTCACAGGATTTATTCAGCTCCAAAGTATTTAAGTGTCGAACATTCTATTGGGAGTCAGTTTGCATGCGAACCAAAACGGTCTACTCACTTTCCAGTAAATAAAAATATAATGGCAACTCTGCTAATGTGGAAATCGTCGCAATTAAGTCGCAATCTATACCAATACATCTTGTCCCATATCCATGTTACCTGGATCCTCGTCAAGAAAAGCTTGTTTTAGAGACTAACCAACGGAAGCTTATTCCATTTTACCTTTCTTTTGTTGTGTTTGGGGTATACCTTTTGATATGCATCTACCCAGTTATTAATTACATACATGATCCAAAATCGTTCACACGCGACATAATTTTACTCAACTTTCCGCACATTCCGGACCTCGTCCTTTGCATCACTCTTCATCTCATCATACTGATATTTCGTGACGAACTCGGATGCGCAATACAACATTCACTCGTCTCAAACAAATCCATTGTGCGAGCATGCGGATCCATAAATATGACAAGAAGACCGAGAAGCAAGTGCGACTTGCATCGTATCGATACTGCTGTACATTCAAACCGTAGAAAAAAGTGTTGTGGACTGATTGGCTCCCATGCACTACAGATCTACAATATCGTATACAAAAAAGTTTCTGAAATTCAAATTTGTTTGTTGGGAAGGAATGGTAGGATGGATCTAGTCGGCTTGGTCATGTACGGATTGGTAATTTTGTTTTTCGTTATGGGCACAACGTTAGCACCATCCAAAGTTATTGGAGACACGGATGCACTCTATCACGTGATAGATTACTTGTCTTTGCCAAATGGATATCTGGTGGTGCTTGCGCGGTTTCTACTTTTGCACTGGTATGCTCTGGAGGCATCCCGTACACTGACGTTTGTAGTTGTATACGTCATGATGCTTCTTCATGTTACGATGGAATCCTTGCTCAAAATCGACAGCATGGCTCCTGGTAATGATTCATTGGTGCACTATATGCGGCTACAAGTTATATTTCAAATTGTACAAGAACCACTGCGTTACATCGCTGCAGCGTTTATGATTGCGGGATTTTTTCTTGCCGTGGGAAGCAACGTTGTTGTTGTTAGGGGACTCGGTGTCTACAGTTTAGATTTGTATCTAGGCTACGTGAATCTCGCATTTGTTACGTATTGTGTGATGTTTTCGACGCTTCCACGTGTAGTGGCTTGCACTGAAATAAGTACCCGCATGATTAAAGTTGGTTTGGCCGGAATGACCAAACGGACATTATCCGAGAGCGGCAGTGGATTAGTTACTCTAAATGATTTTAGGATTTGGAAAAAATGTGTACAGGCTCAGAGGCCACTGGTATTTTGGTTTGGGGTGGCCCAATTTACGCGAAACACCAGGGTAAACTATTACGCAAACATATTGAACTATACATTTGATATTTTGCTGTTTCTACGACGACAGTAGCCTAATTTGCACGCCATTTCACAGAATCAATTACAAGTCCAGCAGAGAGAAATAAATACAAAGAGAAGCGAGACATGGTTGTCATTAACCGGATTTAAAAACTATGAACCATTGAACATTTTGCAGGGATAATCCAACATAAATAATTTATTAAGTATTGATTCGTAGTGCCAGTCAACAATGGTTAGTTTCTTAACATAAACTGGTTCTTACACTAATATACTAATGTTTAACATTATGTATATGATATTAGGATTTACATGAAATATGCACTTTGTGATGTCACGCGAAGTGGAGGAAATATTAGCAATTTTTTGTATTAACATTCAGTGTTTCCAAACATTATTGGCTTAGTGCAAATGTATTACTTCCGCGGTTATCAAATACAGTAAGGTCTCATTAGCATGAATGATGTGGCGCCAAAGACAAGCTCCTTCATGATTAGGAGTCCAAGTAAAATTATATGTATTCTTGCCAGAACTTGTAAACACGTTATACACTTTTTTATGTCCTGGCCAATGCCATAAGCCTGATGGAGTTTTGAGCTGATCAGCACCGCGCAATTGCGCGATATCCATCGTGAATGATAGCCAGCTCCAAAATAAGATGCCTGTAAAAAAGTGCAAAGCAAAAAGTACTCTGGACTTTTTGTAAAAATCTTGCGTGCCACTGATTAACTTTACTTATCCATAACAGCATAAATTCCGTGCCGGATTATGTAGAGTAACTTAGGCATAAATTACAAACATTCATATTAAAGGAATCTGTAGTGTTATGTGCTTATCTAATCAATCTAATTAACAGTCTTGGAGAGCTATTTAATTAATTAATAATATCTTTATTAATAAGTCTCAAGCACACACACATCTCTACAAGTTTACAACTTAACGACGACTGACGGTCTGCCGATTGCATTCAGCCTCACACTCATTACATTTGGGCACATGCCCACATGATCATAATATGGCGCATTCTTATAATGCCCCAACACCACAGAATCTCCAAATTTAAAAAATACATCCGGAGGCATCTGTGAAAAATGCTCCTCGATTTTATGATTATATGTTTCCAATTTGTTCCTTATTTACAATATGTTTGAATCATTTCCGCATGTGTGACAAAAAACAGAAATGAGAAACGATCTCTGAGCCATCATTTAGGAATTGAAACACAATTTAATAGCTTGTTATCAAAGAATTCCCGCATGCTTGACGAAATTGGCTCTCAAGATCGTGTCGCTCCTCCATGCTTACGTTGTGCATTGACCAGGACCTGAATGGAAACCGTTCAATCCACTTTCCAAAATTGCGAGTTAAAAGAGCCAATATCCCTTCCATTATGTCCTGCGTATCATAAAAAATCAACAACAGCTACAGTTTCAAAATATAAAGTTGTGATATTATTGGGACACAGATTTACAAAATACACTTACATATTGTATTGGCTTCTTGCTGGACATGATGAACTCAGAAAGCTTGAGATGTCGGAAAACATGGACAAAAACCTTGTCAGTGATCTTTGGCATCTTGTCCAGTCGAAAAAGTGACAACTTCCTTAAATCTGCAAGACATATAATTACAAAGATTACCATTACCAAGGATTTAAAATATATGCATGTAATTTAAGAAATAACATACGCTTAAGCTGCAGCAATGCTGGTTGCCTCAAATCCATGCCAAAGAAGCACTTATCCCCCAAATAGTTGCAATCACTCAGAATAACTTCCTTCAGTGACGGTAACCCGCTCCAAAATTTGGAAAATGACAGATTGTCCCTTCCTGGCCAGCTAGATATTTCCAGCTTGGTGATGTTTGGACAGCATGACACGACATGATTGCAAATTGCATAATGGAGGTATTTACCGATGCACAACGCCAGACTAATACGAGTGCTCACATTACGGCGAGACATCACGTTACATTCTCCAGTTCTGATTTGGAAGAAACAAACGCTTTTCGTACACGTGTTCCTCAAGGGACATTCATACCAACAACAGCGTACCGAACGCAACTTCATTCCAATCATCCGGATACTCGTGTATACTCATTGGGAGGTCCTGGAGGCGTACATGGGTCTCCAGCATTGCTACATGGATGTCCAGTTAATTCGCAAGCGTCCCCAACGCATCATGTGGGACTTCGCGGTTATCCAGCAGGCTCTATGCCTTACCCGTGCTCATCAGGTAGTCCCATGAGTCCACAGCAACCCACTCTGCTCCCACATGGAAGTCCGCCGTACCCACATGGACGACCTGGTTACCAGCAGTCAACTGGATATCATGGGTACTTGACCGGATCATCTATGTTTATCAAAGAGCAAGCATACAGTTTACCTGCACCATCTGGGTACCACTACCAAAAACATAACCCACCAGTCCTTCCATATCCATCATCAAATGTTGGTTACTTTCCCCAACCAGTTGCTACCCCATCAATTCCAACTGCTTCGCAAACGATACCACCTACAGGCGGAGATGGTAAGTTAAAGTATGCAGAGGTATCACAAGTCCAGCAAGCGGAAGCAAAGTACTGTAAGGAGTTACCAGGACACCCACAAACAGAAAGAAAATCTCCACAAAGGGACATTGGGTTTGTATTCCTGCCAAACCTTTCTAAGACTGGCCGGTCAGAAAATTTCTTGAATCAAGCATCAGGAGTGACAACCCACGACGAGTGGACGCATGGGCCAGAGGGTGCAGCGTCTGTGGACACGAGAGAGCCGCCGTATAACACTGGCTTAGAGCAAAAGCTCAAAAATGTAATTATTGGCTCGGAAGGTAGGTCGCAACATAATTTGTTACCATTTGCAACACAATACAAAATTATATTGACAGCGGATTATTGAAAAGTTTGAATATATTTATGTTACTACTGAAACCATTGCAGACTGTCCAATTGCACATGTTGCTATCGCCATAACGGAATGCGGTGTCTCAAGTATACTAAAAGGAAAGTGGGAGACAATTGCACTACATCTCGGAATATCCCTGTATGATATCTCAAATTTGAAACGTGGTTTCGAAAATGAGTCATTGGAAATGTTATTTGCCAATATACTGGAAAAATGGCTTGCCAGGGCCTCTGAAGAAGCAACCTTAGATAAATTGGTTGGCACATTTCGCTCGAAAAGCATAAATCTACAAAGAGTGGCAGATGTATTGATTCAACAATTTTTGCCATGACGACAAAGGGACAAAATCAGTATCCGGTATGATATGTGTACGACCGCAATAGCGTAAAATAGGTTTGACAATTCATTAGTTTATATGATATGATGACAAACATTTATATTTATTCAGTTATTGTGACTTGAGTTTTTATGAGAAATTTCCTACAACGATGTCTGTTTCTCCAATAAATAAATGCGGAATAAATGTCACATGTCCTTCCAACCTAAGTAGGACATTTTTAAGCTTTGTCAGTTTAAATACCATTTTTAATTATTAAATATATCATCAGGTTATAAGAATGTCGATATTGTTTCATTGCGCGTTATGCACTGGTTCGTAAATCACTTCACGGTATATGACTAGCAAATGAGTGAAATGCGCAATTATGTCCAAGGCTATATGATTAATAACATCGGAACTTGAGTTACGTAATGCTGGTGATGCAACAAAATACATAAATAATGAGTGTAGAAAAAAAGAGCAATGACACTTCTACACTTGTCCAGTGACTTCCAAAAAGTTTCGCTTTCAGTCCTAAGAAATGTAAACAGGAGCATATGGTTTGATCAACGGTCACTTGCTTAATGACTATTTGAAAAAATGGTGCAGGACATGAGTTATCATATCCTCACTTGAGTGTCAGTATCAAGTCATATTTAAAGAATAATACTGTCCAGCAAATGAGAATGATGAGAAACAAACACCAACATTCACTTGACATCACGCCGAACGATATCATGATTGGGAGTGTATTCAACGCAAGCAATATCTTGTGAGATCACAAGAAATGACGATCTCTAAGCAAGCAAGGTGTGCATTTGAATCGTCATCATCGCTATTCATCACAATTTCAGTGAACGTTCCCGTATTCCAAGACCACATAATAAAACAGGTTTCTTACCGCGTCAAGACTGATGATGTTGCTTTAGTCCCAACGAACGAGAGAGCTGGGGGAATCTTGTCACCTTCTGGCATACATGATACTCTACATTCTGTGACGTGCAGGACGACAAGAAATAATTAGAAAAATTTTAATAAAAGGTACATGCATATATAGAAAGTGCCATGTCGATGAATGACAATACGATGGAAATCTTTACAACTCCACAAATATTACAAGACTATTCAAAGCGCCCAAGGTGGCAAACGATAGGCAGTTTTGCTCGAAATCATGTAAACCAGTGTGTCCGGTTCTGTTTTAGCGTACTACAATTCATTATCATAGTTGTCGCATTGAACGCACAATCAATAACATAAAAAAATACATTTTTAGTTTCCTGGGATGATTCAAAATGTCACATGGAGCGTCATCATTTTATGCAACAATTAACCGTTTCCTACTAACATGATATTTAAGGTATTCATAACTTTCTATCAAAAATGATGAGAATAGATATGTCCATTTCTATTCCGAATAATTCGAAAAATGAGCTGAAATGTATTTCTTAGTCAAATAGCTCCGATTTTATTTAGTTATTAAAATGTACATACTAACAATATTGTATTACAAATATCGTATAGAAAATGTAGCTGAATGTGTACACTATCAAGGGAATATATTTTTACACATTTTGTATTAACGTATTATAGTAAGCCCGAATTATATGGAGTTCAACTTGAATCACACATATTATGTAAAACAAATAAAACAATGCAAAAATGTTAGTAAGCGTACCATAAAAGTACGTTATACTTTGGCTGATTTGGCCACATGAACTCTGTCCGCGTGTCGACGTAGGTCCACCTTATCGAGGAAAGCTTTGCCACAAATGTCGCACTGCCATTGTCGTTCCCTCACTTTGTGCTTTCTCTCAACGTGGCCATGTAAAGATTCCAGCACCCTAAAACCCATTCCACACTCATTGCATGTATACGGCTTTTCTCCGGTGTGCATCCGAACATGCCGTGTGAGCAGGCTAGCTCCCTGGAATTTCTCCCCACATATTTCACAACTGTAAGGACATTCGCCAGTGTGATGTATTCTTTCGTGCAAAATCATGTTGTGTTTTCCACGGTACGTCTTGTCGCAATAGCGGCACTTGAACTGTCCCCCACCAGAGTGAACCCGCATGTGGATGTTGAGGTCCCCTTTTCGAGCAAAGCGTTTTCCACAAATTGAGCATCCGTGTGCACTTGTTACTTGTTTATGTGCGTATTTATCATGATCGCGTTTTGACTTTGCTGACTTGAACTTGACGCCGCAAATGTCACAATGAACTGGCGGATACATTCCCTTGTCGTGGACGTGCAATTCATGTTTTATCAGAGTCTTAAAATCAGGATAAGATCTTTGACAGGCGTGACAATTTCGGATCGTCTGCAATACGCTGTTGGTCTCACTTTCGTGGATGCTTTTCAAATGCTCTAGTAGATCTTGCTTCTTGCTGAATGATGTATTGCAGAATCTGCACCAGTATGGGTTATCTCGGTTATGAAGCCTTCCCTTCAAGTGACACGTCAGCTGCCCTTTGTTCTTGAATTTTTCAAAGCAGTAACCACATTCCAGTGAATCACTTCTGTTGCAGGGATTCTGGAGATGTGCGTTGAGCAGGTATTTGTACTGAAATCTTTTTCCACATTTAGTACAATGATAAGGCTCTTCCCCCAGGTGCTGAGACATGTGATCCCTGAGCCGACACTTGGCCTTTTTTCCACTGAAGCACTTGTCACATAGTTCACATTTTAGTGCAAATTCTGAATTTTGTCGATGATCCATTTCTCTGGTTTAATGCTGAATTCTGGATTTGTAACAATTTTTGTAGCTCAATGAAACATTAGCAGTCTTTTATAGAAGAATTTTTAATAAAATACGCTTCATAGAAACGTCTTGATAACTAATTTACAATTTGCGATTTGTGCTCAAACTTGCATCCTGGAAAGCGCGAATTAAAGACGCACAAATGTTGCGATTTCTACACATTTTTTAATGTAAGCACTAAGAAATGAAACCAAAATCATCTGATATCCTCCGCCTCAACTTGTGTATTGGTTTCTTTAGAAAGTAGTGCAGAGTATTAGAGTAATCAATCACATTATCACTTGAGTAGCGCGGCAGTGACTCTATACATGTTATCATATATCCTACATGCTAGTATTATGAGAAGAAATTCCCAACATTCGTGTGTTATGTTAAGGCATCAACAATTTGAGTGTTAACTTGGCACATACTGCCTGATATACTTCACATTAAATGTTTTTTTCTATATCCCAGCAGTGTAGGCATTTGGGTCGTGGTCTGTTGCGCAGGTCTCACGTTTGCAGGGAACAGTCTATTATTCCAAGGTCACAGAAAGAAACAGGTTGTTGGTTTAAAGTACATGCTGATGCTCTGAAGAGTTCATTATGTTCCCATACTGCTGCAACAATCATCAAGTTGGCACCATTACAAATGTTATTATTTTGATAATGGTCATCATTTAATAAATCACAATTTGTGCACCACCTATTATGCATCGTTTTGGTACTGTTTGGCATTTATCGTATACTTGTTGATATATATTTTTTGCACAGTTTGAAGCACATATACACAGAACTTGTATGTAACGCGGATCATTTTGACTTGTGCATATTTTTAAAGTGTACCGACAATTGCCATATGTCGAGGAAACTTTTGCCACAATCATTACCCCGCCACTTGCGTTCCCGAATTGTGTGCTTCCGGACAATGTGGCCTTGTAAATATTCCGGCACTCTGTAGCCAATCCCACACTCCTTGCAAATGTAAGGTTTCTCTCCGGTATGCTTTCAAACGTGTCTTGTCAGCAGCATTGCTCCGGTAGATATATCTCCACAGATAACACAACTGAATGGACATTCTCCAGTGTGGTGCGCTCGCTCATGTAAAATCTTATTTTGTTTCGAACTGTAAGTCTTGTTGCAGTAGTCGCATTTAAACTTTCTCCCACCCGAGTGAATCCACTCGTGTATTTTCAGATCTCCCTTCCGAACAAAAGCTTTCCCTCAAACTGAGCAAGTCGGGTTCCTGTGCATTTTGAAATGGTATAACCGGTAAGATACTGATGTATAAATGTGTGAACAAATTCCAGTACAAGTATAAATTGTTACTTACAGACCCGAATTATGTTCTAAGGGATGGTACTGAAGAAATGCTTCTGCTCCTTTCAGGGATATTTCAAAATGGGAGGTCGTCATTGACTGCATCATTATCTCCGTCGTCTCCGCATATGCACAAATTAAGTGAATTTTTATATATGTCAGTTTTGAGGTTGACGATGGAGCTGTACCGATCACGCCAAAGTCAAATGGTTGAGACTGTTTGACAGCGATAGAAATTCTGCCCAAGTTGTGTATCTGAATTTTTTCAATTCTTGTTTACGCCACCTTGCACCCATACTGCTTTGGCCCAGTAGCCCTAAATGGAATGATCAATTTGAATCAGGTAACGGCTTGATTTGATATAATTCAATAGATCAATGTATATTAAACTCACTAATATGCACATGATTGTAACGTTAACACCTGTTCCAGTTATTTTTGCCAGTTTATTTCTAGCTTCCGGATCAGAATCCGCGATGCACAAGCGTTCAAGGTTCTACTCCAAATAATTCCACACATTGTTTGTGGAAACATCACGTTTTCCAGATCTCCACCTCGAGAATCTATCAGATTCAGTTCCTGTTCAAACAAAAACAAATATTCTCTGACGAAACGACCTGGTGAATACTAAAAAGTACAAGTTTGAGCTGGAACTTACACTAATCATAGTACAAATTGTCCGAAGGACTTGAGTCGTGTGATTATACATATGTAGCGGTAGTATCGCCCACTTGCGTCTGGATATGACAATTGAATAGGTAACGAATTCATGTGTTGTATATTTTCCGTGGCGTTGATAATTTAGTTTCATTGATAATGTTCATTGTTTTCGTAAATTTGCAGAAGTAACCCCTGCAAGGCAGTCACTACATCACATGAATCTGCGTACATCACTACATCCCCAGACAAGGGCTCTATATTTTTCACTTCTCTGGTAATTGTCTCATTGACAGTATTTAGTTCAGTCACAGCGGAATAGTACATTCATTTCAAATAACGAAGGGAAATAACGAAAAAATTTAGTCACAATAAGCAACCAAGTTACGTTCATGGAAACGTCCTCTGGAGTCTGAATTGGAAACCGTTGCTGTCATTTCACTGGAAACTGCCACTTCCTCTGCGCCAATACTGGACAGCATGACTTTGTACCAAAATTTCAAATTGCTTCCTCTTAATCAATACTTTTTAGTACTTAAATGCTGAGTCCGCATATGTCCCCTCAGAATCTAACTGCAACCCACCTGAAATGATGTTCAAAAATTCCGTAATATTGTGGCACAGGTGAGCATGAGCGTTTCCTGTATCATTGTGTAAACTAACTGCTCACCATTAACTATTTAGCGTAGGCCGCCGCTTCAACATTTTTCCAGGAGAAGGCATCAATTCTGTTATTGTTCAGTTGAAACTCAAACATGATGCGGGAAGGTTCTTCTCTAACCCTTTGCAAAACCCGTAAAGTCATTTTTTGATTGCTAAACATAATAAAGAGTTATTGCGTTGGAAGGACTTTATTGCAATAATTTATTATCATGATCTAATATTTGAGTATTTTCACTTACGGTAGGATTATACCTATCGGGTTTGGCTCATTTTTTGTGTTAACATTAGTGTTATCACATAAAAATGCGATGTTAACACGGCTGTTAACACCTAACGACTTACGTGTTAACAGGGCTGTTAACACCTAACAACTTACGTGTTAACAGGGCTGTTAACACATTAATCGCATATTTATGTTGTGTTACAATTTTTAGCATGGAATAAAAGGAAATGCGAAGTGCTTTTGAGAAATTTGCGTGACACAGAGAGAGAGATGAATCAGTCACTGTGCCACCATTGTTAACACATAAGAACTTCTTATGTGTTAACATATTTAGCAACGGATAAATGGAAAGGTGAAGTGTTTTTTGAGAAATTTACGTGACACAGAGAGAGATGAATCAGTCACTGTGCCACCATTGTTAACACATAAGAACTTCTTATGTGTTAACATGAAAATTGTTACTAAAAAGTACATATTTTTTAACCGTCCTTTTAAGGACGACCCCCAACGACCCTTTTAAGGGCCACCATTTTATACGAAGAGCAAAATATACTTTTTAGTAACAATTTTCATGTTAACACATAAGAAGTTCTTATGTGTTAACAATGGTGGCACAGTGACTGATTCATCTCTCTCTCTGTGTCACGCAAATTTCTCAAAAGCACTTCGCATTTCCTTTTATTCCATGCTAAAAATTGTAACACAACATAAATATGCGATTAATGTGTTAACAGCCCTGTTAACACGTAAGTCGTTAGGTGTTAACAGCCCTGTTAACACGTAAGTCGTTAGGTGTTAACAGCCGTGTTAACACCTAAATCGCATTTTTATGTGATAACACCAATGTTAACACAAAAAATGAGCCAAACCCGATAGGTATAATCCTACCTCACTTACTTTATCCATTCAACGGGTGTCAGCCTGCCGAAATCTCGGCAGTGTTTTTCAGAAACGGTTCCAGGTCCAAACTTGTCCGGCTAATGTGACTTAACCAGCTTCATTTTCTCTGTTCTCGTTCCACATTTGTGTTGGTAATTGAAAAACATTTACATGGGAATATCACACAGACGGCCGTTTAGTTCCGGTGGCTGTGTGTCGATTTTGCACTTGAATTTAGGTAAGTTTAAATGTGACTATCACAAATTTACATACGCAATTCATCATTTTTCGAATTATATAAATACTATCGTCTGAAGATAATCAACTATCAAGACGCGATAAATTTTGGTCCGATCGGTATTATTTTATGAAAATGTTAGATGTGTACCAACATGATTATCAATCTGTTTTCATCAGCATGTGTTAGTGTGTATGCATGAAGAACACAGAAGAGTGAAAATTTGGCCGGTATAAGAGAAGCGTGTAGTCACCTGTTGTGTCCCTGCAGCACAATAAACAGTAATGATGTGTAAGCAGCAAGAGTATTGGATGGTGTCCACCACGCACTACGTTGTAAAACCAGACTTGCACAACTGATGTGATTATACGCGGCGGATGTCTGTTCCAACGGAGGTTTCGGTGGCACTGCAGTGAGGTTCAGTATGCACCCACTACTTCAACTGATCATATTCTGTGGATGCCCCCTATCAAACTATGCTGCTCTGAACTTTGTTGCTCACTGTGTGTAGAAGATATGTGATGCCTCTGCAATTTTATGAGTGCAGAATGGAAAGCAAGGCGGACTTTTATGCTTTCACAGTTAAATGAAAATGTTCATGTTACGTCTGTGGCATTACTAAATCTCTGTAACAACGATATATAATCCTAATTATATCCAATGGTTTCTAGTATTTCTAACCGTTTTAATAGTCAGAAGGGGTTAATGGCACAGGTGTGGCAATTCACATTGATCGACTGCCCACATTATTAAAAATAAACTAAATTACTTGAAGTAAATATACGTTGAAACCTGGTGTCATTCAATTTTACGTTCCTATGGATTTCATTCCCTATCACTTGATAAAAAATAAATAATATAATTACCTACGTACATTTTACATATGTCACACTTGTTATGCCGGAACAGTCATCTGTGGTATTACTCGAATCATATCATATCGTATGACCCCATCTGCACCGCAGCTTTCTTGGCCGGTGTTGCTAGTTTACGCATACAAGGTGTGCGTATGGGTGTATCCTGGAAGGGCCCCCTGTGGTGTCGTCACGAGACGGACTTGAGTGTGTGCAAGTATTTGTAACCATGGTAACGGAAAGACACTATACGCATATTACATTAACTCTTCACATGACTCCCTCTCTGCTTACGTCAGCGGAGACGGATTGGGAAACGCAAGGAGAAAGTGACTCTTTCCCTACATTGTACTTTACAGAAGCTACCTGGAAAGTACACGTGTACATTGTGTTGTGGACTACGGATTTTGTTATTTTCACAACGACGTGGTCGTATTTTTTAACTTATCAGCTATCGCTAATTACATAACTCTAGTTATGGTAATTATTTAAAAAATTCATCGCAAGTGAACGATAATACGCAGAGTGACTGTGAAATTTTTTTTAAGCTGATGGAAATGTAAATAACGTTAAAATGTTCTCCTATCCCAGCAAAGAGAGAAAGCTGGAATGGATACGGAAATTTGTAACAACACACTTTACAACAAGAGAGGAGGATGGAACGGAACTCTGCGTCCAAAGCTCTGGCGCTCATCCAGCGGTATCCGCAGACGCAGTTGAAGCTGACGAAGAGAAAAGTACACGTTTCCCTAGGAAAAGCTGTGACTCAAGTGATTCAAAAATCTCTTTGCATAAATCCATGATACGCCGTAACAACAGTCAAACGCCTATCCCACAAAATAATGTTGATAATCATGGAAATGTCAGTTCGGATGAGTTAATGGAAGGCGACCCTTCAGCCAACGATGAAGCTGTGATTGGTGGTTACGAACAACATGGTCAAATGTCCAGCATGTATGCTGTTGATGTTGGGGTAACAGGTGACAAAGTTGCTGGCGGCGGAAGCCATAGAGGTGGCGTGGTGATGATAGTCGCTCCGCCGGGCGATGATCCGCTATCACAGAACGATAATAGTGACAATGATCTGGACGAGTGGTTCGATATGGTGGACTCCGGTCACTTGCCATTGGGTGAACCCAGAGCTGAAGCGATTGCCAATTGCAATGAAGCCGACAACGGAATATTGAAAGACAGTGTCGGTGGTGCACTGAATACAAATGAACTTGAATCGGAAACACGCAGTGGGGGCGACAATGATGAAGAAGCCCATGAAGAAAACATTGAACGAAAATCTGTCATTGGAAGGGAAGATGAGCCAACGGATGAGCGTGGTAAGTCGGTAATTGTTAAGCGCGGAAAAATAAAAAGAAGCGGTGGTGAAGGTGGTCGTTGGGAGGCTCAAGAAGGAGGTGGTTGGCAAGGAGATCGACTACGCTATATAGCTTCTAATAGTGGTCAAGATAACGGAAACATGGATTGTTCTGACGATATTGTCAGAGGTGGGATACGGAAACGGAGTAGAATACCTGTGTATATTGGAAATCGCCGCCGTGTGACAGGGACAGATGTGGCAACAGCAGATGTATCTGCTATTGTCGCGGAGCGCCCAGAAGACATGGAAAATGATCCTGAGGATCCACCACCTGACCTTGAAAGAGGTCCAGTAGTAATCGACATGAGAGCTTACGAAAGGGTTAACTCAAGACCATCTGAATACATGAAAGAGTACCACGGCTGGATGTACCGACTCGGCATTACTTCCTACACGCATATGAAGAAGCAAGAGCAGACCGGTAGACTTGTGTCTCTTTTCTGGATTGCAGTTCAATTTCTTCAAAAGGTAAGGTTTTAAAATTTGACTAGTATTTTAAGAATAAATGCAAATATTTACCACGATGGTGCTTGCAGATGTTGTGTGCAGTCATCCTGACAACGTCCTCCATGAAGTCGCTTTGCCAAGCAAAACTCAGTTACCTGGAATTCATATCAACAGACGGTCAAAATCGATACAATGCTTTTATAAAAATGTCATATAATCTTAGTTGGTTTCTCACCAAAATACTTACCGACTATATATACGTGATCGGGAAAGAGAAAGTTGAGCGAATGATACATTCGATGCAGCAATATGAAGCAGCATGGCACACCGAAGTGGCCATGCTCAGCTCCAAATGGAAAAAATGGTTGGTGGCATTAACAGTTGCAGTGACATGCACGGTGGCTTTGCTGCGGACGACCTTGACGACATATGACAGCGGATTCAAGAAGCTTTTACTTGACTCGTCCCAGGAATTGGCTGAGGATGTATTCATCTGGAGCTCTGTTAATTTGGAAAATGTGTCAGATGCCCTCGAACATGACTACTCTACTGACCTTAACTGGACGACAGGGATAATGGGATCATTAGTCATGCTACGTGACGTGGCTGGATACCTTCAGGTTGGCATGCTATTTGACCTGGTCATTGTTGTCGGAATCGTCCTGCTGATTTACACCCGGTCATTCCTGAAGGAGCTTGAGCAGATAACACCAAATGCTCCAAGGGATGACATTGAGGCATGCCAACGACTTCAGGTTCGTCGGGAATCACACTGGAGAAAGTACAGGGAGATGCGTACTGTCTTCGAGGACACAAATAGCGTGTTTGACCCACTCATGAAATTGATTCACCTGACCAACTTGCTGCTATATTGCTTCTTTATGGTGAAGCTCATATTCACACCGTCTGCCTGGTACATACTGCTTCTGTACGTCTTCAACCTGCTAAAGGCGGAGATTGGATATCTTATTGATACCAAGATTGCCGACGTGGTAAGTACTAACTGGTTTAAATGATTTTAATAATTCTGTAAAGTATTACCGCCATACTATGAGTAGAAGGATCGCTCCCAACACCCGCTCATGAATATAAAAATAACAACCAAGGGCTAGAAGCACCAATGACACATCAACACATATATATCTTGTCTATCATTGGCGGGTGAAATTTTTAAGTCCATGAGCTAGTGTAGGCAGCAGTCCTTCTAGTCATTGTACATTCCATAATATTGAAATTTCCATTTCATGAAACTACCTGGCCGTTCATAGAATGAAGCAATTCGTGACTGGATTCGCAATTGGTCGGAAAATTCTGGAAAATTCAAAATAGGCGACGTTGAGATGGATGCCGCTCTGGTCTTGGATGAGCTTGATAGGAAACCTCTAGGTTTAGGGAAAGGAAAGTTTGTCATCCATCAGAATTTTCATCTTAAGGCATGTCACACAATTTTATGTACATTCCAACATAATTGCTACATCATTGTCTATACGTCTTAAGTGCGTATTAATATTATGCTATGTTATATTTCAGTTCTTGGGACTCGTACTAACCGTCTTCTTCTCCATGGCGGACGAGATAAAGAAGACAAAGGAAGATTAGTAACACGAAAACAGAGCACGTCATCAAAAACCAAATTATTATGAGCTATTGTGTACCGCCTTACGTGATGCACTTATTTCTATTTAATGCTGCCACACATTTTATACGCACCAGACATCCTCAGATGCAAGCACGTAGTCACTCACATAACATATTTCCCACAGTTTGTGATCCACTTGAATAAACAAGCTACCTGAAATGAAGTTGGGCTTATTTTACCTGATTGTTACCGTTATAATGGGGATGTCCATTTTGGTAATTTTGAAATATTTTAATTACACAATTTAACAAAAATATGGAACCTTTGAATTTATTACTTGAATTAATTTAAATCAACAGGTCTCCTCCAACCCTCTGCCATTTCCAAATCCAGGGAAGAGGGACAAGAATAAGGATCGCAAATAAATCCGATTCACACACCCCAGGCAACAGAACATCTTACAAGGATACAGTTAAATAAATATTCAATGACATGTGTGCTATTTATTGTAAGATACTTTTCACTATCAAATTAACATAACGTAGATAAATTGTAGTAGAAATAATAAGTGTAAGATTGACTTTGAAACCGAACATGCAACCAGCCAGGATTTTTTCCAGATGTGTTATAAAATTACGGAATGTGTCTAATCTTTAAATCAGTCATGCTGAGCGCCAAAGAGTATCGTTTATTGGCGCTGATAATAGATAAAAGATGTTACCATCAAACGGCATGCATTTCCGAGTTATATCGAGGATGATGTACACAATGCACATTTACAGTTTACCGAATACGTTAATGTTGCTTTGTGTTTGTTCGGCTTACGTTTATACTGAGAGACAAATATAAACGCAATTTGTACACTACTTTGATAATAATATTGTAGAAATAGGAGAAGCACATACGACTAAAATGTATTTTAACAAAATATAACATTTAATTCAAATTTCTTTTAAATACAAAATTCCGCATATGTTGTTTCCCTAATAAAATATATAACTATTTAAAGAAATAGTTTCATGGTTAAATAATTAGGTTTGCTTATGCTGACATTATGCCTCCAAAACAAATATACCATTTTGCAATAAAAAGTGCATGTGTATGAAAATATAATCAAAAATTGCATTTCACTCATTAATCCACTAATATTTACAAATGGATACCGTCGCTAACCATTAATTTGAAACTAAAACACGAATTTATGTCCCCTTAACCTTGCCGTGGAGTTTCATGAATGCACTAGAATCTCATGATAGCGAGTTTGGTGCAGGCTTGGCGGAATTGGATCTCCAAATCCTTTTGCTCACCGTCGCTAACCTTGTGCGTGGACCAACTGGTGAACGCAAATTCTTCAATCCACCTTGCAAAGTTTCCGGTAAGAAGAGAAAATATCCCCGGCATTGTCACCTGTACAGAACAGACAAAATAAAAACAGCAACACATATGAAATTCCACATACATTTTTTGAGATTATTGTTTAGCGTGGTTCAATAAATTATACATACGTTTTTCATTGGCTTTTTGCTGGATATGACGAGGTCGTGGAGCTCCAAATGACGGAAAACGAGGAGAAATGCTCTGTCAGTAATCTTTGGCATCTTATCCAACCTTAGAAGAGAGAGTTTCCTCAAATCTTTAAAAAAAATACAATACCGAATATAGTATCTGCGTTTTTGACATTTGAAATAATTTTGAGGCAAAATTATGAACTACAAAATATCTTACTTTTCAGTTGGAGAAATGCAGGATGCTTCCAGTCGTCCCCAATGAAGCACTGATCGTCCAGTGGCTTACAGTTGCTCAGAGTCACTTCCTCCAGTGCCTCAAGTCCGGTCCATAATTTCGAAAATGCCAAGCTGTTCTTGCCAGGCCATCCGGCGATCTCCAACTTGGTAATGTTCGGACAGCATGATACCAAGTCTGAAATATTTGGACAGGTTAGAGCGTACATGTCACCCAGCATGCAGAATGGATTTGTAAACTGGAGACATAGCGACTTCAGCGACGGTAGCGGTTTTCCGTTTCCAAACAACAGCTCAAATAAATCGCGTACCAGCATTGGCTTGTAATACGTGCAACCCTTTCGGGTGCAGGAGTTTAAGAATATATCATCAACAACAACAGTCAGGTCCTGTAAAGCCGGCCAATCTCCACTGTCCAAGGTCGCCTGAGATTTTAGTGAGTTCTGTCCTGCAGTCAGCAGCAACAGATGGGTCATTTCCTCCATCGGAACGTTTAATATTGCAGGATGCAGGCCAACCATAGTGGATACAACGCGGGATATTATGTCAACTGGGTAGCGGCTAGCAGAAAATGTTTTAAAGAGGCTTGCCGGGACATTATTAATTTTGACGCCATGATCACGAAAAGTACTGCACAGCTCCAAAAACTTGACAGAGGTTGTCCGAATGGTCATCCATTCTTGACGAAAATTTGCAGGGAACGTGTACCTTTGCAAGTTTGAGTTTGCGTCAAGATGAAATGCACGGTCCTGCACATGTGAAATCAAATCATCAAAGTGCTTTTCCAAATCCATTCGAGGCGCGATTGTCAATCCAAGCTCTAGGGTCTCTAGCTTTGTGCACTTGCGCAGAACTATGGCGTTGAAGCGAGTCATCTTGCTTGAACGAATTCTACTTTGGAATCCTATTGTGTAATAGTCGTAGCGCACTTTGAGATGCTTAAGGTTTTTCCAGGCGTCAGGTATCATGGAGTCCAAATCCGCCGCATGCCATAATTGGCGGCTATCCAAGTGGGAAAGTTCATGATGCTTCACAACGTCCATAACTTCCAAGTCGACAAGGTTGTTTAGAGAGTCATAAAAGTCCTTTTCCGCTGTTCCCGGGAAAGCAGTAAATTTTTCCACACGAAGTTTTAGGACATTCCTTCCAAACTTTGCGATAAATTTGCCAACGTTTTGGTGTTCAAAAAACTTGCTTCCGGAAGTATTGTTCAGGTAAAACTTTGACACAGGAAAGTCCAGATCAAGCAATATGTCAATGTCACTCCAGCAGTGATTGGTTTCGTTTATCTCAATTTCGACCCTCGATGGCACCCCACCTAGTTGGTTAGATATGAAGCTGTCCACGGATGTTTTGACACCTTTGCATGAAGCGCGCAAGGTCAATAGGTCGTTCCATTTCAGAAATCGGAAGACCATGCATGATATCTGTAATAAACATTTAACATTATCGTTTCACCGTTCAATTTGGTGGATCATGTGACGTGCCTCTAAAGTACAAAGTAAAATTGACTTACCAAATTATTTTCCAGGTTAGGCAGCTGGAGGTTAACCAAGGCCATGTTCCTCAACCACAAGAATAATTGTCAGTTTTTCTGAATATTTTCAAACCTATTTTTTAAGCACAACTGTTTTTCAGTCCGTCTTATTCGGAAATCACTCCAGTAGTCAAGCTTTAATAGCAGGTTAATGTGAAAACAATAAGATCAATGATTTTCAAAAAAATGGAGCAATTAGTGTACGTAAGTTGGATTGCTACAGATAATTTATAACGAACTTTTTTACGCAACGTCTCAAAGCAGCGTCACACGACAAGACTAAAATAAAGATTTAAACTTATTTGAGTACTTGTACGCATTTTGTGCTCAAGAAAATCAGAATTGTACCTACAGTTGGGTAATGGGTAACCCATTCGTTCTAGCTACCAAAATAAAACAAGCGTGCATTTGACAAACAACTCATTATTGCTCCGGGATTACAAAAGCTTTCCCAGCACCAAACAAATATTCCTTTCAACATTGTAGCTAAAAGTAATGTCGTATCAGGAAACCTTTGCTCCCGTGTAATGACTCATAAACCCAATATTAGGTATATGTGGAATTTTACAACAACCGCACGTTAGACCTTGTTGATATTATTAGTGAATACCCTCCTATGTTATTTTAAGTTGAAGTGCATTTTGTGTACTATTTTTAGTAATATATTAGTTAGAAAGATATTTTTTTCCGCCGCCTGTTTCAACACGCCTTGGTCGACTGCACTCATACTTAAATATTACCTATTTTAATTCACTTGTGTACCCATTTGCTATCTACACAATGTTGAAATGAGTTAGAGCAACCAAGCAAGTAAAAATGTATCAAGAGCGAGTGCAACATTGACGAATAATAATAATAAATGACTAATTCTAAATTATCATGAAACTGGATTCATCCGTTTACAACTCCGCATACTGTGTTTACATTTAATGAATCGCATGGAATTGTACTGTGTGATAAAGCAAAGTCATTTATTAGGAATGAAGGAACCATATGCAACAAAATGCTTGGAGAATGTTCTAAGAATTTCTTTTTTAGGTTGAGCTATTGCATGCTGTTTGATTAACGAATGCTTGATATGACTATGCTATGAACATGCAAATTCAAATTGATGGTCAGCATCAGTCGGCCGCTTAGTTAAGATTAACTGGAATAAATTACTTAAAATAAAATGTATTTTTTAGTAGTTCGGGGAACTACTAACAAATATAACTACTAACGATAGTGTTTGGACTGATATTTCTAAAACTCAAAATGACCACAAAATCTGTACTCAGATACGTGGAAAATACTTACAAAAGAAAAGAGTAAGCTCACTAGTTAAGTTTGACATAGATTCATTGGTTTTGGTGTATGAACTCTCTTCACATGTCGACTTAGAACGGCATTTATGAGAAACTCTTTACCGCAAACGTCGCAATGCCAGCTAGGTTCTCTAATCGTGTGTTTTGTCTCAATGCGGTTCCGCAAAAATCCCAGCCCCATGTAACCTGTGCACATTGACAAAATTTTTGCAACATCGTCATATTCGGACATTGATTGTAAATTTAAACTAGGAAGAAGTTGGATTTTTTTTCAGACAAAAATTGCGATCTGAGAAGAGAGGAGATGGAGGTAAGGCTAGTGGGGATGAACCTGATGATGATGTATTAATAATTAAACATCCATCACAATTATATCGATGAGGAAATTATTTGACACCGTATCTCTCATTGTGTTTAATGACGTGGTTCATTAATGATGAGATTTGATCGTTGTAGCAGAGGGCATAAAATGCCCGTTTAATGTCATATTTTAATTTAATATAAACATCCGCCAAAGCGTAATTATAAGTTTACAATTAGTTTTGTTGCTAGATAAAGAATTGAAGCAAATTGTGGCGAGCGGCGATGAATGACTTCCTTTAATCTAGACGAACTAGATGCACTTTGTTTGGATTTTTATAGAAATCATTGTTCGTTGTTGGAAATACTATTAAAACAGATGCATTGGGCCCACCATAAGCCATCTTGATTTGAACAACAATATACACAAAGAATGTTATAATTTGAAAGATTTAAACATTGGAAAACGAAATAAACCAATTCGGAGGAAATAGTTCCGTAGAGATGAAAACATATTCCGGGATAAAGAAACTCCGTTACCGGATATTTGTATCAAAACTGCAATTCACAACAAATATTGTTTCTTTCAGTAATACATACTCGGAGAATACTTATTAATTTCGATGTAATGCTTGGCATTGTACTAATCCTGTAATCAAGGATGGAACTATGGCAAACATGTAGCATTGAGTGCTACGTGCATGTTTTTGTGTGCTGCCGAAGCAGCGTAGGAATACACTTGTGTGTAAAAGCATTTATGTATGAGTTATGTGTGTGTTGAGTTGAGTATAGTCAAGCTCAACTTGGCGCAAAATAAATAATCCTTGATAAGCAGCGAGAGGAGAAACAACCAATTTTGTGTCTCTGCCAGTCTTCTCATTCTGCATCAGTCGCCATTTTGGGACTTGGGCACCTCTCATAAGATTATATGAGAATCACGGCGTGGTCATCTTCCTGTAGTAAGCATAGTAGAGAAGTTGAAGGTAGAACCTTGGAATAAAGTGGAAAGGAACTTACATTTACACCTGGCGATCTTCCGGAAACTTTCAACTTTTCTGAGGACCAGCTACTACAAAGGAAGTTTTGTTTAATTATTTTTGGCTACTTTGTGTACATATCTAAGGTTAAAAATAATTATTTTGGGAGGAGGAAAATTAACTATTTTTTTCAGTTTTTTCCATGTGGTGGTATCAAGTTGGTATTTTTTTGCCACATTATTATTTTTTAATGCTGTAAACTAATTTTTTTGTGTTTTTAATTGTTGTTGATTTCAGGCTTCCACTCGGTTAGTTTTTCACAGCGACCTGGTGTGAAAGCCTTCCTCCTCCAACCACCACCACCGCAGTTATTATTTTCCTCTGTCTGTAACGCCCGTTTATTATTATTATTTAACATCTGGTCATTATTATTATATTTAAAAAAGTGTACTGTGCGTAATTATTATTTTTTGAGTGTATCAAAATTCTCATTTTTGGTGTGTTTATGTATTTTTTTAAATTTGAGCAACGCCCACATTCCCGGACCGTGTCAACTTTGCAGAGTGACGCCGTCTCATCGTTATCAACCGTTGGTCATCAGTTACTTACCCCGTTACTGCCCAAATTTTTGTGGTCGCCACTATCATCTATTACATACAACGGTGCTGCCCAAATTTTCGCCATCATCATCATCGCTAGTTAACTACTGCGTTGCTGCCGGAAATTTTGGTCATCATCATCGTCAGCTAACAAGCACTGCTGTTCCCTTGTTGGTCATCGGAGTCATCAGTTTTTCATCATAATCATCAGTTTTCGTCGTGAATCATCAGTTCTTTGGGAATGTGAGTTAACTATTTTAGTTTTATTAAATTAAGGATCGGTTTTCATCCTTGGTACCTATAAATGCATACAACAAGCTATAGAAAGGAAAATTACAATTTTTATTCTATTTTTGAGAATTAAGTACTAAATTTTAAATGGAAAAGTTAATTTGTAGACAATGTTAATTTTTGTGGCGTCATACATACCTTTCGGGTTTGTCATTCATTTTTATCTTGATTTGATGTTGATTTTTCGTCGACTTTCGTCGATTTTGGTAGCTTCTCTTTTTGTTCATTATTTTGTTGATGATATCAGAGTAGATATCAACTACTATTTTTAAATTGAGCTTTACATAGTCAATTTCATTTTAATGTCGAGTGATAGTGACATTTCGGTAAAGAGTCTTAGAAATAGGAAAGTTGATACTTCCATTCCATACATACCTAAAAGGAGAGTTGCTAAAAAAGGCAAAAGTAGTACAAGTAGTATTCAAAGTTCAATTAGCGTTGAAAGTTCAACAACTGGTCAAAGTCAAAGTCAAATTAATTCAAATATGGCGAGTTCTTCTGGGTCAAGTTCTGCTGGACTTCCAAAGGTGGCTTTGGATGCAAATGTGGTTACCACCTTAGGTTTAGATGATGCACAAGTCGCAGCATTAAACAAGTATCTAGCTGATCAAGTTATTTTAGCAGCTACAGCAGTTAAGGTACCTCATTTGAATGCAAATCTTTCAGCTCCCGACTATGACCCTGATAAAATGACTGCAGTTACATTTTTTACACAATGTGAAAATTACTGCAAGAGTCTGAATATTAATCCTGCTCATTATCACACAACTATTGGAAGCATCTTGAAAGGTGACAAGAAAGCCTGGTATGATAATTCGTCTGTTAATATTCAAAATTGGCAAGATTTTCAAGCAAGTTTTACTGATCGTTTCGATTCTCTTAGCATTAAAGAAAGACGAAAGCATTTATTGTATAATAGGAAGCAGAGAATGCATGAGTCTGTGGAACAATTTGTTAACGAGATGGTTAACTTAGCAAAACAAGTTGATCCTACTGAAGCTGAATACATTTCTGTATACCGTGCAAAGAAAGCTTTAGTACCCGATCTTGCTTTAGCCATTCATATTGGTGATGAAACCGCTTTGACAATTAACATTCTTCTTCAGAAAGCTTCTGATGCCATTGAACTTTTACAGAATAGAGATAGGAGAAGGAAAGGACAAACATACCTTCCTCCATTAACAGGTTTTAAGAAACCAGAACCTTTTACGCCTTATTATAGAAAGTCGAAAGGTCGACAAAATGGTTCATTTACATATGGCCATCAAAATGGTTATTCACAGAATCAAGGTCAGTCACAGCAAAACAATAGTCATAACGCAAAGCCATACAATTCTCAAAGTTTTCCTTCAAACAATTGTCAGAGTTTTCCTTCAAACAATGCTCAAAATTGTCCTAACAATAATCAGTCAAATCAATCAAGGCCGTATGGTAGACCTTTTGATATTTCAACCATTCAATGTAGAAATTGTCATGTTTTTGGTCATTTTTCTAAGGATTGCCCACAAAGTCGTTCGACGGGTACTTCTTTTTTTCAAAGCAATTCCAATAGTAGTCAGTCAAGTTCTTATCAACCACAAGCCAGTCATTCTTCTTCACAAGATGCACGTTATGATCCTAACTATTCTAGGCCGAAAGGTAAAAAGAACAAGAACAATGGAAATAATTTAAACTGGCATGGGGGGCAGAGGTAAATGGTAGTTTGGAACCGAGGTGCCTCCCAGTTTTTACTGATAAGCCATATATTCCTACAATTAATTTGTATAATAATACAGTCAAGTTTGTTGCATTATTAGATTGTGGTTGTACTAATTCTCAAATTACCCTCAAGCAAAAGCATTGAACTTGAATATAAATTATGATAATACTACTACGTTGTTATGTGCCAACATGACTGAACTTAAAAGGATTGGTACAGCTCTATTGTTATTTCAAATAGGTCATAAGTTTATCGAATTTAATTTTCATGTTGTTTTTTCACAAGTATCTCCGTGTGTCATTGGTACTGATATTATTGTGAAGTATGGAGTTGTTCCTGATTTGCAAAAGCAACAATTTTTCTTCAATGATGCGCCTACTCAAAATTTATAAATTGGGTAATGCATCAGGTTTACTCACGTTCACAATGCAAGAGAGAAAACTGTCTTGGTATTCTTCCTCAAATGATATTAAGTTAAAAAAGTTGATAAATTCTTTTCCTACTGTTTGTAGAACTGATGGTCTTATTGGACAAACAGATGTAATTATGCATAAAATAGATTTGATAAAACCAGAAAATGAAATAAAGCCAATACAAGCGCCTGTTACTTATTTTCCTCCAAATTTGGCAGATGAAGTTGAAAAGCAAGTTCAAACATTACTTGAACAAGGGCTCATAAGTAGATTTAAACCTCCGTTTAGATTTGGAATTGTATTGGATGACAAACCTGATGGTAGCATTAGACTTACTGTAAATTATAAAAAACTTAACAAAATCACAAAAGATAATGCAACACCAATGCATAACTTAAATGTAATACTACGCTTGTTGCCTTCTGCTTATTATTATTCGAAAATTGATTTAAAACAAGGTTTTTGCCCCTTACCTGACCTGCACTCTTTCGCGAGCGAAGCGAGCGATAACAACGGTCAGTTCTGGATATGGCAACGAAATCAATGGCAACAATATAACGGCAGGTTGCGTATCCAGAAGGGGTTATGCATTTCGTCATACCCGAAAAACAGTTGAAAGCCTATTTTGGCGGAACGGCTTGGCCGATTTTGATGAAATAAAATTTGCTGTCATTCTGCGGACGTGGGGAGGGTTGCTAGCACGGAATATTTTGAAATATGACACTGCTTGACCATTTAAATTTTGATAAATGCTGAAAAATACGGTTTTCTTCTTTTTGTAACGGATTGGTGTGACCGATTTTCTTCAAATTAAATGTACTGACATCCTGGAAGGGTGCCGATGATTGGTCAAAGCAAAATTTTGAAAATATTGCGCTGGCTTGCCTGTTTTCTTTTAACAGTCACTTGAAACTCAAGTCAACTTGAAATATCACAGTTCTTCATACGTTTCTGGGGTATTGTGACATGAAATATGCCTATTCTATATATTTTAATGATTGGCTATGGTGGCAAGAATACGCATTAGCTTTATATAAGTTGCGTTTTTAATCAAACCATAGCCATCGTCTAACTTATTGCCTTACTCAACGTTATAGGTAGGTATGCAATTACAGCATGAATCGATGAGTTGGATTTATGAATTGTCTGCCAATTCACAAAACAATGAAGTTTCAATATCCATTGTTACATTATCTGGAAATATACAGCACATTACTCATTTCATTGGAATGTATATTTTCTAAATATTCCTCATAAAGATTTTCATGCAAAGAAAGCAATCTATTCAACACGTTTACAAACTTTCGTTCTTCACAACTAATCATGGAGGCACCATCACCTCCAGAGAGGTTACGCGGTTTAAACCTTAATGAAATATGTGCAGCCATCGAAATCGCAAACAAAAGGATAAGAAAAAAATTAGTGCCACAGGATTCTAAATCGGTTTTTGGTATTGTACTTAAGGAATTTTTACGCCAAGATTCCACACGGGAGGAAAGAGAATATATTTCTAATGTGTGGAAACAACAAAATAAAGTACGTAATTCATAATACATATGCATAATAAATACTTTATGTATAATTATAATGTACCACCATTCAACTATTCTTGCTTGTAGGAAAATGAAGAAATCAATTTCAACGAGAACCTTAAAAAACTTCCAAAATCGAAACGACAACGACAGAAACGGCATTGCCAAGTAAGAATATAACAAAAATAATATAAATATCTGTCTATACATTCAACTTCAATTTTAATATTCATGACTATTCTTCTCAATATAAACAGGTCGAAAAACGTGGTCGATCAAAAGGACAAGTATGTGTTTGTTTCACCAATATTTTTTTGACCTTGAAAACTTATTTGAAATTATGTAATAATTCAATATGTACTATGTTAAAACAATCCAACAGGAGGCAATGCAACCAAACGCGAAACGAATAGACAATAGGCAGTTAAACGAAGCTCCAAGGACAGAGGTACGTATGTAAAAGCAGTAAATAATAACAACACCTATATATATATATATTAAAATATACAGTGAATACCAACTTTACAAATGTAGGTAAACGATCAATCAAACAGGCGACTGAACGGAAAGCAATTAAGGCTAGAAGTAGAAGTGGAAATTGCACTTGAAAAAGCTAATCAAGCCAAAGCCAAGGTAGAACATAACACAACGTACACAATTCACAATTAAATGTTGTCACCTAACTCTTTGGTACAGAATTGAACAATTTTGTTTCCAGGTTAAAACTCGTAAAGAAAATCTGTTGAGAAGGATATATAATCGGGCCATTGGGAAGACAAAAAATAATGAAAATAAGGAACATATTCCTAGTGAAACCCAACCCTCTGCTCCTCCACAAGAGCTTGTAGATGATAATGACTTATCCTTACCGTCTATTCATTCTGAAACACAACAAAGTCCAAATTATGATGATCGTGACGATGTAGAACTATCAAACCAAGACATCCCGAGCCGGGACGCTACGTTGGAACAAAATGCTGAAAATATACGATTGCAAGAGATCATCGATAAATACAATCAAGATATTAATGTATTTCCAACCTACTCATGCCCTGTATGCAAGCGATTGGTATATGTATGCAATGCAGGTGTACGAAAATACACATTTACGAAGAAAATGGTGGATCAACTAAACATCCATAACTTTCATGAATTTAAAATTGGAGACACATTACGCTTATGTAGGAGATGTGCTGACGCAATGAGTAAAAGTAAGATTCCACCAATGTACCACTTGAATAAGATGAATACTGCCGCTGTCCCTGAACCAATCGCAAAGCTCAATGAAGTTGAATTGCGTTTAATAAGTCAAGTAAAGCTTTTCATGAAAATATTCCATTTATGTCGTGGACGGGGGCAAATGGCAATGAAAGGTTCATGCGTACATTTCCCACAGAGTGTGGATGAAATAATTGAAAAGCTACCACTCAATCCAAATGCTGCAGACCTTCTGATAATCAATGAAACTGACGACAATGGTGCAATAAAACAAGACTACCAAGTTCGCGGAAAACTATTGTACGAAGCGCTACATTACTTGAAAGCAAACAACCCACTGTACCGAAACGTTGACATTGAACTAATAGAAGAAAACCTTCTTCAAATAAACGAGTTGAACAACAAAGAAGCAGCCAAATCAAACGCTGATGTAATACAGAGGCATGTACTATCTCAGCCATCTTCTGGCTTTATACAAATTGATGAGCATAGACAAATTTTAAGGGCAAACATCCACCAATGCTCACCAAATGCTTTCCCGTCTGGAGGAAACCAGTGCACAGCAATGTGTGTAACAGCCATTGCATACACTATGGTAACTCCTGTGAACACGTGGACGTCACATGAACTCGATAATGTGATTTATGCAGGAGACAGGCATTACTCAAATATTTTGCCAAATCGAAACAGGTATCTTGAGGCAAATGAAGCACTTGGCAATGTGAACTTCTTCGAGACTGTGAACATAACATGTACCTCGTCGATTGAAGACACATTAGCGGGATGCATGAATAAGATACCAGGGGCTCACCTTCAACGATTGCCGAGTTCCATCAATGAATTTATTGAATCGCCTTTCGCGGCAGCAGTAATTACAACAAATGGTTTCAGCATGGGAATAATAAAGGAAGGAGAATATGTCTATTACTTCGACTCACATGCAAGGGGTCCACGTGGGAGAATGTCAGCTACTGGTACCGCGTGCATTATTAAATTTGACCGTGAGATAGCCGCAAACGAAATCTCAACGCTGGTACATAGAAACTGCCAGCCAACTACTAAATTTGTACCTGGCTCGAGAGAGGTGGAATTAGAAAAATTCTGTTACACCCTCACTCCAATTATATGTTCAATATCTCCAAACAATTCTCAGATAAATGGAAATGGCGAGCCAGAAAAGGAACCAGCTGATGCTGAACAATCCGATACTAACAAAGAGAAAAACGGCATGCAGATACCTCTGCAAGCATTAAAAAATCCAAATCAGATAATGCTTGACTGTGTGATTAGAAGTGATGAGCCAGTCGAGCCAACCGTAAAATCATTTTTACACGCATGCAAAAACAATGAGGAAGTAATTCCAGCTGTTAACATATGCAGAGAAAGAGGAAAGCCTATGTATCCGGAGAAGGAGAAAAGATTAGAAGAACTAGCATTTGTAAAGGCTTTCCCGGATGGAAAAAATGGCTTCAGCGAGGAAAGAAAGATTCCCATTACTACCTTAGATTATTTTCAGCAAAGAGTCATGGGTGATAATCCAAGTTTCCATACCAACGAATACCTATTTTACGCCCTAAGTAGGGTTGAAAGTCATGCAATTCAACAGAAAATTGCAGTCTGTGGTAACATGGTCGCTAATAACGGTGAACGAGTCGATGACGATGATGTAAACCTTCCTGGCTTGGACAACGTACATCTGTATTTACAGGGAATACGTGGAAGCGGTTCGTATTGGAAGAAGTATACAGGCGATGTTCTTGCAATGATAGAAGGCCTAGGCGTTCCAACGTTCTTCCTCACCATATCATATGACGACTTAAATTCCGTAGATGCACTAACTGCACTGTGGAAAGCTAAATATGGTGCAGAGGCTGAGCTTCCATGTGAACCAAAGGACATACCATATGAAGAGAGAAAGGACATGCTTAACAGCTATCCAGTTGCAGCTGCAAGGCACTTCAGCCAGAAAATGAATGTAATATTATCACTTATCAAGCACGAGGGGGACTTCCTATTTGGGAAAAAAATTTTCGATTTCACCTATCGTGTCGAATTTCAAGGAAGAGGAAGCCCTCATGTACATGCATTAATCTGGACAGAAACGCCGCCAGACTATAGCACAGAAGAAGGGAAAGAATTTATTAACAAAAATGTAAGCTGTTCGCTCGAAGTACCGTTCAAAGATTTGGTATTAAAATATCAAAATCATCGTCATACAAATACATGTTTTAAGAATCATGGAATGTGCAGATTCGGTTTCCCTAGAAAGCCAACATCAAATACAAAAATCCTTGACGAAGAAGAAATTGCAAAAAATCATGGAAGATTTGTCGACTTAAAGCGAACACAGGATGAAATCATGATTAATAATTACCATCCCAAATTGCTGCAAATTCTTAAATGCAATATGGATATCCAGTTGGTAACTGGTTGTCGCGCCATAGCATATTATATTGGGAAGTATATGAGCAAAGGAGAGCCCACTTTACTGAGGGACGAAATACGAAATATTATTACATCGTTTAAAACCGCTACAAAGTCTTCATACTATGAAAAGGCAAAGAAAATTGCCAATGCGGTTATAAAGCAGAGAGAAATAAGCAGTCAAGAATGCGCCTTTCGACTTTGTCATTTACTACTTCGGAAAAGTTCAAGAGGGTTTGTATTTGTCCCAGTGTATCTTCAGGAGAAACGACTCAGAATGGTTAGAAAGGACACATTGTTATCCAATGATCCGAAGTTTGGCATGAATATCATCGATCGATACATGAAACGTCCAGAAAGGCTTTCCGATGTAAGCCTTATCGAGTTCGCAGCTTGGTGGAAACCACGTCCTAACAAACAAAATATAAATGAAGAAGTCATAGAAAATGAGGAAGTATATGAGGACGAGGAAATAACTGATACAGCTAATCTTCTTGAAAACAAAGGTGTAATTCAGCGACGTAAACGGTCAGCTATTGTTCGCTATCCAAAATTCAATCCATTGGATCAAACGGATGATTATCTTTACAGCCTTATACTGTTGTACAAACCTTTTCGGTTGGAATCTGAATTAATGGAGAATTTCCAGTCCATTCAAGCTGCATTCGACGTGCATAAACAAAGCTTCAGGACTCATGATGATGATCCAGTAATCAATCCGGAACTTTCTGATCAGATTGGGGCTGTAATGTTACAGCTACAAAATGTACCCCTGCCTGACAACGGGGATGACTACGACGATGAAGAATATCAAATATTTCACGAAGAGAGACAGGAAATATTTAATGAAAACGAGCTATTTCGGGCAAATAACACTGACGATTATGCAGCCCTTGTTGAAAGGATTAGCCGACTGAACGCCGAACAGAGACGACTATTCGAAATGGTCCGAACCAAATTATTAAATCGAGCTGGAGAAAGCAGCAATCAAATGCTTGAGTTTGTTCATGGGGAAGCCGGATGTGGAAAATCATATCTCATCGATTGTATTTCTGATTTAATCACTACATTACATCCTGCTAAAGAAAGAGCAATAATTAGATGTGCTCCTACAGGAGTAGCTGCGAGGAACATCGCCGGTATCACACTTCATAAAGCATTCTCTCTTGGCGTTGAGCAGCATGGCCTTGCAAAATATATTAAACTTGGTGGACGTACGTTACATGAACGTCGGAGAATGTTTAAGGATGTTGCGTTTATTATAATTGACGAAATATCTATGGTGAGTTACAATGTTCTACGTATGATACATCTACGACTTGGGGAAATCTTCGGCAATGATTTTCCGTTCGGAAATGTGAACGTCATAATCCTAGGTGAGTATAACGTCGATACATTCAATAAAGTTGGTTACATGTTTATGTTACATTTACACTTACAGAATCTCATTAATACAATTTCAATTTTAATTTCAGGCGATTTGTTGCAACTACAACCTGTACGAGGAACGTGGTGCTTTCAGCAACCAACATATATGTCTCATGAGACGGATCTGTGGTCCCTATTTACATTCAACGAGCTGCACACTGTCATGAGACAAAGAGAACGAGATAGATTTTACCATATTTTACAACGTCTAAGAATTGGGACACTCATGAGAGATGACGTCAACGTTTTAAGATAGCGGTTGTTGTGTATCCAAAATGAAAATTACCAGGAAATGTTGGAACAATCAAATGACTCACTACATTTATATCCAAAAGTTCGACAAGTAGAAGCATACAATGAGTCAAGGCTAAATGAAATGGCTAGGAATGGGGTTAGAATTTTTAAAATCTATGCAGACGATAGGTATGCCTCAGGATTAAAGAATGGGCAAAAAGCTCCGCCGGATATAATATTCAAAGACACGCGTAAATGTGCAGGTATCCCAACAGTACTCGAACTTGGAGTTGGGACTAGCGTCATGCTCAAATGGAACATAGACCCATTAGGTGGCTTGTGTAATGGAGCAATTGCTATAGTTAGAGGATTTAAGTGGACCGGCTTGCGCCGTGTACAAATGGACGAGGGTGATCTGCCCCTATGTATATATGTTGAATTCGATGGATTGGTAAACCAGAAACATATTACTTTAAATCCAAACTTTCCACGGTGTGTTGAAATTGAACAAAGATCATTTGAGTTCACTGGGAAGAGGGGCGTTAAGGTTGCTAGGACACAGATACCGCTAACCGTTTCCTTTGCCTCAAGTATACACAAGGGACAAGGACTTTCGCTGGATAAATGCACTGTGCATTTGGGAAAACATTTATTTAAATCAGGATTAGCGTATGTTGCTTGTTCTCGGGTAAGAACATTTGGCGGTCTATATATCACTGATATAGACGAAAATAAATTATTAGTAAACAAACGTGGTATCAGTCCATGCAACGATGTTCCACTTGAGGAACTATATCGATTGAAGCTTATCAAATTTTTGGAATTGGGAAA
This sequence comes from Sinella curviseta, assembly GCA_004115045.4. Taxonomy (NCBI): domain Eukaryota; kingdom Metazoa; phylum Arthropoda; class Collembola; order Entomobryomorpha; family Entomobryidae; genus Sinella; species Sinella curviseta. The sequence goes on along the minus strand of CM023202.3, from coordinate 39,888,435 downwards.
CGACGAGGACTCGCTTCAATTGATGAAGTCTTTGTTAAATTTTATACTGGAATATGTTAGATGCAACAGTTGCAAAAATTGGATTTGTTTGTGCACTTGTAATATGTAATAAAATGTAGTTATTGTCACTTTTAATGTTTCTGCGGAGAAAAAAATAAAAAATAAAACCAATTGAAAAATGAAAAGCCCCTTACCTGACCTACTGCCTTATGCCCGATATAAAGTTGAAAATAAATAGGTCAGGTTGGGGCGGTTTTCAATACACTATATGACATGACAGGGTCATGTTTGCGCTGTGGTCGCAGTACAGTTTAATAGTTTAGTAGGAGAAATTGTTTTCTTCATTACATTAGTATTGATATTTTATTAAACACATATATAATATACATGTATAATTTCATCAGTCAGGTTGGCTCATACAATTTGTAACTTATTGGCTGCTGCTTCTTCAATATTCCTGAATAAATATAGTAATAAACAGAAATGAATGAACATTTAAAAAATTACATTCGTATAATTATTGTATAAATGCTTGTTGTTATAAAATGTTCTTATAGCATTACCTATGATGACGACGTAATGACGAGCAGTGTGAAATGATTGTGATTAATCCCAACATAACCAATATGAATGTAGCAAGAATTATTATCCCACTAAAAACGAAATTATTCAATTTAAATGAATGCAGAATATGAGCAGACATTTAATGATTATACAAACCTAATTTTGCGCAAGAAAGATGTGACTTTTTCATATGCATCCTCAGCCTCTTCTTTAACTTCGGTTGCAACTGCTTCCACTGGTGCCATAATTTTGTCAACTACTGAGGATGCCTTGTCGAGTATACCAGAATTGGGTTCTGGAAGGTCTTCTATCTGTTTGTTAAATACGTGACGCCAGTCTGAATCTAATTAATAAGTGTGTAATAAAGAAGTATGTTTAAGATGTTTTTGCGTATAAAAATTTGCCAATTGTGATATAAACGTTTGATAGGTGTTAAATAAAAAGATATACTTACGAATAAATTCAATAGCTTCTGGTGATAAGGTGGTATCGTTTTCAGCACACAAACAAGTTGATATAAGGAAATACAGTATGAAGAAACAAATACGAGAGAAATGCATTTTGCTCTAAATATTCTTGCTAATTGATTAACAGTTAACTTATAATATTGTTAATGGTAATTCACCAATTAATGATATATATCAACGTTAAGTAAATACACAATATCATACAGTATGCTCTATCAATTAATTTTAATGTAAAGGATTTGTTAATGTTAAATTTTAAATATTTATTTCATGAAGTAATAACGAAACTAAACTTGGAAAAACTATAAACAGAGATTATTAAGTTGGCAAATAAAAACAATTAACATTTGATAAAATAATAATTTTATCCTAGACAGAGGTTGGTATCACAAATACAGACGTGAGAGGATGACGATGGAGTAGTTTTAGAAAGGCAGCCAGTTTTGTTAGAAGGCACACACGCACGCAAAATACGGACCATTTTCCCAACAGTTATACGAGATGATCCACATCGTTCACCTATTTTACAAAGAAAAATATTAACATTATAGCTGTTATTATGGATTGTTTGATTGTTTAATTATGATTTACAGTATAAATATTTTATGATTACCTGGAACGCAGTGTCTTGAATTTTTAGGATTCTTCTTACAGTCATGCTCATAGGGAAGGCCGGGCTCAGACAGGTTCATATTAGCGGTGCTTGTGCACTCATAGCATCGTATGCCTAAAAGTCATATACGATAATAATCACATGAATGACATTTAGTCGCTTTTAGTATAACGTATTATTACTTGAATTATATGCATGCATGCGTTCAGTAGATTCATGAAATACATACCTTCCTCTCTTATTAAACGCTCCTTCTCTTTCTGCGTAAGGTTGTAAATGACCAATCCAATACAGCAACACAGCAAAACGATAACCATGATTTTCCATACGTAGTTTAAGCACTTTTCCATCTTGTATCGTGAATAGGGATAAATGGTTTGTGACGATGATGACAAAATTGATTGAAGGTTTGTGGTTTGTACAGGAATTTCGGTTGAGGGAATCATTGCGTTTGGCGAAAAAGGAAATTATGAATTAAAGAGAGATGTTGACTGATGCGTTTATGATCTGCTGATTTGAAATTTCTGTTTACTTGAAATGTGTATTCGCTAATTGTTAGTAACTAACATGTTTCTATGACACAAAACTATTTTTAAACTTGAACACAAGCTTAAAGGGCCGTTGGTTAAAAATTAGATGAAATTCATTGATGCTTCAGTGTCATGTCATTAAATTCCACAAAGGGAGAAAAGTCCACGCGCTCTCCACGGATACGCCTGGCCAGATGCATATCCTTTGGCATGATGGTAAAACTATTATTCTACGACTTTGACTCTGCATTTTCACAGAAGTGACGACGCAAAGCTGACCCTGTCATGTCATACAGTGTATTGAAAACCGCCCCAACCTGACCTATTTATTTGCAACTTTATATCGGGCATAAGGCAGTAGGTCAGGTAAGGGGCTTTTCATTTTTCAATTGGTTTTATTATCAAGTTAAGTTAGATCCTGAAAGTCGTGAAAAAACTGCTTTTTATGCTAATGGCAATTTGTATGAATGGAATGTGATGCCGTTTGGTTTAAAGGGATCACCTGCGACTTTTGTAATGTTAATGAATTCTATTTTACAAGATTATGTCATGCGTTTTTGTTTTATTTATATGGATGATATAATTGTATTTTCAAAGTCTTTTGATGAACATTTAGAGCATATTCGATTAATTTTTAAAAGGCTAGAGAGAGCAAATTTAACTATTAATCTCAAGAAGAGTTCTTTTGCACAGACTCAACTTGAATATTTGGGGCATATAATTTCTTCTGATGGTATTCGGAAAAATCCAGAAAGAGTTCGAGCAATTTTAAACATGCCTCCTCCTGTAGATAAAGATGGTGTTAAAAGACTTGGTGGATTTTGTTCTTGGTTAATTTCTTTTATTCCTAATTTTTCCACTTTGTTTGAACCTTTAAGTAGATTACAAAAGAAAAATACAAAATTTTTTTGGGGTGACGAACAAAAGGTAGCTTTTGAGAATTTAAAGAAAATTTTAACAAAAGACATAGTTTTACAAGGATTAGATTATAATTATCCTATTCATTTAAGATGTGACGCTTCCGAGGTTGGAATAGGTTCAACTTTATGTCAAGAAGTTGATGGCAAAGAAAGAATAATTTCATATTTGAGCAAAACGTTAACACCTAGTGAAAGAAAATTGAATATTTGTGAAAAAGAATGTTTTTGTATTGTTTACTCTTTGCGTAAGTTCAAGCCATTTTTGTTAGGACAAAAAATAACCGTGTACACGGACAATAAGGCATTAACTTACTTGAAATCGCTGCATAATAAGTCGAAAAATTTAACAAATTGGTCAAATGAAATTAAAAGATGGGGGTGCGAGATAAAGTTTTGTCCAGCAAGGCAAAATCAGATTGCAGATTGCTTATCGAGAGCGAGCGTGGATCCTTTAGGTAGTGAGCCTGATCAACTTACAAGTCCTGAAGAGTATTTTCCGATTTTTGCACTCACTTTTGTCAATAATTTGTTTGATCGTCTTAAGAGAGAGCAGGCAGCAGATGGTAATCTAATACAAATAATAAATGAGTTGTAGTGTAGTGATATGGCCCATCCTTCGCTTCAAAATTATTTGCTCAAAAATGATGTATTATATCGTAAAATTCTTTCGTTTAAAAACTGCAGTTTCAAATGTAAATTGTATAGAAAATGGTGCACCTTCAGATTTACTTTTACATGAGAGATCTGAAAACGATGGTAATAATAAGTTTGATATGGTTCCTGTTGTTCCGGATAGTTTAAAGAATGAGGTCATTTCTAATTTTCATGACTCTCCGGAAAGTGGTCATTTTGGCGTTAAAAAGACGAAAATTGCAATCGAACAGAGATTTTTTTGGCATCATATGAATAAAGATATATCAGAGTATGTTAAAACTTGTGAGACATGTCAGAAATTTAAATCAGAGAATTTGAAAGCAAAAGGTTTAATGGGAAAAGTCCCTTTGCAGAATCAGTATTTGAAACACTTTACTTGGATTTTATTGGTCCTATTGTTCGTAGTAAAAGCAGAAATAAATATTGTCTTGTTTTGGTAGATCAACTCAGTAATTGGGTAGAATTAAAAGCGATGCCAAATTGTGATAGTCGTTTCGATTCGAGTTTGCGATTTTCTCGAAGAAACATTTTGTCGATTTGGAATTCCAAAAGTAATTTTAACAGATAATGCATCTTATTTCATTGGCAGAAACATGAAAAAGTTGTGTAAAGATTGGGGTGTGAAACATAAATTATCGAGTGCTTATCATGCTCAAGTTAATCGTTCAGAACGTACAAATAAAGATTTAGTTCGTATGATAGCTTCTTTTGCTTCAGAAAATCAAAGAGAATGGGATAAACATTTACAATTGTTTGCATTAGCGTTGAGAACACGTATAAATGATACTATCAAAGTTACTCCGTCTTTGGTTAATTTGGGTCGTGAAATCATGTTACCCGTAGATAGAACGTTGCAAGATGATAATTTTGTGGATTATAGTTCAGTTGCAATAAGATTAGCAAAAGAGTTACCTCCTGCTATGAAAAATATAATTGATTTCGTTCGGGATAATATTTTGAAGTCTCAGTTGCGTAATAAGATATATTATGATCCTAAGCATCGTCCGTATGAATTTCTGCAAGGTGAAATGGTTTTGGTTCGAAATAATCAGTTGTCAGACGCATCAGCTAATATCTCGCGAAAATTATTACCTAAGTGGATTGGTCCATTTAAAATTGTACTAAAAAATGATTTAAGTTATGTTTTAGACATGCCAAAACAGTTTTGTCCAAAACGCCATGTTTCTGACTTAAAACCATATTTTAAGTCCGAGAAGCCGAGACCGCCACCTCCAATTCCATTGTGTAAGGTTACAGCTGATAAGGAACCTGAAATTCATCCTTTGAAGCAACTTCGACCGAGAAAGCCGATCGATTATCGTATTGCTGCGGGATTTAGACACAATAATTGTGGGAACAATAATTAATTTGTATTTGCAATATGCGTGTAATTGTTTATTATATGTGTTTCAGGATGGCAGAGTGTCAAATCGAGTCTCCATTGCATTGGGATTCTTTCAAGCGTAAAGTCGGTGCGTTGTCATCATCTGCTCATTGTTTTCGAGTTGGCCTGAACACAAGCAGTAGCGAGAAATTTTTTGTTTCATCCTAATGAAGTCAGCGTCAAGAATTTCAAGATATCTCCGCAAAATTTGGTACCTAAAAGTTTAAATGTTGATGTTAAATTTATTGTTGTTGATACGGTAGCTAAATTTAAAGATATGTGTAAAATTTTGCGTAAATCAGATGAAATTGCCATTGATTTAGAAGGTGATCACAGATATAATTACCTAGATATCACGTGTTTAATTCAGTTATCCATTCAAGGATTTGATTTTGTAGTAGATACAATTAGGCTATATGATAAAGTCAATTCATTTTTTAAAGATATTTTTCTTGATGAGAAGATTGTCAAATTATTTTTTGGATTCAGTGATTTGCCTTGGCTACAGAGAGATTTTTCGTTATTTTTAAATTCAGTAATTGATGTGCAAAATATTCACAAAGAATTTAATGAGTCAGATAATCCTCCTTCATTTGTTTCAGTCGTAAAAGATGTAATAGATTTAGAAATAACTGATAAAGAAAAGTATCAGAGATTTTCTTGGCGTTTGCGTCCTATTCCTAAAGATGCACTTAATTATGCAAGATTCGATTCCCGTTATTTGTTTGAGGTATGACAATTCATGAAAGATAAGTATAAAAATTTTCTGTTAAATGAGTATGCAATTTCTCATAGTCACACGATCATGACTAGACGATATCGAATTCCGAAAGAGTCAAATTAATTTTCCGAGTTTAATTCATGTTTAAATGATAATACTATTGAGCTTAGTTCATTTTTAAAGAGTTGGGAACAGGAGAATATTTGTATTGCTTTGTTTGATTGGAATAGACGTACAGCTCAGTTACGTGATCGTCCAATTTACAAAATTCTCAGTAAGTCAGAACTTACATGTTTGTCTGTACTGAAGCCTAAGACAAAAGATAGTATTTTCGAGTTGATACCTAAACTGAAACAGTGGCAAAATATTTCTGTTGAAAGTTTGTTAGATGTTATAGATAAAAATTCAAGTTATGCAAGTGTTTATAATGTTTCAAAGCGTGTTGTTATTGTATCTGATTCAGATTGTTCTTCTGATGATGATGGTATAGATACATATCATGGTGCTATAAATTTAAATGTCTCTGTTGATTGTTATAAAAGTCAAAATGTTAATGATAATGTTGTTGAAAAGGATCCAAGTTTTGTTAAAGAAATTGTAAAACCGGTATTGTTAAGCGCTAGTACGAAATGTACGAATGATTTTGTTTTGAATGAACATGATGAATGAATTTTGATAAAAATGTTCAGAATGATTTGTTTGTTAGTCCGGCCGTTGACGTTGAAAATGTTAATCATGATGATAATATTGAATTTAATAATATTCCTGCAGTTTAAATTGAAAGTAATAATGGATTATGTAACCGCGAAGGTTCAATGAATGATATTGGTTGTTCTCAGATGAATAATAATGTTTCTGTTGATGATATTCATGTTATTGATGTTATACCGTTGTTCAAAGAAAATAAGTATGATAATATTAAAAGATTTGATGATGTATGTAAAATCACAAAAGAAGAGATTTTACATCATTTTTCTGAAATTTGTAAGTCCAAGATGAATAAGACTTGGATAAATTATTTAAGAAATAAGCGTCGTAAATTAAAGGAAAATTTATGTAATGCTGAAAGGGTAAAATTTGGTTTAAGTCTTGTGAAATTTAAAAAGAAAAAGTCTAAATGAAAAATGTGATATGATTACCTACTTTTCTTCGTAGTTTACATGCTCTGGGGAAAGTTTCATTATTTATGAAATTATTACTTAAAATTATTAATTATTCTATAAAAAAAGCTTTAAAATTGTATTTTCAAATTAAAAAGTGTGGGCGGAGTATGTAGCATTGAGTGCTACGTGCATGTTTTTGTGTGCTGCCGAAGCAGCGTAGGAATACACTTGTGTGTAAAAGCATTTATGTATGAGTTATGTGTGTGTTGAGTTGAGTGTAGTCAAGCTCAACTTGGCGCAAAATAAATAATCCTTGATAAGCAGCGAGAGGAGAAACAACCAATTTTGTGTCTCTGTCAGTCTTCTCATTCTGCATCAGTTGCCATTTTGGGACTTGGGCACCTCTCATAAGATTATATAGAGGTCGTAGAGAAGTTGAAGGTAGAACCTTGGAATAAAGTGGAAAGGACCTTACATTTACAAACAATTGTATACAAAATACCTATTGACATATTCGCGAAGCCATATGGAGCGAAAGCAACTATCCCAGAATTGTTTATTTGGATGCTGGAACGAAATGAAAGCGTAAAAATAAAATATTGTTTGAAAGCATCCATTATATGTTAACCACTTGTTATAACATCATTGATAAGGAAATGCATCAGGTCGAAAGGGGAATTTAAAAATTAATCAGCGAGTAAAATGCTCAAAGCTATTACGTTTGCAGATCAAATTTTCATTTCTTTCGTACTCCCCATATCAATAAAATCAGTAGACAATATCACATAAAAATGAAGTATTGCAATTGGAATAGATTACAATTATGGATTACAGTGTCTTTAGAATGCCATTGATGTGTTATCAAAATAAGACCCGAATATGATAATTTATCTGTTTACCAGCAGGACACTGCAGAAACGCATGGCAAAACGAAAAATTGGTGACCAGTTCCGGAATTCCAATTGGAGAGATGTCATCCTTTGTTTATAAATTTTCCAACAATTAAGGTTCCCAGCATGGTCTAAACAAAAATGGCAATGGTGTCACACAATCATTAAACTTTGAATATGCCTGATGGAGTGTTGGATTGAATACAAACGAATATAACTGAGAATTTGAATTGAATATACATGGAATCTTCGCGCAAACGAATACATTAATGTATATGTAATTAGACTACAAACGAGTATATGTATATTAATATGCAATATGCAGTAATAGTTTATTCACATCCGATGCCGCAAAAAAACTAAACGACGTATCATGTAATATAATGCGGTTTCCTAATCCAAAAAATGTCAATGCCGTTATTGTATATTATAGTAAGCAACGATGATTAAATCCACATCTGGTGTATGAGCAATGGCATATAATATTGTCAAGAATTGATGGTTGAAGTGTAAATTCCCTTAACCATGTAGAGTAACCTTAATTGTATATTTGATTTAATGAAATACACAAAAATGCTAAACGAAGATGTGAAATTTAAATGTCATCAGATAAAAAGTAGTGCTTACCTAGAAATAATCAACAACATTATAAACTAATTGATTTATTATAACACAGAAATAAAAACCTAACTTCTCACGGCGTATACGGTGTCATCATTCAGTGACAAAACTGCAATAATTAAGCCCACACACTTCCAATATAAACAAAGCACTACATAACAATAATTCAACGCCGCTCAGGAGCAGCACAGGCAGCAATTTCTGAAGATTAATTTGGTCGTTGTTCATAACGAGTCTATTTTTGACTGCGCTTCGCACCTGAAGGTTTTTCCAATGTATCTCAGCATTTTGGCTCCAAATATTCCACTGATTTATGATGCCACTTTCAAGAAATATGGAGAACGTATTGAAAAGCCAATCCCTGTTGATGGAATAACCGGTAATATAACTACGTCGATTGGTAAATATTTCCGGAATTATCGGACATTCAATTTTCCCAGTACCGGCCAGTTTCCTTTCGAATTTTGCATGTTCCAGCGGTATCAACTCTTCTCTTAGTAGTGCCAGATATTTTCCTTGTCTATGTAACCCTAAGTTGGGTGTGTCATTGTAATAGGAAAACGACGTATTAAGATATGACATAATTCCCTTAATTTCAAATACGTCAAATACGATAGAGACGTTCAGGAGGTGACATGCGTGCTAAGTTACTCATATGAAAGCTTATTTTATACTTGGCCTGAAGTGCTTCCTTTATTGTATTGAAACCTTTTGGCTGGTCGGGCACAGAAATAATACTAGTTATCCCGTTGCCATAAAAAGTGCATATAAATAATCCCAACACATCAACCAATAAAATTAGAAGGAATCGATGCCCTGTTCCGTATGTACAAGAACCAATTAATATTCCAATGAGGTCGATAGCACCAACCAACGTTATTTGGTGGACTTGGCAGGAAACAACAAGCCATGTCAAAAGTAGTACGCTGAGAAGTGAGAGCCAAATAGGAGCCGAAAATGGAAATAGCCATACACCATAATCTAAATATACATTTTGGTTTGCCACGGTAGAATTAGTATAAGAACATGATACTAGACGCATTACATTGTGGCTCGAGTAACGCATTCCCGTGTTTAGGAACTCAGGTCCGCTTCCGTCAGCTCTTACGGTAATAAATAAAAACTGCGAAGTTTGTGACTCGTCAATTTGCTTTGTACTTTGATGTACGGCCGAAAAATTGTGTAGGTCAGTAATGTAAAGTGCAGTCATGAACCTCCATTCTCCGAAGCAATTGATGGAGGGTTTTAGTTTACTTTCGGAGCACCCGGAGCTGTGTTTGTTCGATTTGAGCAGAATATACCGGTTTGTTGGACGCACCTGTACGAATAATGTCTTTTCTCTTGCATTCCAGAAAGTCTCCCTATGAACCTCTGTCGGATTACGCAGAACACGACGGAAAATGTTCATCGACATCAGCCGCGGATCGCTTGTACAGTAGCCATTGCAAACAATTGTATATTCGCAAACAGTTTGAGGACCGTCTTCAAGGTGTATAATCATCTTCAACGCAGGTGTATTTAGATGTCGTTTCTGAAATAATTCCGCGTCACTTCCAAAGGATTCCAAACTTGAAGCAGATGTAATGAACATGAAGGCAGTACGGATGTGTAGGGCAAATGGAAAGTATTTAACTAAAGACGTGTCATTCGATGATTTCTTCTGAAGTGGAGATAGAACCATGTGGAACGGTACGCGGCGTTTAAAATTGAGACTTCTATTCACTCGCGAGGATTCCATATTTGAGACTAGGAGTACAATATTTGGAAATATCAAATTGCAGTTCCTTGGAAATGAATGTAGAATTACCTCAAATCCGCCAACGTTAGTTGCGTATATATGATTGATATTCCGGATAAATTCTTGAAATGCATTTGTCTGACACTCAGCCTGTGGATCTGGATGTGTATTTGTGACTACGATCAGCAGAAAGCCTAAAAGACAATACCGTTTGGCTGAAAACATCATCATGGAAACTCGTTTTAGAGATTTGAAATTTGTGACGACAAGTTGACTAGAATAGCGAGGTGGCTCAAAACAACTGATTTGATTAGGCCAACTAAACTTTTTACCAGACTGTCCTATTAATATATTTTGCGAATATACAGATATCTGCATCTGTACTATTATCGTAATATAAGAACCGATGGTGACATTTGTCAACGAACGAATTTGGAGTGGATCCAACTGGTTCAAATGGATTGTGTTTCGTGAACTAAATAGTTGGAGCCAATTGTATAATGAAGTTATTGTATTTCAATTGCGGGAGAATGTGGGCACAAAGCCAATTATTAAGTATCAATTATACTATTATAAAATTTCCACTGGCAATGGCCCGTTGCACAATACCTATTCGTAGCAACACAACTAAATAGTTAAGTGTAAGAGGAGCTTCTGAAATACACTGTGGTGACCGGCAATGCAAAACATTCGATTGTCCCCAACTACTTGAATACTCAATTATTGTATTGTTCCTAATTGTGTATCATGCATCATGTTTTCAGCTATTGCAGCATAAAGTATATAAATGTTGAATGTTCCGTCCAATTATTTAGTACGGTTGATCGCTTAATTCAATTATACAAATTATAGACGCCATATAACTCCGCACCCAGCATAATTTTTAGCTGGCTTATTCAAACTGATATTGTCGAATTCAACTCATCATTTGGCGAACGTAACAATTGTGAAAATGAACATATCATATTCGTATAACAGCTACAAGGATAAACTTAATCCTTTAACGGATGAATAACAAATTTACTGCGCGTTTACACAAATCCATTACAAATGTTGCTGGCAATTTCTTATTCAGAGATTGACGTGTTCATGGAATACCCCTGTATTATATTTTCGAAGACACGACATGGATCAGATAAATGATAATCGGATTTGATATGTTTTGATATCGTGTACAGCCATTATCTATCAAAAGTGAATACTCCTGGCCAGCACCATACCCATTCGTTGCGTCGTATATGCCATGGCAACGTATTATAGAGACATGTATAAAAAGTAAGGAACGGTGGCCAGCTGCATCATTCAGGTAATATCAATACGCTTTTTTGTGTGTTTTCGTTCCAAGTGTTGGCGTTAGCAATTATCTCTATAGAAGAATCGAATTTTTTAGACGACGAAGAACATGCTATCTTCATTGTTCAATTTTATCAAACTCACGTTTGAACTTCTGTTCCGTCTAACAATAATAAATCTTTATTGAAAATGTTATGAACATTAGCTGGAAATAATTGCGCTGGAAGAAGCGTTCAAAACACACTTGCAGCATGGGTAAATCGTCTTCGAATATGCATGGTGTTCCACCATTATTGTAGGAAACAATGAAATGAATAGTATAGTATAGTATAGTAAAACTTTGTTGTATACAAATCTTGTTATAGTTAAGATCAGAATAACAAATCACCATATAATGCACAAGGTATAGATTAAGGACTTCAATTGGGGGAATCTAATTTTTATGAAAAGATAGCGCACTTTATATTGATTATTATTATATAACGAATCTGATTCATGATTTGAACTAATAACATATGTATGAACTACAAAACGCTCACTATCCTACTAGCTACTCAATTACCGAACGGTTTGATCAACCACAAAACCCATAATGCGGTTGCAGTGATGAAACTGGTGGGACTAATGGTAGAATTTCGCATCTTGGTTTGTAAAATTTTAATTGGCATTCATCACACTTACACTGAAAGCAAGCTTGCTTGAAATTGCCTGGACTTCCTTCAAAAGAAACCACAAAATGAACAACAAATGGTTTTAAAGATTATATGCGAACTAGTAGCAGCTCAATGAAATGTTAGAATGTAGTGTTTTTAAACTTAATAAACAAATCAACTTACCACAACATTACTGGCTTCCGGTTCATGGAATGTTACAGCAAATTAGTGTAAACATGTTCTTTTCTTCAACAGCGTCTTTTCGGCTTTGCTTATCAATGGAACTACATATATTAATTTTGTGGTTTTCCTTACTTGTTATTATATTTCTTCTCATTTTGAGTGTTGTAGCTAGTATACAATTATATTCTGCTCCTTCCACTTCGACGGTCGCTCAATATCATATTTCCATATTCGGTGAACACTCCACTTCTCAATTGCAAAAAATTGTTCAGTTATCACAACTATTTGAAATGATTTTATACTCAAGAAAGGCATCCCCTCTTCATTTTGTTGCAGTTACTGGACTTTTGTGTCTAGTCAGCGCATCAACTGCGTGTGCGTTATAATATTAATAATTTACAAAGTAATTTAAAATTGTGCGATGAAATTGAAAGCCGTAAAAATGTGATATAATTTATTTATCTGGTTTCTAGTGAAATGCTATCAATGTAGTAGCACCGGCAAAAGCAACTGTGAAGACAATCTATCGGAATGTGCGGCGCATGACGATTTTTGCTCAAAACACGTAGCCCGGGTTAATGGAAATAAAGTTGTGGATAAACTTTGTGCTACATCGGTCGGCGCAAAAGAGCAGGTGAACGAAGGATGCGAAATTGTTTACTCAAAGTTTTTGGGTAATAGAACAGGCCGGACCGTCTGCTTTTGCAACGGCGATGGCTGTAACGGCGCTTCGGGTTTGACATTTTCCTCCCGACGGAGTGTCATTGTTGTTGTCTGGAGCATTCTTGTGGCTCCATTTATGGGATCCGCTTAAGTTAATTTAATATAACTAGACATTCCGAATTCTGTATACTTTGTATCACATCGCAAATCCAACTGAAGCAGAAATTCTGGAATGACTTTATGCATTTAAATGTGTCAAATAAATTACTTGATTCGGTTTAACCACAAATTGTGTTACAACTTACATATTGGTAATAACTAATAAATTGTGGGAAATTTCAGAGAAAACTCATTACGCCGAAACAATGGCGAGGAGAATTAAGTTGTGAGAGGAAAACCCGCATTTAAAATTAAATGGGTCTGAATACAGATGCATAGAATGGTTCTACCTATGCATTCATTATTAATTCTCTTACTTTGAACATGATGTTGCGACAAGTGGACTCATGCGTAACATGAAATCATATAGAGGTTTCCGAAATAAAAACCCACAAAACAGTGAAACGACAGCTATATCTGCAATTATTCGTTTAATTTGCCGGATTACGTTTGTTTTAATGTCATTCCCTCTATTAAAATTTAATTTGACTTAATAATTAAGTAATTCATAAATCACGATGACGTAGGAAATCCTGAAGGATATTGAGAACTTGTGTACAATGTCATTGGTCACGTGGTGACGTCAAAATATTAATGGCTAACATGACGGTTATCATGGTCATTCTCACAGCAATTTTCTCGACGATGGTGCTTTTTACCAACTTTGATCCTATCTCTGAACATATTTGTCCGGCGCTGAGGACGTCAATGCCGATCACAACGGCAGCACTCAGGGCAACCATGATCTTGTTCCAAATCTGGAGCATATCATTTGTGTCTCCGATGGGATGTGAGCTACATTGCACTATATGCTGTAACGAAAGACATGCAATGGAATATCCGGAAGAGCCGTCCCTCAGGGATACAGCTTGAAAGTAGGTTTTGCTCCTATCATCAACTTCAAACATCCGCATGTATAGTAAACAGCTGCTTTCAAAAAATACTGGCAGTATTTTTCAGGGCTATATTAATAACAGGTGCTACCACCATGGGTGCCATTGCTATCCGTCCTCATCTCCGCTCCACGGCATCAACCAGTGTGCTGCTGCTTTTGTTGGACCTTGCATTCAGCGTGAACTTCATGATTTCAATTTGACATTACTTTCCTGGAAAGGTGAATGGACTCAGCCGATGCATTCTTCGTCTTTGGAAACTAAGCGGGGGTGGTAAAATTAGATGCGTGGAAATGTGGAATGCAGAATATGGAATATAGGAAGGTCATTAGTTCTTTTAGGGATTTAAGGGTTTCAATAGGTTCGTCTAATTTTTATTAAAAGGATACTGCAATCAACATCCTCAAATTCGTCATCTCACAGACAATAAACCTTGTTTTACTTCTGTAAGCGTAATACAGTATTTGGAAATGTAATATTATTTGGCAGTTGGTATAATGAGTTCATCATATGTTTCTTGGAATAAATCCCAGTCTATTTGTTATTAGCAGCCATTTGTGGATATAGTCAGAATGTAGAATTTAATTTATAGGTTTTCTCTTTGTCTAATCAGTCAATAAATGTATAATAGGTTTCTGGGGTTAATAATGTATAGCAAAATGGGGATTATATAATTAATGTTTCATTTCAGTTGACCTGTAATAAAATAATCTAATTATAATTGTTTGCGGTATGAATTCCTTCTACTTCGTAAGGAACACCGCATTATGGACATTTCCGTGTATATCAAATGTATAACGGCGCAATTGTTGTTCATTTGACGAGGGTGCGTAATTTAATACTCATTCTACGTTTTCAAATTGGTGGCACTCCCGTTCCGTGTTTCGCGTTATATAGCATTAATTGTTCGAAACAATGCAATATAAGCAAACATGTTATATGTGGCGTCCATTTATTTGGTACTGTTGAATAGTCAGGTTTATCTAGCCAAGTGGTGGCGCCACTCCGGATCAAATATAGCTATTTTTCGAGTTCCTCGTTTAATGTAAAGATTCAACAAATAAACAAATTAAGCCGAAGAATACAGCTTTTCAACTAGAATCCTAACTGAAATACATTTTATTACGTCAGCCATTAGATGAAGTTCTTTATTGTGTGAACCGACTGAACTGATTGATCGTCGAGGACGTCATCAGGGACATAATTTAACGACATTGTCCACAGGGACAACTCTATATGCAATCAATGAAATATGAAATCAAATTTTATTTCAATGAAACGTCATAATCCCAATGTCGACACAAACATTTATTCGGTGTCTCCTGGCGCAATTCGCAATATTGTTAGTACTGTTAATTATCAACGCAGGTACCTATCACGTTAACTAATATGCTAATAAGAAGAAAACCACAAAGCTTTGAAACTCGATGAATCATATTTCAGGTCAAAATAAAGACAGAAATGCTTCGTTCTGTTGTTCGATCAATTGAGTAATCGTTCCCGTTAATTGATGTGACAACGAATTGGCTGATGAATGTTGATGATACTAGTCGAACATTGTAAGGAGCTTTTATAAATGAGTCTTGGTTAAGGACGTTGCGCAAATCATTGTATTATAACTAATATCGTAGCATGGTGCCTGCAAGAACAAATATGTTATCATTATGGCAGTTAGCCGGTAAAAGTTAACAGGAACCGCCGCATGGCTTCAACAAACAATCGGTTTGCTGCCAAATAAAATTTACATACATACGTGAAATTTCTAGGGACGACACAATCGATTCTCGGTAATAGCTGATACTGGTTTCTGTGTACCACGAAAACTCTACTTTGAAATAGTCAACCACAATTTAGTTCTACCCATATGATTCATAATCAACCGTATGAGTATGCAAGGATTATTTTCAAATTGCCAGATACTAAAAGAGAGAGAATTGTAGTGTTTACATACAAAGAGAAAATATAGCACACATGCACCGACGGCAACGTTGCTACAAGTTTTATTCCTTAGATTATTTTAACGTGTACTTGAATTTATGTAATACCATGATGCAGTTAAAACAGGAACATTTTCATTGATTTGACATTACAATTAAATAAACACAAACCTGCGTCTTCATCTAAACGAATTTCGTAACCAAATATTTAGTTTAATCATTTTAAACAGGCTATATAATTACCGCCAACTAAAAGTGTAATACCATTGATATAAAGGAGGACGCGAAGGATATAGCGGATAATGCCACTGTGATCCCGGATAACGACCAAAGACGCGATCATCAAAACCAACAGTACCGTACAGCCAGTCGATGTAATGAGAAACTTCAGTATTGACCACAGGAAATCCTGGAGGAACGCATGAATTATTCTGAAACGGAAAAAATAATATACCTAGAACGATTTTTCGCAAATGTATCTTCAATAATTTGTGATCCGCTCACCACAACCCAAGAGGCAATTCCTGCCAAGTAGCCACCATTCACGGCTCGAAGCGGTCCACCGGAATCACCGTGACAAGTTCCACGTCCGCCTTCTCGAACGCCCGCACACATCACAGATGGACGAATTCTAGACGGGCCGTAGATTCTCAAGCATGTTTCGTCATCAACGACTGGAATTCGTACCCTTTGAAGAATTTCGGAAGGACCAGTTTCAGGAGATGTATATCCCCAACCGGACGCAATCACATCTCCAGTTGTTGTCTGAAATCGACGTGGCAATCGGATTGTGTCGACATTTCCATTTAGCCGAAATGGGCGTTCGGTAAACAAGACGGCAATGTCATTCACAGGGGCGTCCAACTCGAATCGAAAGTAATTTGGGTGGATAATTTTGCGGGATACTCTTTGAATTTGGACCGAGGCGCTAGCCTGATTTCTGTTAACAACGCCTGCACTGACAGTGTACTCACTAGCTCGACCTTCAATTACACAGTGACCTGCAGTTATGACAACTTGGTACTGTCCTATTTCCACGAGCGAACCACCGCAAATAAACACACCGTCTCTTCGAAGCAATATTTGGTATGGGATTTCCCCCAGTCGAGTATTTACTCCACCAATGATTCTTTCGGCGCGGGAGATATTGACCTTGGATTGCGCTAACGCTATTTTAAATGATAAAAACAACCTTGCTGATGAATGTGAATAGGGGAAATGAATTTTGTGAAGCTTAGCTTAATATTGTTACCTATGTTACCTTGGGTAAACGCCAAACTACCGCCAACCAAAACAAATAAAATTAATTTGGACATGGTAGCACTCGATGAAACGTTACTCGAAAGAGTTCTATATTCGTACTGCGATATACTTTGACATATTTTGAGATTGCGTCATCTATGTCTATATCAAATATTTGTATGTATGTCAGGATGTATAATTGCCTAATAGAGTCATCACCATAAGAACTAGATTCCAATGAACTCTGGTAACCTTGGTTGTCCTCCTCCAAAAACTATTTTGCGTCACGAACAAATCTCGGAATCCTATAACTTATTTATTTTAGTTAATGGAATATTCCTGTTAATAGAGTTAATAGTCGGTAATGGATTGGAATTTAAATTTGTCATTTCAATCGAATGATTTACCTGGAACAGTGCCAAACACAATGCATATCGAACAGTAATATACATTGAGTTGAAAATTGGGCCAGAACATTCGCAGCTGTTGTTCAAAATTCACTGGAACATGCTTATTGTAGCAAAGTCATCGTTTATTTTAATAAATCAATAATGCATTGGTTAAACATAAAAATACCACGTATCCAGCATTGATCCTAATGAGCTGGAACTGTGTTCATGTGTTGGCGACATGCACCTAATAGTACATTATCTAGGTTCATTGCAACGCACGTTTCGAACCGCAACCTATATGATAGGACAGAAGCAGGACAATAAATCGGTTAAGGTGACTCAAACGTGATATTTATCAGTATGTGTATGACCTACTATTGCTATTTAAAACAAATCCCATTTGTTATTTAATACCATTTTTACAAATAAATCATCCCATTCTGATATACATTGAAATTAAAGGGTTACCTAGCCAGTGTTAGATAGTTACATACATTAATAATATAAATTCTATATTATTGGACAAGCGCTATGAACGTCGGGGCCATTCACTACAATTACTATCATTTATTTACAGCTTGTCCCTTTAGGCAAATAAAAAAACATAATTTACTATAACTTTGACTACACTCACATAGCATCTGCTCTACGTGCATGTCCTTGTCAAGACAATAAAATCGTCACCTCTGTCTCACACACATAACATAATTCGCCTTTTGTTTGGACATACAAAGTGCTAGTGATTCGGCTTTGATATGATTTATACATTTATGTGAATATTTTACAATGTGTCCAATGAATGAGATATTGTTGATATAAGCTGAGTTCTGCTTTTGGAAACCCAACCAGCTCAGAACTTTTTTTGCAAATATTACATGCGCGAGCATTTCAGTTCCAGAAGAACGCGTAACGCTAATTTCTACAATCCCGCGAATGAATGTTTACATGTCAAACATGTAGAAGTACGATTTGGGTAGTGGTATTAAATGCGTAAATTTGAAAACTTGTGATAGTCGTTCGTTCATAAATTCCAAATATTAATTTATTGTGTAAGACTGCCCCAATCAAGATCAAACCACTTTCATTGAAAGCTTTTTCCAGATCAAATAAATCATTGTAGATACCTCTTGCAAACTTGACGATAAATCAGTTCCATCACAATTGACCCCTTTAGTTTCAAAGATTTTCCGGAACGATTCCTCTTTTGAATCATCAATCATTGAATATGTTAAAATCTTATATCCACCCTGGACAATTTCCCTTATCAGCTTGTACGAATCGAATGGTGCTTGAACAGTGGTTATGTTTGTTATGGAATTTTCATAAGCCGTACAACAAGCCATTCCTACTGCACAAATAAGTATTTCCGATCTTCGACTGGTTGCATCAGAAAATGGTTGACGTAATATGTAACCAAATCTTGAAAGTAAATGCAAAAAGAATGATGAAATGCTTTTCGTTTTCCAACATATTGTCTCAATTCCAATTGAAATGGTGAGAATCAGGGAAAGCAGGAAAACCCAAACGCGATACTGGAAAGCCGCAACCCAAACTGATAGCTGGTTGCGCGAACTTGATGCAGATGTTTGACAGAAGACAAGATATTGCGAATCTTCATATGCAAACTTTAAGCCGCTGGAATGAATCTCAAGGTTTGATACAATAAATTCGTCATCGAAAGCGAACTACCCAATGATATATTCTTTACTCTTTTGTAATGAAATATTTTGCCACTCTTTTTTGACGTGCTTCGAGTATATGCGAGTCGACATGTTGTGAACTTGGGATAAAACTATATTGGTCATTAACTCGCTATTGCAGTAGAACATGTCAGGGGATTTGAGTACCAATCTGGAACAAGCGGTCCGATCACCGTTGTATTTATCGAGGTAGCAGTAAAATGGAATGTATTGAAACGACACCACAATATCTCCGTTTGAACTCCAAACCATTGATTTCTGGATATCCATCGGCTTCAGTAGTAAATGGTCAATGCTCAGGTCAGAAGTTTTGCTTGCCCTATCTTGACAATATTCATTCACAACTAACAAGTGAGTAAGTGATTTGACGCCTCATTAAAATTCCAAAACATTATAATTACGGCGTCGTTGACTAGATTGAGTCGTTGTCGACAAATGGGTTTCAGAACTGCCAATGAGTGCACGTATATGAACACAGTCCTCAGGGACAACTGATGCTCAGTAGAAGCATATAATGTCACATACTTTTCATCCATGGGAATTGGAGCAAATATAATCGTGAATGGTTGCGTAAATCGACACAACAGATCCACTGGAAATCCGTCTCCAGAATTTCGCAGGATGATTTTCCTGATTTGTCTTCCATTGATAATATCTTCCGGTAAACCGTACTCCATTATAATGAATGTTTCCGAATGATCTTCAAATAAATTTTTGAGCTGACTATTTGGTGCCACACCTGAAGCGGAAGTATCTGTTTTGCTACTTAAAGCAAATTATAATACTAAGCAAGTTGCTAAACCAAAACATAGTGAAACCGGAAATATTATCCCAGTCATCTTTAATATCTAGTGTGTTCTGGTATGGTACAAACGAAACTACTTCAGAAACTTTACTAATATGTGACTGTGCTTGAAATTATGGCTATAGTTACAATCATTGCGACAAATTACTTGTGAACTAAACTTATTCGTACATGGCTCAAAATTGGCAAGCACCGCTCATTTAGCACAGTTACGTTGTCGGCATACCCTGCACATGTGATAATGGAAGGCCAATTTTCAATTCTAATTCTTAGATGATCCATGTTTTACTTTGCAAAGCTATGACTACTGCTCACGTGATTTGGGGCTTATGCAAATATTGACTTGGTAATGTTTGCGCTGCATTATTATATTTCCTTTAGCATTCTTGCTATACGAAACATAAAACGACAAAATGTATGACACACAAAGGCCAAATTACTCATTGTCTACAATACGTCGTTGAAGGAAATAATAGCAAACAAAGGAAATCGTTACGTGTTTGCACACGAGAAGGTTTTCAAGCATTCCAGGACGTTAAACTGTACAACTTATTAAAATATTTCGTTGTTTGGCGCCATTGTATTGTATTTCAGTTATTATTAGTGGATACTATTTAAGGACGTCAGACATTGCTATTAAAATTGAAAGCCATTTTACGTCCAAAAACTTGGCAGCCACTTCTGAAATATTTACATTCCACTATCGTTACCAAATTACTATTCACGTGGCCACACTTTGTGTTTACACAGGTGACCTTATGTCAAATGTTGACCACATAAATCATCGTTGTCATTATATGTGAAAATATATGACAACTACCACCTCCTCACGGCAATGAGATAATTAACCGTTTGTACAAGCGCGGCATTCACAAACTCAGCAAATGATTCCGTTTTCACATGTGCACTCAGCACAAACATACGTAGATCAGCACAGCCTAGCAACACGCGCCGTCCATTTTTCGTCGCACATTGGTACAAAACGTTTGAGCCAACAAACTTGAATGATCCTTGAGCTAGCAATCGCTTCGTGTCAACTGAACAATCTTTGAGTTTTCCGCCCTCAGTTAGTGCATACCGAACACCAATGATGACAAGGGCCGACGCAACTATCAAGTTGGTAATGGCCGGAAGTGGGAGCAAATGGTATGTGCTGAGCAGTGAGCCGCATAGCACAGCTACCACAATTAGAGCATTTCCGATAATAATAGGCATAATTGAGTGGGAGGTCGCGCTGTTAAATATTATGTTCATGAGCTGCTGTTTCTTGTACTCTTTAATGGCTTCCAGAAATGACAACTGTTTTTGTTTGACACTCTCCCTGAAAAACCAAAGATGATGACAATATCACAACTTCAGAACAACATTAAGTTAAAGTTATATTCGGTTTTCATTCTACTTACAAAAGTGTTGCTATCCAACTTTTAGCAAATACATAGTAGCAAACAAGCGGAAGGCCAGTAAATGCACAACAATAAATGCCAACCAAAGAGAACGTAAAATCGACGAGGGCGTACAGCACTGCAATGAAAAAGTTGTCATATATTCCCTTGTTGACGAATACTGAAGGCCAGTAGCGTAGGCTATGACGATTTTGTAAATGCAGATTTAAGGGGAACACTGGTTGTATTAATGCGAATGTTACCGCCACTGATACAATCCGATTAGTTAGTTTCTCTGAGTTTGTGTTAAATTTATAGTTTTTGCCCAGTTTCACCAGTAGATTGAAAACTGGAGGTAAGTTGTTCCTTCCAACCACAATCATGAGCAGGAATAGACAACAAAGTGATCGCGGAACAGCGTGAATATAAAAGTTGATAAATTCCGTCGTCGGCATAGTATCAAGTGACACATGTTGACGTATGTGAATTAGATAAAATACGTCAACTGTATAAAAGATGTACAAAAGCCAACATAATTTTGGCTTATTTGATAATGGATCAAAGTGGAGCCGCTCAGAGATTGCATCATACTGGAATGGTAGAACGTTTAAGAGTTGACCAGTTTTCCAAAAACGGATAATGGACAATTCCCAGGTTTCGGAGTTGGGAGCTACAACGAGCTTCGGTAGTCTTGGCCACATGACGATATTATTATAACACTCTGGTCAGAAGAATGTAACATATCCGTAGGCGGAGTTTGTCATGAATAAAACTGACGTATTAATGTTTGTACTGCGAATGGTGTGATGTGTTGAAAAGAAATATACGGTACAAATATTTCAAATTTGCTTGCAATATGAGTCAAGGGAAGTTATTAGCCTTACGGTTTGATAAAAATGTGCGGGCGTAGTTCGTAATTGTTACCGATTTGTGATGAATATGGCAAAACCATTACGGTAATAGTATGTAATCATCCACCTTAAATCGGCGGACACAATATGTCATTTTTGCTAAAGTGCTCCAAAACTAAAGCCCCAGTCATTAAATTTTTCACTTTAACTGAGACGGAAACAGCGACGAGACATTAAAATAATATATTTTGATGATGTTGGTCTATCCAGTTTAAAATCAGTTAGAGTTCGTTCCTACACGAATTGGATGTATGTATTTGTGCATGACTAACGAAAACGGTCGTCATCGCGAATTCTCAAAATTATTTTAATTTCCAGCTCAATTAGCTTTAATGCCCGAACATATAATTTATAAAAATACATGCTACCGAATTTCCGTTTAAATTTGTGAATGTGCTCTTGATTATATGTACCCATACTTTTACAAGATGTACATGATACAGTCAGCGATAAAAAAGTTAATGGCATTAAAATTTCTATATACCCACCACTTTATTTCATATACGACTTGTAGCCGACCGGGTTCAAACTCTTCCTCTTGCAGGTGGGCAATTTAAAATGTTCCTTATATACATTTACATAAAAAACTACGTATTATTTACACCGAATATTAAATGGTTACCTACCATTTTTTCTTTCATTATTAATTTCAATATATTTCCTTGCAATCATTGTTTGGTCGAAGTGGAGCATTATCCTCTTTTATGTTTTGCTTTTGGTACCCAATTTCTTTTACGAATGTAATATTGAAATTAATTGTCTAAAGCACATATCATAAACCTGTCTTGAAACATCACAGGGAAGGAAATACAATTTTATTTCATAAGGTTGAGGAAAGACAAAAAATGCGGGCATAATTTGATGAAATAATATGATAAATCTGATTCGGTGTCGCTCACTTGCCTTCCGGTCGTTATGAGTTTAATAATTTTCTCATATAAATCCAACATCACCCAAGAAACAGCATCCATTTCTTTGTTTCACATCCGGTAAATTTAATTATTTGATACGAATGTTATTCCTAAGAGAATGTGACTAGCAACAAATACGTTGGATTTTAGGCGGACGTTAGCGCTGCATAGGAATTGTACAAGAGTATGTAGAGGATTTCATTTTGCTAGTTAATTCCTACAAGAAATACACAGCTCTTATCATTCATGATGATGTTGCTGCAATGTATGTACATAACTAACTTGGTCTTACGTATGTAGATATTCGTAAGTTTGCCGTCCCATTTTATGTTTTCTTATTCGGTACGGTTTGTAAGAAAAGCCTTCTTCCATGTCTCCATTACGTATTTAATTTTCTTCAAATTCAAACTGGTTATTTCAATGCTCCAAATAGCTAAACGGGGTTAACTTGTTTGTTCGCAATCTCCTGTTACTAGTTGATGTGGCGGCTATCTCAAACATTTACGAAATACCACTTCTTACACTCAACTGATACATAGCATTCTCACCTTTACTGTTGATTTGATTTCTCATAGTTATGTCAAAGACATTTTCAGAGGAAATTCCCTAATCTTCCCAGAAAATTCAGGCGTTTGAAATTATTCGGAAAAAATCGGTAAATTAATTGAAGTTAAGAGCATAGTCCATTTTATACGGTGCACAAAAAATATTTCCATTGATATTAAAGATGTTATTTTACATGCTATTTACAATATAATTTTACATTCCGAATAATCTGCCGCTGCTAGGATCGGCATTAAATATTTCGTGTCTGATAATATCTAATCAGTAAAATTAAAGCCACAGCATGGCTCAATATCAACAACTTTTTTTGTACACACATGATGTAACTGATTACACTAAAACGCTAATGTTGCCTTGCTCAAAACCAAATACCTGTAAAGGGATTTTTAACTGGGTGGGTGGGTAGCAGCAGATTTGTCACCAACCATGCTGTCATACCTAAAAAATGAATGGTCGTCCTATTTTCTGTTTTATGTTTGCTAATATAACCTTCTTCATAAAGATTTTATGAAAAAATTTCGTCCCTGTTACAGCATGTAACTCGCCGTTCTTCATATCAAACGAAATAAAAACTTTCCAAAGGAATTGTAGCTGTCACCTTTAAAATATAAATATTGTATCCTGATTTCAATATCAAGCGCCTGTACTAAACAATTTAAACTCCCAAGTTGGAATTTCAAAAATTACAACCATAAAAGGAAATACATGGGCTGGTACCGTAGCATTAACTTGGGCAAAACAAACTCTTCAAAAGTTGTATACGCGGAGGTGAAAGCGGCTAAAGTTTTCGTGGGCGTGCAAAGCAAACGTTGGATGTTTCGTGTTTCACATCACCAACATTATATCTGATTCAATATTAATCCATGCCCTGATTTATGACAAACATTATATTACTGTCGAGTACCTGCCTTTAATATTTTAAATTTGCAAATCGTCATGTTAAATACGAATAAATCATGATGTCAATAAAACTTCCAAAACAACAAAAAAGTTCTACATGGCCGTCTCCTGTCATAATAACAAAGGCTAAACTAAACACTCAAACCCTGAATTTGGGCGTAATGAGGCTGTTCAGTTCTGCATGAGCATATGAAGCAAATATTAGTTGTTTTCGTCCATCCTATAATGGAAAATTACACTACTGTCATTAATCCAAGTTATTATTTACCAGCAATATGATATTGGGGTTTGCCAAATTACTGCCCACGTAGTATACATGTTGGTTTTTATAGTCAAACGGTTAGTCATCAACATTTTGTCAATTCGATACGTTAGTTGTTCGTCCTATTTAATGTATCGAATTTGACATTTTGTTTTCATTCCATCCTACTGTTTGATCTAGTTTCCTAATTCCTGCTATTATCGTCCCAGCGAAAACTTAACATGACGAAATAATAACTACCGCCCGATACGGAAATGACATTCTCTGCCGCAACACGCTCCAATAAATCCACCTATTTAGCGTTCTATGTTTCCGCCTGGTAGTTATTCACCATTAATATAACGAGCTGCATCACGACCTTCGCCGAATTGCCTTGCCGGCCGGCCGGCCGCCGAACAACACACTCAGAACATCAAACACCGTCGATAGGGCTAACAAAGTATTTTTTAAACTGTTAACTAATTTTCAATGCCACATCCATTTGCAGTTTTTTGAGAGGTACGAAATATTGTTCAGGATGAAAGGAAAACCTCAAAACATTTGGGAAAAACTGACCCCAAAAAGGCTGAGTTAAGGTTGTGCCTCTCCCTTGGGTTGGAGGGAGGACTCATCCAGTGGAGGCAACGGAAGCTGCCTCTGTACCTGTGCTATCGGGATGTAGCGAATGGGGCGTTGCGGGAAATGAAGGAGAGACTCGCTTGGGCTCGGGTGGCCAGTATGATATGTAATGTGAATAATTGAGATGAGGGAGATAGAATCTCGTGGTGCGGTGTTCTCTTTATTCTCTATCGTTAAATGAAGCATCATTATTACCTTGCCATGGTAGCTATTTGTGGTAATCTGGTGTACTTGGAATGCGCATGCGTTTGCATTGTTTGGCGGTTAGCTATTAATATAGCTGAGGGTTACGGCCATCACTGCTGATTCATGCACAACTGCACCTTATTGAGAGAACCCACAACTACATAAATCCTATCATCCGCAGCAAAAAACCAAACAAAATCATTGAAAGTTCGGAAGAGCCGAGAATCATCGTGCTTCTCCAAGCTGCAAAATGGATTTACTTGAGCGTTCGTCTCCTTCTGCTGACCATAGAGCTAACACACAATTCCAAACGCGGAACTCACATGACGGGTGACAAGATCGCCACAAATGTAATCCGGACGGACACTACATTAACGGTCCATGTTATACTGTCGTTCATCATCAGAGATCATGTTCATTATGTTCATGTGATGAACCTGATATCCAAACATGATCGCGCTCAACGAATGACAACTATGAAAATCTTAATGGTCCGCATTCTTATAAGTGCATCCTTGTTCGTAGTCCAGCAATCGATTATGGTCATATTTACAAATTTTGACCCAGTTTCAGAATATTTTTGCCCAGCTATCGGAGCATCAATGCCGATAGCAGCTGTCCTTCTGAGGATGTTAATGATCTCATTTGAAATATGGTGCTTGTCGTTTGCCACCGCATTTGGCTGTATGGTGGTGTACGACAGCATGTTTGCAAGCCCCTTGGTCGTGTTTGCCATCACGAAGGATCTCAAGAGGAATGTTCGGAACTGGAATGTTGCTGAGAGCAGATTCAAGACTTGGTTCTCCTCATATCGTCAACCTCAAATTACGACGGGTTTGCTAAATAGCTGTTTTCAGCTATCGCTTGTATTGATATACAAAACGCTGTTCATGGGAACCGCGGTAGCATTGGGTGTCGTTGTAATTAGTTCCAAGGTTCGATCAAGCGCATCCGTGATTGTGTTGTTTTTCTGCGCAAATGTATCGTTTAGCGTATACGTTCTGATGGCCACTCCTACCCGGGCAAGGTGAATTCTCTTAGTCAAAGCATTCTGCATTTGCTAAACCTTGGCTTGGTTAGGAAAGTAAATTTACCACTGGAAAGAATGCTGATGGCTGAATGCAAGAGAAGCATAATAGCACTTAGAGATTTACGGATTCCAATTGGCTCAGTTAACTATTATGAAAGGAACACGGCCCTTAATATTCTTAATATTACTGCAGACAGTTAATTTTGTCTTGCTTCTGTAGATTTGTATCCTTCATGTATGCTCTTTTTGTCGAAAATTGTTGAAGGCTATCAGAATTCTACTCAAATGTGTAAATTGATCAAAATAAATATATAACAAGTCAGAATTGGTTAATCTTGTGAGGTTTAGAACAATTTAGGTTGAGTATTTATCGTTTAAAAATTAAGTTGGTTTAGGTTACCATATATACGGTTATCCTATTATCTGCTATACATATGGTGACATTGGAGGTTTGAAACAAGGCATACGGCTCTGCAGTGTTGAACTGGGCGTGTTCATTAGTAGTACTACTAGTACTGAATATGGGACAAGCTTTCTTCTTGTAATGTTGTTAAATAAATCGATGTCATCCAGCATTCTTGAAACTATTCGTTTGCGACATCATTCAGTTATGTAAACGAATTCTTCAGTGAAAGCCACTGGAATTTTAAGCAATTGCAATAGCTCGTTGTCATATTACCTCCAATGGAAAATAATGTAAAATTTTGACTGTCATGCTTTCTCTAAGAAACATCGACATATCAATATACCCTCTCATTCAAGGTTACATAATACTTGATATCCTTGTAGTTTTCCTTGAAGAACGTTCGCATTACCGACCACTGGCGCTCATATTCTCGTTTGGTTACAAATTCCTGTGAGGGTTTGGTTAAACTTGCATGTTAGTAGCGTGTAGACATGTTAGCATACATACCTAAGTTCGGAGGCAACTGGAAGTTTCATTTGTTCTTACATCAAAGCAGAATGTACGGCGGCGCGGGTAATTTGATACGTAATTTTTATTACTATTGGCTAACGTCAAAGGCATATTTTAATAATACATACATCCAACTCTGGCGCAAAATTGGTACAATGATGCCATTTTTTTAATTCTTGTAAACGCTCGAGAATTATTGCTTCCTCGAAATCCCAAACATTAAGTAATGGACAGATTTGGAATATCATACTGATTCAGTTTCTATCAGGCTTTCTTAGGATGTTAGTGCATCAGTGTGCACTGGATCCATGCTGCAAGACTGAATTTGAAATTTGTAATTATGGGATAGGTGATACTACGGGTTATATAAAGCACACGTCCACTTGTTTATCTCTTGTGTTTCTTCCGCTTTACTTTGGTGTCATTAAAAATTAAAAGCTTAAGGTAAATCTGTGAATGTTAAAACTTGAAAGTAGGAAGCATTTTATACTACAATTATCAACTCTGCTTCAAATTTTGTAATTGACAGTTTTGCAATTTTCGGGTTCTGTAAAGAAGCCAACTGACAATATTTGCACAGCCCCAGAATTTATGGTTTTAATTTGACGTAAATAAGTTTCTGGTTTTGTACTCCAATACTCCTCCTATATCCGGTAGTTTAAAACGTTCACATCCAATGTATTAGAAATGGGTGGGAAATAACTTAAGCGGACATGTTGCCTGGGTCACATAATTGAAGCCATAG
The DNA here is from genome assembly GCA_004115045.4 of Sinella curviseta. Lineage (NCBI taxonomy): Eukaryota > Metazoa > Arthropoda > Collembola > Entomobryomorpha > Entomobryidae > Sinella > Sinella curviseta. Next base: position 39,859,885 of record CM023202.3, on the reverse strand, counting down.
CTTATATCATAGAAAAAGAACATTCTGGTTTAAATTAAAGTAATTTCCTTATGTATATCTGACGTGTGCCGAAACACATTAAAGATGTGTTGCTGGTTGTATCCAGTTCTCATAATTGTTGATTTTGCCCACTATATGTTTCAATGTGCTCATGGTGGTATTAATTAAAGCTGTAAAATTTTCTACTGTATGATTCCGGTGGCCATAGTTACGAGGTGGAGAAAAGGAATTCTTGCCAAACTAATGTTCAGAGTAAATTTAGTGTTTGTATTGGGATGAAACTACATAACTTCAATGCAAAGGACCAATTAAAATAATTATGGCATCATCGTCAAATATACCGAGGTCGCTGTTGATGTTCTAAGCGTATCTCTGTCATTAGATATGAATCCGATCCATAGTATCAAATTTCCGTTTTTGCGATGTTGGAAGTTTATGTATCAATTTTTCAACAACAAACTATTTACTCCATCTTTTCAGTGTTTCTTAACTATTAATAGTAGAACTGTTAGAAAAGTTTGTTAGATGCGGGTTTTACGCGAACTATTATTCACGACCTCTACTCATTTGTTCGGAGGATTGACTCGCAGCTGAATTTCGTGCTCTGCAAAGCAACCAATACTGAATTAAAAATTAGATTTTTCGTCCACCAAAAATTTAAACTAGAATTGTTTCATGAGTCACTAACTGAACAACATGGCTGCAAAGTTAAGAACTATTTCCGAAATATTTACTCCGAAATGTCTTCTCCATGCACAACTTAAGCTTATTGAGATATCCCACGACTACATGAATCCATTTGTCCGCAGCAAAAAATCAAATCAAATAATTGAAATTTATGATAAACCATATATAAAGCAAATGCTTCAAATTGCCAAACGGATAAACTTGTTGATTAGAATACTCCTACTAGTTGTGGACCTGACCGTAATTTACAAACGCAAATTCCACATCACCGGCGACATGGTGGCGATAATTGCTCTCAAAGCTGATATTGCAGTAACTGTTCACATAATTCTCGACTTCATTTTAAATCAGAGTGTGTATTATTCAAACGTGATCAACTTAATATTTCAGCGCGATACTGCAAGACGTATAACACTGATGAAATTTTTAATGGCCAGCGTTCCGATCATCTGCCTGGTTCTCACAACATGTTACTCGGCAATGGTGGCATTCACCAATTTTGACCCAATTTCCGAGCACATTTGCCCAATCCTCCGGGCAACAATACCGATATTATCGGTGCTTCTAAGGATTTCAATGATTCTATTTGAGGTTTGGTGCATATCAGTTTGCACTACATTTGGAAGTCTGGTTTTGTACGACAGCATGTTTCCAAGCTATCTTGTAATGTTCGCCATCACCAAAGACTTGAAACGAAGCATCCAAACATACAACACCGGAACAGCTCGACTTACTTCTTGGTTTTGCGCATATCGTCAACTTCAAATCACAACTTGTTTAATCAATGACTGCTTTCAGTTGACAACTGCATTGGTACTCAAAACCATGTTGATATCGAACGGGATCGCATTCGGTGCCGTTGTATTCAGTTCACAACTTCGATCGACCACTTCTTTAAGTGTTCTATTTCTGTCAGCAAACATGGCTGTCAGTTTATACTTTCTAATGGCGATTGGTTCTACTATTTCCCAGGGAAGGTAAATGGACTGAGCCGATGTGTTTTGAGTCTAATGATGCGAAGCGTGTCTAACATGGTCACCACCAGAACGACAAAGGTATTGAAATTTGAATACCGGAGGGTCATTAGAGCATTAAGCGAGTTAAGGATTTTAATCGGGGAAACTAACTTTTATGAAAAGGATACCGCCCTTAATATTCTCAACTTCCTTATTATTCAAACAATTAATTTAGTTTTGCTTGTGTAAATTGATCATAGAAGAAATATTATATACTTGAATAAAGCCAAATATTGCCATAGGCAGCGTTATCTTGAGCTCGCATCACCGGTCTATTACATAAAGTAACTAATTTTTATAACATAGACACCATCTTGAATATCTTCAATTTCCTAATTACAGAGGCATTTTATTTTGTTTCTTTTCTGCATTTTTGCTACAAGCATTTTAAATTAATACAGAAACATATGTTTGTATAGTTTATGCCGAGGTAAAACAATCATTGTCATGGTGTCTTGGATTCCATTTGGAGCTGACCACTCGGGTGTCTTCTTAACTGTTTTCAGAAAGTTCTGATATCCGTTACTGTGCGTGTGACCTCAAAATCTTGTCCTCATGATTAGAAACTGATATCGGCGGGAACTCTAATCTTACAGTTTTTCTTGAATTCCTCTATATCGCAGTGGCTATGATGTCAGCGCACATGCATGTGTAAATGCCTACATAACAATGCCATATTATATCCAATTTAGTTTTGGTTGCGTATTGCGTATTTCCTGTCGTTAACTGGAGCCCATGTGTCACTTAACCGGTACTCAAAAATGCGTAAGAATTTACAAAATCCGCATTAAGTAAATAAAATCTTCATAATTAGGGAGGATGTACCCATGTGACAAAATATAACCGCCCAAACTCATTTGCTTCAGCATATCAGCCTGCTTGACGTCAATAAGTTCTATTCCACCACGAAGCAAAGCCTGACGAAACTGTGTTTAATAATTTACACATAAACCCATAATTGTTTTTATTGCGAAATTTGATTAACAACAAAGCGTCCTCAGATGTACCAGAACAATCAATCCACCTCCTTTGCGTTTCTTTTTTTGGGAAACGCTGGTTCGTAAAATTCGAAACGGATCGTATCGCAAACGCCACAGTTATGAAGATACGGATGCATCCTACATCAACAAAGCCTTATGCCACTTTATGACGATTTCTTCGCCGTTGCTGCAAATTGTCATCTTCTATTGAAAATAAACAATTCTTGTTTCATTAAACGAAAATATCGCATATCAAAAACGACGTCTGAAACAAAACGTAAGCGAGGGTTATTAACAATGAAATCAAGTATAAAAAACGTGAACGCTAAAATTAGCACAAAAACACTAATTCACACCCAACTATACCTTATTGAGAGATCCCACAATTACCTCAGCCCATTCTCCCGCAGTAACAAATCGAGCAATATCATCGAGGTATCGAAAACTCGGAGGACCATTCATATGCTGAAGGTGTCAAAATGGGTGCACCTCTTTGTTCGTGTCCTGCTACAAATTGTTGACCTGAAAACGGTATTCAAACGCACGGATCAACTTACTGGCGATTCGATTGCCTTAATTACGCTACGGAGCGTTATCGCAGTCGGTGGTCACATTTTGTTGTCTTATGTGTTAGAACATCATACGTACTTTGCAAACGTGATCAACCTAATTTTCCGACAACATAATCTAGTACAACGAGTTAAGCCGTTGAAATTTCTAATGGTCGCTGTTCCTATAATCGCAGTGATGAGTACAACCTTCCAATCAACCATGGTCATCTTCACAAAGTTTGACCCAATTTCGAAACATGTGTGTCCATCAGTCCACACGTCAATGCCGATAATATATTTGATCTTGAGAGTAACCATGATCTTATTTGAAATATGGTCCATATCTGTTACCTCCGCATTTGAACCTTTGGTGCTTTAGGACAGCATGTTTGCAAGTTACGTCACCCTGTACGCAATAGTAAGACAGATGAAGCAGAATATGGAGACGTGGAATGTTGCACGCAATCGACAAGAATTTTGAATTTCTTGTTACCGTCAGCTTCAAATTGCAACAGGATTGATTAACGACTGTTTTTAGGAAACGCTGGCAGTCATTTTCAAGGGCGTACTTATGACAGCCGGGATTGCTCTCGGTGCGTGTTGTTGCGAGCGACTGCGTCAGGTGACTTAAACGCCAAGTACGTATGACGCCCTAAAAGTTAGATCGTCAGGTCCCTCGGTTCTAATCTTGCGTCGAACGGTGTTTCGGAGATGCGTTACTTTACAGACTTCCGAGCAACAAGATCTCAAGCTTTGCGCACTTTTGCCTATGCCACAATAATTCCTATCTTGATAAGACGCGATTTACTGATGAGAAACAGTGCTCTTTTATTACAATCACGAAGAACAATTAACAAATCAGTAGTTTTAACAGTTTTCTTGAATTCTACTAATTAATTTTGATTTACAGCGTATTTAATTTATCGCTAACAAAAATTCTAACAGAAAAAATCTTATTATATTTTCTGGAGTTCTGAGTTGATCAGCTCGGAAGATATAGTCACACTAAAACCGATTTTCTTTTTCTTCTTCTCTATCATACAGAAAGCTTACTTGCTAAACTTACAGCTAGTCAATACAAACGAACAAGACAAAACTCGATCTCGCGAAGTACAACGAGCAGGAAGAAGTTCGCACTCTCACTGCACGACGACACAAACGTTTGCATTCATACATACCTACTTATACTAAACCAACACGCAGTCAGCAAAACGTAACAAACGAAACACATAAACAAAGACATTACTTACTGAAACAATACAAAAAAGACTTCTGAAATACTAAAAAATGCCTTCTGAAAGACTACAAAAAAGAATTATGAAAGACTGCAAAAAATACCACTTTAATACTAGACTAAACTCCATCCTCCTCGACAGTGCGGTAGCATTGAGCTCCCAACTTCGATCTACTACTTCAACAAGTGCTCTCTGTATATCCGTGAGTACGACGATCAGTGTATACTTTCTGATGGCAATTGGCTACCATTTTCCAGGAAAGCTGAATGGACAGACGGAACGTAGCCCGATTTGGAAATGACAAAATAAGAAAAGCTATTTATATACGAGAAATCAAATCGTGTAGTGATTTGAGGATTTCAATTGGCTCGGTAAATTTCTATGAAAATGATACAGCCCTTAATATTCTGGACTTCTTTATCCTCCAAACAATTGACATTATCCTTCTGCTCTAGTGTTACATCAACAATAAAAATCAGACGCAAAATGAATCAAACACAACATCGGTCATACAAAAAATCACAAAACAAGCATTCTCTGGACCGTTTGTTATACTTTTTACTGCATTAAATTCGGTGTATTTCTATGTACAAGAAACGGGCTGTCAATTATTAACGTAATAGGCTGGTTTAAGTAGCCCAATGATGATTGCTGTCAATGCTTCAACTAATTATAGGCATCATATGTAATTATAATTTTGTTATGCATTAAATTTAGCGTAGTCTTTTATTTGGTACTGCTTTCGCAGCAATCAACCTCTTATTAATTGTTTGAAACTTTCGATACTCCTTTTTCCTGTTTTTTAATCGGTGGTATGGAAGATTTTAAATAAATATATATCTTATATCAAATAGAATATCTAATGTTTAATTTTGGTATATGTACTGCCAAGTTATTTTGAACATTTAATAAGCATATGTATCTTAGTTATAAGCAGTCTCGACGCAGTTCCAAACCATGTTCAGTTCGAAAAACTAATAACTTCCCTCATCAAGACGCCAACTAGTATGCCCTGCCAGTGTTCAATTGACTTAAGGAACATCCGCAACTTTGTGAAAAAATATTCATGTCAAAGATTTCTCGGTGACTGTTCTCATTGTATTCCATTTTGGCTTACCGCACTTACACTGCAGTTCCAAGTACCACTTCGAGCTAAATAAATCCACTCTGACTGCGAATGAGTGCAAAACAGCAGCAAGGCAGTTGGGAAAACTAATTTGTTTCCAATACCAACAATATATACAAAACGGTGATAATGGCGCTCAACGTAATCAGTACTAACACTCTGTTTCGGGCTCAATTAAAACTTGTCGAGATAAATCATAGCTACATAAATCCATTCATTCGCAGCGCCCAGTCAAACGCAATTATTGACGTTTCGGAGAAAGGGCGACTCAGAAATTTTCTACAGGTGGCAAAGTGGATAAACTTGGTCGTTCACATTATGATGGCTGCCATAAACATAGTTGTAATTTCCAAAAGTAAAACTCGAATGAGTGGGGATACTGTTGCCACGTTTACGCTGCAAATGGACACCTTGTTCACTGTCCACATCATTTTGTCATTCATGCTGACACAACATGTCCATTACGCAAAATTGGTGAACCTGATATTCCATCATGACGCGGCACAGCGCATAACGATGTTGAAGTTACTTATGGGCACTATTCCAGTAATATCGGTACTCATTACAATATTGTACTCGGCGATGGTCATATTCACCAATTTTGACCCAGTGTCCGAACACATTTCGCCGGCTATTCGGACATCAATGCCGACAATTGCAGTCCTTTTAAGGATATTGATGGTCATGTTTGAAATTTGGTGCGCATCCTTTCTTGCCACGTTAGGATTCTTGATAGTTTACGATAGCATGTTTGCAAGTTATCTTGTGGTGCACGGAATAACCAAACAGCTAAAGCGGGGCATCGAGGCATCCAACGCCGTCCCGGATGGTCTCATAACCTGGTTCTCAGCGTACCGACAACTTCAAATTATTACAGGTTTAATTAATGACTGCTTTCAGACAACACTGGCCATTCTACTAAAATCGTTGTTGATAGGAACCGGAATTGCATTAGCAAGTGTTGCTTTGAGTTCACATCTCCGCTCTAGCACATCAATCAGCGTTTTGGTGGTTTCAGTTGCGACGACCTTCAGTGTTTACTTTCTGATGGCCATAGGTTACTATTTTCCGGGCAAGGTGAATGCACTTAGCCATAGCGTGCTTCATAGCTTGAGACAAATCGTGGCGAGGAAAATTCACATAGGAAGGAGAAGAGCGATGAAGTATATTAAGTCGCTTCGAGATTTGAGGATTTCAATTGGGGCAGCTAATTTCTATGAGAAGGATACGGCCATTAATATTCTAAATTTCTTGATCATACAAACAATTAACTTTGTTTTGCTTCTGTAACCTTGCTAAAAACCAGGGGATTTTCAAAAAAATAAAATATTTAATATCTATGCCTCGTTCATGTTTTAATTGTTTTCATGTCACAATCATTATGTTCATCCAATTGCATGTATTCGGCTGAAAAACAGCGTTAATTTGTTTGCACGCTATTAACAACTGGTAATATGATATATGCAGCAACGCAAATTCAACAAAATTTAATTATAAATGTATATAATCGAGTGTTATTGTACACCGTCCCATTTGATGAACGTGTGCAAAATTTCCACCGCTCGCTGAGCGACAGCATAACAAACTGCGCATATTGATCGTATTACCAACCTTTTCGTTGTAAGTTTGGAGGCTACAAATTAAACAAGGATGGCTTACAAAGAAAAGGAATAACTGCTTTATCTTTTCAGAATACGAAGACATGTATAAAGTAAACGAAATCATTTGCCATAATTCCAAATTATTTTGCAAGTGTGATAATAAATTATTAATCTGAAAACATTGATATAAATTGAGTTGATATTAAATACTTATGCAAAGGCTTCTGTTATTGTCACACGTAGTTTCAATACCAAACATCGCCCTATTCCGCATTTCGCACTAATTGTTTCGGCAACGTCTACAAAAATTAGAAACTTTTTATTTCTTCGCTGCGTGTTGACTGCTACCATTATCTCGTTTGCAGAATAGAGGTGACCAGTTTGATTAATGTATGATAAAAGCCATATAGGGAAGTCTCCAATTGCGACAGACACCTTGGTGTATCCATAATAATTACTTGGAATACAATCAGCAGTTAGTAGAGAAGGCACTTCTCCACATATGAAACGCAATCGATTAGCAAATTTAATGGTACATGGATAAGCTAAACACAAAACGCAAAATTAATTTTAATCCAAGTATACGATCTTCATTTTATAAAGTTTTTTGAAATGTCAATGACGATGGGGATTAGTCCAACGTTGTTACGAAATGCCATTCCAAAGTCCCTTATCCATAAACAACTGCAGCTAATTGATACATTCCACAATTACGTAAATCCATTTATTCGCAGTAACAATCCAAACAAAGTCGTTGAGATAAAAAATCACGACAGTGCAAGTCGACGTATACATGTTGCAAAACTTGTACACTTATTTGCTCGGATTGTACTTTTGAATATGGACTTAGTCATGATTTTAAAAGGCACCACACAAATAAACGGAGATCTTGTCGCAAAAATTGTTCTAAAAGCGGATGTTGCACTCACAGTTCACAAGATGCTCTCCTTCCTTTCAAAATACCACCAATATTATCCGAATATTATAAATTTTATATTTCAACACAGCGTAGCCAGTCATATTGCGCCACTAATAGTGTTAATGTTCATCGTTCCATTTATAACGGTAATAGTGACAATACTGTATTCAACAATGGTAATATTTACAAAGTTTGATCCAATTTCAGAACATGTATATCCACTTCTCGTCACAACAATGTCTACTGCGTCAGTCGTTCTGAGGTTAACCATGATCTTGTTTGAAATTTGGTGCGTGTCATTTGCGATTGCATTTGGCTGTTTGATTTTGTACGACAGCATGTTTGCAAGCTACCTTGTTGTGTTCGGCCTGTCAAAAGAGCTCATGACAGATATCAAGAGATCTAACATGGAGAGTTGTCGACTGGAGACTTGGTTTTCTACATACCATCAACTTCAAGTTACAACTCGTCTAATTAATGACTGTTTTCAGGCGCATCTTTCAGTTCCATTTAAGGCAATATTGATGGCTAACGGGATTGTACTGGGGACCGTTGTCCTGGATCCTAAGCTTCGCGGAAGCACATCCACAAGTGTGTTATTTCTAGCAGCCAACACCACATTGAGTGTATGCTTTCTGATGGCAGTTGGCTACTATTATCCCGGAAAAGTAAATGG